>CM061525.1:87763635-88096135 GCA_030068015.2 Neoceratitis asiatica | reverse complement strand
CTGATCTTTCCAACGCAGTGTAGGTGTTTCGTTGCTTTTGCTCGCACCAGCCGGTACTTCATGGGAAGCAGGAATAGTTTCAGCCATCCAGATGACAGCACCCAAGCAATGGACCAAAAATATTTCGGAAAACCTTTCTCTAGAAAACCCCTAGCGCTGACTCAGCGTCCATAACATATATATACGAGGGTGGTTCGATAAGTTAGTGACTTTTTGAATAAAAAATAATACTTTCAGCGAGTAGGCGTATACACTTAGTCAGCGTTTTTCCAATTTTTGTATTCCTTCCAAATGATAGGTTTTTAAGACTCTCAAAGTAGGCATTTATTTCTGTGACGACGACCTCGTCATTCGATTCATACCGCCCCCAGCCATTTTTCAGGTTTCGAAACAAGTCGCAAGGAGCTCAACCTCAAGAGAAAGTGCTAGCTGGGTTCGCAGTTCGTAGGCCAAATTTTTTGAATTTTTTCCATGATGACTATACACGTGTGCACTCCGTTTCAACTGTCCTGCTGGAAGATAACTTTTTTCGACAATTACGTTCGTTTATGCTTCAAATCGATATTGAAACTGTCCAAAAAATCTCGGAATAAAGTTCGCCGCTTATCATTTTGTCCTTTTCAAGGTAATCGCATAGGGAAGTGACACCTCGTGCTTCCCAAAAAACACTTTGGTTATGATCTTGTTGCCCCACAGACTCACCCTGACCATGTTTGGATCAAGTAAACTCTGGGAAAGCCACTATCTTGAATATTCTTTGGTCACTGGTGTGATGTGGTGGATCGATGTTTCGTTTACGGTAACGAAGCAGCGAAAAAATTCATTTGGACTGGTGTTGAACATCGCGAAACACTCGTTTGGAGTGATTACGCGGCTGCGTTTATGGTCGTGTGCACGAGAAATCGAGGCATCCACCGTGCGTATACCTTTTTAATGTCCAAATATTCATGTAAAATGTATGGAAACCACTCAGTTGAGATGCCTACAGCCTTAGCCAACTCACGCACTTCTACTCTCCGGCCGTTCAATACCTTTTCATGGGTTGTATAGACGATTTCTGACATGATTAACTCTTTTGGGCGCGACCTGAACATTCGGTAGAGTCACTTGCACTGTTATGACCACAAGGGAACTCAGCAAATCACCTTTTAGCCACTAAAATTGATGGTAGAGAGGCACCATAGTATTTATTAAGTCTGTCTTTTGTTTCCTTCTTCACAAGTTCCCTCCGCTTCCATCTTCAACTTTTTATTTTCCTTACTCTTTAAAAAAAAAAATTAAAAAAAAAAATTTCATAGAAATTCTTAGCTTCTTTGCAACGGAGTTAATCAGTATGTCAATTTAAAAAAAAAAGATTTTTTTAGGAAAATAAATTTTGAAATGCATATTAAATACTCTAAATATTTGATCGAAAGGAAAGCATATTTTTTTCTTGAATTTTTCCCATCATTCTACGTCAACTGCTAAGCAATTTTATAAAATAATCAAGAAATATTTTTATGACAGTGAAAAATATCATCAAATATTTACTAAATTACACATACATTACATAAAATGCTTGAAAATCCAACCACATTATGTCAAAAACAGCTAAAATAACCACAAAATATACTGAAAGAAATTTCATTAAAAAAAAAATTACAAAAACAGCAAAAAAAAAATAATAAAAAAATTTTTTTAAATATAAATTAAACAAAAATATATAAATATTTCTATTAAAAATATCAAATTTAATTGAAAAAGAAAATAAATTTTGTCAAAATAAATTGCTTTACTTTTTATTGCTTTAAACCACAAATATTAATTAAAACTATTTTCTTTTCACATTTAGCTTAATTTCAATTTAAATTTAAGATTTTTTGAACGTGTTTTTCAATTTACTATAATTTTTTCTTTTTCTTTTTTATTTATTATTATCACTGCTCTAAGCATTTGCCTTACAGAAAGTCATCTCTAAGCCATTTTCCCATCATTCATTGTCTGCATATTTGGCATTTCTACGCACAAAAAATCATTGCATACTTTACGGCAAAATTTTATTTATTTATTTATTTATTTAATATTTTTTTTTTTTTTAATTTTTTTTTTTTTTTTGTAATTTTTTTTTTTTTTTTTTTTTTTTTTTGTTATTAATTGCAGCATTTTCTAACTAACGCAACTTTTAGTTAAATTTATGCACACATCATTTTAGCAACTCGTTAAATTTTCAGCTCCGAAATATTTTCTTGCTTAAATTTACGGCCAACAAGAAGCGCTCACGTGCATGCTTTTAGGCGTTTGCGTGTTTCTATGGGAGCTTACTCTGGCAAGAAAGCATGTTGTTTTCCGGCAGGAACAAAGTGTTATGCTTACAATTTTGTGTGAGAAGTTGCCTGAAGGTACAGCAAAATTTTGTAAAAGTAAAAAATTGCTAATTTTTTGGAAATATTTTAATCAAAATAATAATAGTTTTCCTTTTAAAGCCAAATTTGTATATATTTTTGTTTGTTTCGTTTAATACTGGTTTTATTTTTTCTTTGAAAAACTCTGTTTCGAGCTTTTAAACATTTAATTATTAATTAATGCCTTTGATGTGGAGCTTCCAAAGCTCGCCGTAAATAATTAATTTCACGCAAATTTAATGCGCCAAAAAGTATGCTTACTTAAAAGGATTTGGCGTCGACGATTTTTTAGGTATATTAAATTATATTAAAAACTGCATATTTTTTAAGAAAAAAATTCAGTTACTAATACATAATTGCAGCTTTTAACGCAAGAAAAATCTAGACAAAAAATTATCAGTTTTCTGGTGTTGCTTTTTTATAGAATTTTGAGGACTAAAAGCAAATTAACGCTAATTTTGGGTGTAAAAATTTATGTAAAATATATGTTTCCCTCTGTTTTGAGGAACTATCTCTTTATATTAGGTAAAAAAAATCGCTAGGTGACGCTCTTTTGGGGACTATCTTCTTTATGTTAGGTAAAAAAAATCGATAGATGGCGCAGAGTTGGGAAATATCCTTTTTATGTAGGGTAAAAAATTCGCTAGGTGGCGCTGGAGTTGATTTATTCCAAAAAAAATCGTCAAATAAGCTCCGTCTCTTTACGGAAAAGACAAAAAAGTCCAAAAGTGGGTGAAAATAACCACATGGTACAATTCTGTATTGAGAAAAATATAGCTGGAGGAAATATATTTTAAATTTGGACTACCTATATAATGGGCACTGCGACAAAATGGTATATTGGCTTGTAAAAAGTGTTCAAAACCCGTAATAATATACTGAATACTAGCGCGGTGAAGGCCGCCAAAGCAGTAGTACCGCATTACTGGACCGAATGCAGCGTGCCTGTTTACTGGCTATGCCTCCGGATGTTCTTACCAACAATTGGAGAGACCTACAGCTTCAGTCGAAGTCGCCACCGAACAGCTGATGGGTTTTTATGATGAGCTTTTTTTATTTAATATCAGAAATGCACTCGGAGGACTTGACATTCTCTGCAGAGGGATGACATTGAATATCACTTGGATTCCATTTCAGGGAGAAAGAATAAATAAAGAATAAATACGCATGAGATGGCTCACAAAGGCGCCATCTAGCGGTTGATTCATAGAGCTTTCAGCATCTTTAATGGTGTCTAAGGCAGAGCAGACTTAGGGGAACACATAAAGTGTGCTTGAGCGAATCTAATGACGGGCGTTCTAAGAAAGACATAAGTTAGTAGTATTGATAGGATATCTAACCATCTACCTATGACATTCAAAAGCTAGGTAGGAGACGTCATAACATTCCAGTTGTTCCAAGCTGACATAAGTGATCTTAGTTAAAAACATTTTTCCATCGAAGTATATCTCCAGAGTGTCACAGCTAGGCCATGAATAGCTGAAAATATTATTTTTTAGGTCATCGGCCTCTATTTGACGAATAAAAACATTGTTCATCTGCCTGTTGTTGTCGTTGTAGCCGCAGAAAATTCCCCAAATTGGGCTTCGGGGAATATTTCGGGAGTGGCAGTCTTTGGACCGATAAAAATCCGGGTCGTTTCGGTAATAAAGACCCGACTGTCGCGAGAACTATTGGATTCTAGTTGCTTTTTACGGCAGGCATGCCTTAACGCGCAAGTAAATTCTTGAACCCCTAACCCGCAGGTGGTGTTCATCTTCCTCTTTTCCATTGATGTAGGCAACGCTTGCAGGATTATAGCCGAATCCAGAAAAGCACGCGTCACTCTTTCTTCATTATTCACCATTTGACGCCAATTGAAGATACGGAACTGGAGATCTTTTTCTTCTTCCCTTTGCACCAGAGGGTGCGGTAATCGTTTAATTTTCTAGCGGCGTTTAATCTTATTTTCAAGCTTTTCAACCGCAACTTGACGTAGGTTGGTTTGCAAGTGCTCACGAGTTAAAAGTTTTAGCCGCATAAACATGGTCTTTCCCACAAAAAAGTCGAACGGTGTCAAATCGCACGCTGTCGGTGGCCAATTGACAGCGCCAAGAGAAGATATTATACGGCCGGGGAATTTCTCTTGCAATAAAGCCATATTTGCACGCGTTGTGTAGCATGTGGTACCATCTTGTTGGAACTACATATTGTTCAAGTCGTGTTCTTCAATTGCAGGCCAAAAAAAAAGTCGGTTATCACATATCACACCGAATTGACAGCGATAGTCTCGCCATTATCGTTTACAAGGGAGTAAGTTTCAATCACATCGCCGGGCCACAAACAGCGTACCAGACAGTACTTTTTTTTGGGGGGTTTAATGGTCTCTCTTCAACTATTTGAAGATGCTGGGAGCCCCAGTCATTTCATGCCATTACTCGTTATATGTACGAGCCGAAGCATATACACACAAATATGTTTTCCCCAACTTTCTCTGCATGAAATTTTATTTCAATATAAAAAAGCTAGCAAAAATAACAACAAAATCGCTGCAAAACTCATATGTAAGTATGTATTATGTATGTAAATATTATGTGGAGATAATATTAAATTAGATGAAATTCGAAATAAACAAATTTCACAGTTCAAAAATCACAAAATTCGTAATAAACTAATTTTCGAAAAAGGTCATTTGCCCCAAAAAACAGGCAGAATATCACATGTATATGTGAAAGTCTGGAAATAAAATTCCCCCCAAAAAAAAAAAAAAAAGCAAAAACAGATTAAAAAATATACAATATGTATATATGTATAGAACACATGAGCGTACATATTTGCATAAGTAGGTGGGTGAACTATATATAAAAACTCCTATGAGACCGAAAAAAAGGGCAAATATATCTTTTTCTCTGGAGGGAGAAGGGTAAAAACTAATTTGAATTAAAAATTCCTGCATGCACACATACATACTCGTACAGACAGACATTTGTATATTGAAAATATTTCTTATCGGCATATTTTTTGCATACATATCCATATAAAGAGTGATCCATTTCGAGGTTCCCTACTTTTTTTTGGAGAAAAAAACACAGAAAATTCAAATTTAATGTGAAATGTTTATGCTCATTCGAAAGAACATTATTTGGCATTTATTTTTTGGAACATTATTTCTTTCAAATATTTGCCGCGGCTACGTCTCAGATGGCAAAACGGTCTAACAGTGTGATATCACACGATCTTGGTGGCGAATAAACCGGCGCAAAACGTGAAATTATCTGCTCACCAACGAAGTGTTCTCTCAATAAACCATTGATTGATACGATGTGTGGGGGGAAGCGGCGCCATCTTGTTGAAACCAAATGTTGCGGAGATCACGAGCTCCAATCTCAGGCATCAAATAGTCGGTTATCATGGTGCAATAATGGTTCGCCATTGATGGTTACGTACTCACCGTCATCATTTTTGAAGAAATATGGAAGACCGTTGATTCCACCGGCGTCCACAAACCACACCAAATCGTTGTTTTTTCTGGATGAAGTAGCAGCTCTTGAATCTCTTCAGGTTGCTCTTCGTCCCAAATGCGACAAATTTTGCTCGTTTACATACCCGTTGAGCCAGAAATGGGCTTCATCGCTGAACAAAATTTGGCTCAAAACCGTCGGTGGAACTTCTTGGAACTTTTCAAGAGCTCATAGAGCGAAGTTATGTCGCTTGGTGGGAAGGTCGAGCGGGAGCGGCTTCAGTTCTTTCACAAGCTGTATTCTGTAGGCTTTCAATTTAAGATCTCGACGTAAAATACGCCAAGTCCTGCCATACGTCAGTCTGAGTTGTTGCAAACGGCGCCGAATCGACTCTTCACGGACTTCGTGTACACTCTCAGCTAGGGTCGCCGCTATATTTTCTTCACTGCATGCTGGACGTTGTTTATTCGGTCGAATATTATTCAATAATGAATGGTTGGTCTCGAGATTGGTGATGATGTTGCGAATGCGTATGCTCAGTAGGCCGATTATATTGACCGATTAAGTTGAGGGAAGCGCGCGAAACACATTCCTTACAGAACGTGAATTTTCGTAGTAAATTTTGAATGATTTGTAAACGTTGTTCAGGCGTAAGTCTTTCCTTGATGAGAAATGCCAAACAATACTGAAAAAAAAATATGACACGAGTTGACACGACTCACGCGTGAACTGTCAAAAAAAGGCTATTGAAAAAGGTACCGCAACTTGGATCACCCTGTACATATATAAGTAAATGCATAAAATTCTAAGTATTTACATGCATGTATATATGTGTGTATGTGTGAGTATGCTGTTGCCATGTGTATGTGTGTGTGTGCATGTAAAAAATCTACAACATCTGACAACAGCAAATTTTTAGCCTAAATTTATATAAATTTGTCAAGCAGAAATAACATACACTCAACGCAGGGTGACACACTGGAAACAAAGGGTGAGTCAGCTCAGCAGAAAATAGAATAAAAAAATGCTTGAGAAAAATATAGAATATTGCCAGAGTTAATTGGTGTGGAAACAAAGGCAAAAAGGAAAAAAATGAAAAAAGGAAAAAAAGAAACAACAAAAATACCAGAAAAAAAAAAAAAGAAATCGTAAAAACAAATACGAAATTGCCACAGTTGCAGGAAAATACAATATAAATATATACCTACACAGAAATGTATGTAAAAATATTTAAAATATCTCAAATTACATACAGTTATATGTAAATATATCATTTATTTTGATTTATTTTGCAAATATATACACAAATAAATACACAAATATATGTTTATTTAGCTAGGCTACGCTCCACTGCCTGCGTGAGAAGTATGCGCCTGTTGATATGCAACAAATAAATAATATTTTCTACCAAAAAAAAAAACGAAAGGCAATCTTCTGACTTCTAATTGGATTATAAATGAAATTTGACAGCGCCACAGTCACCACATACATACACAGTATACATACACATATAAACATACACATATACATATATGTAGAAATATAGAAATAAATAAATCTAAGATTGAAGCAGACTTTCTAAGCTTCTAATCAAAAATGAAAGATAACAACAATAAAATAGCAAATTCAACACCAACACATAACGGTACACTGCACTGCAATACATATATGCATGCATGTCTGTATCACACCACATCAGCACAGTTAAATAATTAATCGTCCGGCAATTTTCCGGTTTATTTTTAAATAAAATTTATTAGTTGCAATTTGTATCGCTTTAATGCAACTCAACTCATCGAAGCTTTTCGCTTAAGCTTTCGTACTAACTAACTAACAAACAAATTTGTTGCTAATGAACTTTTGTGTGTGCTTCCGCTTGATGAAAGTATGAAAGTTGTGCTAACATGCAATTATGGAAATAATTGATTTTAAATACAGTTACTGGAAGCAAGAAGGAAGTGAATTTTTGAGGAAATTTAATAAATATATGAGCAGAAATTGAAGGAAAAACCTTAAATAAAATGCCAAAAGCTACAGCTGGTGTATATTTTTGTCATACGAAAACAAAAAAGTACTTTTTACAGTATTTAGAAGTAAAATTTGAGAATATTAGAGTAGTTTTTCTTACGAATTTAGGGCTTAATGAGTTAAGTGCAGTTTTAACAGAGCTACAATTCCTTTAAAGGTGCTTAATTTCTCCTGGAAAATATTTTTTTTAACTACAAAAGAAATATGATTTGAAGAAAAAACTACAAAAACCACACAATAGTATTTATTTTTATTTTAAAAACTTTTACAACTAATTCAAGAACGCAATTTCTGCTAAGAATATTTTTGTTTTTGAGAATAAGAGAGGCAAAGTGTTAACCTTGACCAACCAAATAGGAAGTTAAGTTAAAAAGTATAGAGTTTTTAATTGCAAAACCAAATTTTTTACTTTAAAATATTCCAAAATTAACTGGCTGAAATTAAAAAATTTATTTCTATTATTATTTATAATTACAATATTATATATTAATTATATTATATTATAAAAAAAAAAAAAATTTTCTGAAACCTTCGATGAATGACAAAAATTTCGAAAACCTTTGAATTTTGAATATTTTTAATTTTTCATATGGAAATTAAAACACATTTCACACAAAAAATTAGAAGAACTTCAAAATTTTTCAAATATTTCTAAAACTTTTGAAAATATTTAAAAAAAATATTAAAAATGTTTAAAATTTTGACATTTTTCTACAATTTTGAAGTTTTTTCCACAACATTTAATTACTAAATTACTAAAAAAAAAAACATAATTTAGAATTATGAAAAATGTATTTTGTTTTTAAAATTTTTCTAAATATTATTAAATTTTCCAAAACAAAAAATTTTGAAATTGCTTTAAACTTTTGAAAACTTCTGAAATTTTCGAAAATTTTTAATTTTTTGCTGAAATTTTCAAATAAATACATTTTTTATATGAAAAGCGATATGCTTACAGTATACGCCAAATTTTAAAATTTTTAACAATTTTTAAATTACACTTAAAATTTTCCAAAAGTCTTAAAATTTTCAAAACTATTCCAAAGTTTTTAAAGATTTTCAAAAATTTTCGAACATTTAAGTTTTTCCCAAAATTCTAAAATTTTTCATTTTTTATATGAAAAAAGAAAATTTTGCGCCTTTCGCGAAAAAAAAAAAACTTAAGAAGAGAAACAAAATTTTTTAAATTTCCTACAAATGAAAAAAATTCTAACAATTTTATATTTTTCTAAAATTTTAAAAAATTCCTAAAATATTAAAAATTTTAAAGCGTTTGCTAAAGGTTCGAAATCACTGCATTTTTTGTGTGAAAATAGAAAATTTTCAAATTTCACAAAGTGGGATTTAGAAAATTTACGAAATTGTTTTTTATAAATTTAGAAAATTACATAACAACAATTTTGAAAATATTTTTTTTCAACTATTTTGAAAATATTTGCGAGTTTTGAAAAATCTTAAATATTTTGAAAATGTTCCAATATTTTCAAGAGTCTTCTAAAAGCTTGAAACAGCGCAAATTTTTTATAAATTCAGTTAAAAGTTTTTAAATTATACGAAAAAATTTTAAAAATGTTTTAAAATATATAAAAAAATTACAAAATTTCACTTTTTTTTTTAAATTTTGTAGTTACTTCAATGTCAATAGAAAATTTTACAAATTTCTCAACAATTTATTTAAGAAATTTTTGAAAAATTTTTATTTTTATTTTTCTAAAAATTTTGAAAATTTCTAAAAATTTAAAATATTTCTCAATTTTAAAAAAGTTTTAATTTGTGAAAATTTCAAAATTGAGAAAAATTATTCTGAATGTTGGAAAATTAAAATATATAAGTTAAAAAAAAAATTTCTTAAGTTTTGAAATTACGCAAATTTTTTATGAAAATAGAAGATTTTACCAATTTCTGAAAATAAAAATATTTAGAAATTTTTCGAAGTTTATTTTTTTATAACATTCTTAAAATTTTCAAAATATTTAAAAATTTTAATATAATTCTCAATTTTGATAAAAAGTTATTTCGAAGAGGTTGAAACTTCTCCTTTATTAATAATTTTGAGTTAAAAATTTTAAAAACTATTAAAAATTAGAAAATAATTTTAATATATTGAAAATTTCTTAAATTTTTCAAAGTTTTTAAAAAGCTTATCAATGTTTCCAAAAATTTCAAAATTTTCGAGAATTTATTAAATATTGCAAAAAAAAGTTTGGATATTTTTTATAAATCATGAATTTCTTTTAAAAAATTGAAAATTTCTAAAATTTTGAAATTACACCTTTTTTAATATTAAATTTAAATTATTATTTTCAATTATTTTATTTTATTTTATTTTTTAATTTTTATTTTTATTTTTTTTTATTTTTTTATTTTTTTTATTTTTATTTTGTTTTTTTTTGTACAAAAACTCATACGTCCGAATCAACCGCTAAGCTTGACTGCTAATTGCGCAAACATTTTGCCCCTGTAAGTATGCCTGTTAAAGTAACTTTTTTTTTCTAATATTTATGAACTTTGCTATAAATTATACAAGAACAGCTGCATTTGGCTCCGCATTGGACTAGAGATGAATGTATATATTTTTTTATTGCATATATACTTATATTTGCATACATATATTTGCGTTTACAACGCTTATAACTCTTAAAAACATATTTCATTTCCGCGATACACTTTATTTATGGGCCATAAAATCAAAATCGATTGCAATTTATTATAAATGATAAATGCTTTAAATAAAAAATAATTGGTTTGTACATATTTCAGAAGAAAAGAAAGAAAAAAGTATTTTAATACATAAAAAATAACACTCAAATTAACTCACCTTTTGTGTTTGCATGTAAAAATGTGCTCAACCAAAAAAAAAATAGCCAGGCACACCATTCTAGTAGTAAAGAAATAAATTTCACTTAAAATCACTAAATAAATATGAAGAGAAAAAGAAGAAAAATATTGAAAATATGCGCGCCACCGCAAAATGCGCTAATATTGCCACAGCGCAAAATAACAATTTATTGGCATGGAAATCATCGACAAACATTGGCGACCACAATTATTTTAGCAAAATTTCACGCTAATTTGGTTAAAATAATTCCACTCTCTCGCGCACGCACAGGCACTCACACCCCCAACACACGCAGACACCTGCTTGTCGCTGAACGCTTTCAATTTCTCTCTACTCTACGCTCATTGTTTGGTTGGTATTTGTTTAAATTGGCCATTGGCAAATTTATTTGGCATGTTTACTTTATGCGCTTTTTGTTGTTGTTTATTTACACTGTTATTTTACAATTGTGGCTTTTGACGCAGCTGAGCATAGTAAATGTGTTGATAATAAAAATAAAAAAAATTAAATTTAAAAAAAATTTGATGCAGAAAGTCGAACGTGAAACGTATGTAAAAAAAACAACAAATTATATAAAAAAATATGATAATATGTTTTTTTCATATGCATAAATTATACAAATCAATTAAAAAATTACCTCAATTGCAAAATAATTAAAAACATTTTTTTTTCAACATACTTTTTCAACAAATTCAACATAACAAACTAATTACGGTAAATTGAAATTAATTAAACAATGAAAAGAAATATTTATTTATTACAAGTTAATGTAATGGAAAAATTACAAAAAAAAATTCAATTTTTCCAAAAAAAAATTTAATCCAATTTTTTTTATAATTTTCCAGTTTTTTTAATTTTTTTTGGCATTTAACAGCATTGTAATCAATTAGCTTATAATGTATTTAATTGAAAATTAGCATAATAAATAATTTAAACAATTTTAATTTTGAAATTTTTTTCCCTCTAAATATTCGTAGTAGAAGCCAACCTACCAGCCATGCAACGAATGACTAATAGTGTGAAGCAATACATTTTTTTAGCAAAAAAAAAATACTAAAATGAACTAAAAAAGTATTTTTTTTTTCGTAAAAAACTTTTCGGTGTAGTTGGCAACTAGTCCCAAAGTTCGAATAGAGCTTCCTATGATTGAAGTTTTTTCTAAATATATCTTTTTTCTTTCAGAAACTTGATAATTTTTTTTGTAAATTACTAGAAATAAAGTAGTTCGAGTCTAGTTCTAAACAAATAAAGGGTGCTGCATTTCGAGGTTCCCTACTTTTTTTGAAGAAAAAAACACAGAAAATTCCAATTGAATGGGGAATGTTTACTATCATTCGAAAGAACATTCTTTGGCATTTATTTTTCTCTTTCAATGTCTTTTCAAATGTTGGCCGCGGCTACGTCTCAAATGGTCCATCCATTGAGTCCAATTTTCGATGACTCGTTCGAGCATTTCGACTGTTAACTGGGGAATGACAGACACGCGTGGTGTTTTGCACAAAGGCCTGAAACGATGCGTGACCTTAGACTCTTAGACATACTCCCACAGGAAAAACGGTCTAACGCTATGATATCACACGATCTTGGTGGCTAATCGACCGACCCAAAACGTAAAATTATCTATTCACCGAAGTGTTCTCTCAATAAATCTATTGATTGATGCGATGCGTAGGGGCAAGTGGCGATGTTTTGTTGAAACCAAATGTCGCGGAGATCACGAGTATCAATTTCAGTCATCAAATAGTCGGTTATCATGGCGCGATAACGATCGCCATTACGACGGTTACGTTCTCACCGGCATCATTTTTGAAGAAATATGGACCGATGATTCTGGATTAAATGGCAGGTCTTGAATCTCTTCAGGTTGCTCTTCTTCCCAAATGCGTCAATTTTGCTTAATTACATACCCATTGAGCCAGATATGGGCCTCATCACTGAACAAAATTTGGCTCGAAAACGTCGATGGATCTTCTTGGAACTTTTCAAGAGCCCATAGAGCGAAGCGACGTCGCTTGGGAAGATCGAGCGGTTTCAGTTCAGTTGCACAAGCTGTATTTTGTACGCGCTTTCAATTGAATATTTCGACGTAAAATGCACCAAGTCGTGCCATACATCCGAGTCCGAGTTGCTGCGAATGGCGCCGAATCGACTCTTCACGGCCTTCGTGTACACTCTCATTCGGTCGGACTTTTTTTTTATACTAACTAGTTTCAAGCTTTTTTTCAAGTCCATTCACCAAGTAAGATCGAAAGTGTTTTCAAACAGCTTGTAACGAGCATTAAGCTAATTCGAAAGGTATAACATTCCAAACTAGTGTCAATGTGGTTCACAATTATGTTGATCTCGAGAAGATTCGTAAGAAATTCTCAGTTATTACCGAAGTATTACCTAAAAAAACATCTTAAATAGACACTAAACCTATTCAAAACTAGTCCACAAACAGCTAAAATTTGAACTCAAGTTTTTTTAAAAGTTTTTTTCCTTTTTTTTTCTTTCCATAAAATCATTACCAAATTGATGTCAAAGTCTAACCGGAAAAGTTTTGGAAATTTTTTGAGAAAATAACTCCAAAATAGTTACAATTTGGACTTTATTTTTGATTCTATAAAAAAAAATTATAGACCAATCAGTTCAAGGCACTCTATGAACTTTCTCAATGGAATTTATTTGGTTTCTATCACTTGATGAACTTGGCTTAGAATATTTCAGCGAATTAAGATATCTGAAAATGGTGCTAAATGTACTTAAACGTACTTTCAACGTTTTTATGTTAAATTTTTTTGGTAGGGTTGCCATCTCTCTTCAATGTTGAGTTGAATAAATTTCGAAAAGGCAAGTATGAGTATGTATATATCGCAAAAGGGATATGTGGACGACTTTTCAGTAAAAAAAAATATTTTTTATTTGGTAGGGTTACCAAAATAATTTAATATAAAAATTAACATAAAAAAATTGATGATATAAATATTATTGATTTCAAAAAAAAAATACACACACATAAAAGCAGATATATGTAAAAAATTCAATGATTTGAGCTTTAAAAAAATTATTTTACGCAATTTTTTCTTAGAGTTGCCATAATAATTACAGAAAAAATTTGAAAAAAATTATGAAAAGTCAAAATGGAGTATAACTTTGATTCAGATTTAGATTTAATCGCTTTTTATTCCCATTTTACTCTTAAAAAATTTTTTTTTGGAATAAAGTTTTTATTTTTATTTTACTGAAAATTTTTAAATAAAATATTAATTTTTAAATAAATAGTTGCACTTAACCGCAACCAAGGAACCGCAATCCATTAACCTTTGGATTTTGTCATGCTCTCCTTTTACGTTCTTTTTCCCCTTTTATTTCTCCACCACCAACCATAGTTCCATAAAGCAAGCCAACTCAACGATGCGGTCACGTCAGCAAAAAAAAAAATTAAAATTAATAAGAAAATGCAAAACCGCTGACCGAAAGTTGCAGAAAGAGCAAAGCAAAAAAAAAAAAATTCAATTTTAAAAAAAAATTACTGGAGCGAAGCAAATACAGTAACAATTATTTGCTGGAGTGATTTTGCTTGGTGCACATTTTGTAAGAAATTTTGTATAAAATTTTATAAAAAATAATTTTTTTTAATACAATTATATGTAAATAAATGCATATAAATTGACAAAAAATAAATGTGGCACCACCAGCAATCCCTTCTGCCGCCTTATTCTACGTTTTTTTCTTCCTACTATACCCCGAAGTCGCTGCTACAGCGAAAACAATAACAAAAAATAGTAACAACAACAAAAACAACGACTTTTTACTCCTTTCATTCATAATTTATTTGCATTTAAAGTTGAATAATATGCTGACCTGTGCAGCTAACCAACAAACGAGCAGAGGAGCAGCAGAGCAGCAGCAGAGCAGCAAAGCAGCGGCAGAGCAGCAGACCGATCAACACTACGTTTACTCGCTTGCTCGCTCGGTCGCTTTATTGGTCAGTCAGTCAGTCAGTCGTTTGGCTGTTATTCGCTCAACACAATGTAGGGAAGCGTAGTCCACCAAACGAAGTGAACGCAAACAGACTGCAGGGGCTAGTTGAAAATAACAAACGGGGTCTGGTGCGGCTCAGATAACCTAGCATGCTTTTAAGGTCTTAAATGAGTCATTGCATTGTTTGAAAGCAAATATGTATTCTTTCGATGAGTAGTTAATTTTTTTCCGGCTTTGACTCTTACTATGAGTATGAGTATGAGTCTGAGTATGGGTATGAGTATGAGTCTGAGTGTGAGTATTAGTCTGAGTATGAGTATGAATATGAATCTAAGTGTGAATATGGGTATGATTATGATTATGAATAAGAGTATGAGTATGGGTATGATTATGAATTTGAGTATGAGTTTGAGTATGAGTATGAGTATGAGTATGCATATGAGTATGAGTCTGAGTATGAATATTGTTCAACGCTGAATTAGTCTGAATATGAGTATGAGTGTTAGTCCACGTATGAGTATGCGTATGAGTATGAGTATGCGTATGAGTATGAGTATGATTATGAGTATGAGTCCGAGTATCAGTCTGGATATCAGGCTGAGTATGAATATGAATCTGAGTATGAATATGAGTATGAGTCCGAGTATGAATATGAGTACGAGTCCGAGTATGAATATGATTAGAATTTCGAGTATGAATATGAGTATGAGTAAGGGTATGAGTATGAGTATGAGTCTGAGTATGATCATCAGTATGAGTAAGAGCGTGATTATAAGGCTAAGAATGAGTCGGAGTATGAATCTGTGTAAGAATCATATTCAAACTTAAATTGTAAGTAACTCATTACGGCTTAGTAGTATCAAAAGCAAATTACTAATTTTAATTTTTGTATTTATATGAGTCAATAAGTCATATATTCGCACCCAAACTTTCTGTTTTTCAAATTATTTTTTAAATTTGGTGCAATACTAATACTTAAAATTGTTACTTTAAGATTTTTCCGTTTCAACAATCTCTCTTTAATCTGAGTATGATTCATTTTTGACTCATACTTGTGTGGTGAGTAACTTAGTTTACATTAGTATTTAATTAAGTAAGATACCTTTTGACTCATATCCCTATATCAGCTTAAACTACAAAGATTTTCGTAACCACCATTCAATATTGTTACGAATTTCGTAGCTTGTGTGATTCCATGGAGTTCTTCTATGAATGACTCATTTTATACTCATTTTCTTTTTAATGTTCTAAAACATCCCTAGTGGTTTTGAGACCGAACAAATAGAATTTCATGAAAAATATGGTACTTCTTACGGGGATTTAAATGAAAGAAATGAGTCACATATGAATCATATGTGGTTAGTCGTTGACTCACTATTTATATTCATTTAGAAAACTCATCCGACTCATCAGACTCATTCTCCTAATTTTCTAAAAACCAGCAATGTGGTTTTGTATTGAACAGAGTCTAATATAATAAAAAAAATATTAAAAGAAAAATTGAGTCACACATGAGTCACTTTTGACTCAATATTCGACTCATGAATGAATATAGATATGACTTGTTTAATATTAATTTTCTTCTTCTCTACGAGAGCATTTCTGAGCTCATATATGACGCTTGATTGCCTGATGTGAGTGTTTGCTTTGAGCTAGTGACTGCTTGAATCATTTATGAATCATCATTCATACCATTTATAAGTCATCATGCATCACATATGATTCATTATATTTTTAAAACAATTTATTATGAGCTCTACAGGTTATCTGAAGTCCACTTTCGAGCTGTTTAATAATGCCGAATAGACGCCTGCCAAAATGACTTATCTGCTGTTTTCGTTCATGAATCATTTGACTTACACTCCGCACCCGAGCATTCAAAGAATATCCCTATTGGGATATATTTTGTGCATATCATTTCCACTGAACTACATTTAATGCAGTTGTTGAGGGAATTGAATACCTAATTGTAAAATTGTAAACCAGAAAAAGCAAATAAATTAGTCTGACAACGCTGTCAGCTTATAAAATTTCAAAATAGCCAGCCACTAAAGCAACAAAAGTCAAGAAAGAGAATGAGTACAGGGGTTGACGACTGAGTGTATTGAGGTGTGTGTGCAGGTTGGCTGATGGATGAGTGCGAAAGGTCGGTCGCTCAGTTGCTGAAATAAATAACTATATAAGTGTATGTATCTATGTATATGTGTATTTTTGTATGTATGTATTTGTGTATGTGTGTTATATTTGTTTGATTGCAGTCTGTATTTATATTTGTTTATTTATGCTCTGCTTTGCAAGCCACACAATGCCTTGCTTGCCTTTGTTTGTTTGTGCCTCAGCCGCAGTCAGTGGCTAAAATCAGCCTAAAAGTATGCCAGCATTAAAATGTTGCAAAGTTCATTATTTATTCACCTTGCTTTTTGCGCCACTAACACAAATACCTATAGCTTTTTACTAGTATATACACAGACACAACAACTGTTCAGTTAGTATGCATGCACAAACATGCCTAGAGTTACGCTCAAACGGCTATAAATAATCAAAAAAAAAAAGTATTTGTCTAATTTTAACATCAAAAGGCACTAACTAATAACAGCCAACAGTGAAAATTATACTGTAAATTGTTTTTAATACATATACATACATATATTACTAGTACTTTTGTATTTATGTATATATGTATGTTTATCGTCATGGAAGCACTAAATTACTAAATACTAATTTGTGTTGTAATAAAGAGTAATTTGCAATGTTGCATAGTTTACAACAAACACTTTGTGTTGTTGCTGTTTTGTAGCATTTCGGCCTTGACCGTAACACAAGAGCTCAAATATTGCCATAAATAAGCAAAAGCAAATTATAATAAAATAGAAAACTGTTATAAATAAGAAATTAGAATATACAAAACGCGGTAATTGGGACAGGAAATTTGAAATGTTCCAAAAGGGATTAAAATGATTTATGTTACCTAAACTAGTAACAAAAAGAAGGCAAGTAACCGCTTGTTAGGCGATCTTGAACTCATTTTTAATAAATAGTTAAAAAAAATATAAAGATAAAGATAAAGCTAAAGATAAAGATAAAGATAAAGATAAAGATAAAGATAAAGATAAAGATAAAGATAAAGATAAAGATAAAGATAAAGATAAAGATAAAGATAAAGATAAAGATAAAGATTAAGATAAAGATTAAGATAAAGATAAAGATAAAGATAAAGATAAAGATAGAGATAAAGATAAAGATAAAGATAAAGATAAAGATAAAGATAAAGATAAAGATATATATAAATATAAAGATAAAGATAAAGATAAAGATAAAGATATAGATATAGATATATATAAAGATAAAGATAAAGATAAAGATCAAGATAAAGATAAACATAAAGATAAAGATAAAGATAAAGATAAAGATAAAGATAAAGATAAAGATAAAGATAAAGATAAAGATAAAGATAAAGATAAAGATAAAGATAAAGATAAAGATAAAGATAAAGATAAAGATAAAGATAAAGATAAAGATAAAGATAAAGATAAAGATAAAGATAAAGATAAAGATAAAGATAAAGATAAAGATAAAGATAAAGATAAAGATAAAGATAAAGATAAAGATAAAGATAAAGATAAAGATAAAGATAAAGATAAAGATAAAGATAAAGATAAAGATAAAGATAAAGATAAAGATAAAGATAAAGATAAAGATAAAGATAAAGATAAAGATAAAGATAAAGATAAAGATAAGGATAAAGATAAAGATAAAGATAAAGATAAAGATAAAGATAAAGATAAAGATAAAGATAAAGATAAAGATAAATATAAAGATAAAGATAAAGATAAAGATAAAGATAAAGATAAAGATAAAGATAAAGATAAAGATAAAGATAAAGATAAAGATAAAGATAAAGATAAAGATAAAGATAAAGAAGAAGATAAAGATAAAGATAAAGAGAAAGATAAAGATAAAGATAAAGATAGAGATAAAGATAGAGATAAAGATAAAGATAAAGATAAAGATAAAAATAAAGATAAAGATAATGGTAAAGATAAAGATAAAGATAAAGATAATGGTAAAGATAAAGATAAAGATAAAGACAAATAATAAAATAAAAATTAAAAAAAATAAAATTAAAAAAATTAAAAATTAAAAAAAAAGTAATAATAATAATAAAATTATAAATAAATAAAAATTAAAAAAAATAAAAAATATAGATAAAAATTTTTCAAAAAAAATTAAAAATAAGAAAACTATAAAAAGAATATACAAAAATATAAAAAAATATAAAAATAAAATAAAAAATTTTAAAATTAAAAATTAAAAAATTAAAAATATAAAATAAAAAATAAAAATAAAAATAAAGCTAAAAAACTAAGCCAGACAGCAGCTAACGGTTTTAATTGCATCTACGAATGCATCATCACAGCACTCAGAGTAATTTATTTACATTACAAAAATATTTATTTTTGCGAATTGTAAATATTTGCAGCCATTTTGCCATCCATAATAATAAAAAAATAAATAACAACGTTGCACAATAAACCAGTGCATAGCTATATAAATATATGAGTGTATATATGTATGTATATTTGTATGTATATTTGTATGTCTGTCTATATAAATAATATCAATAACATTCGCCTTGACGTCCAACATAATTCGCAGTCAAAGCGAGTCAAACGAGCGAACACAGCACAGCACAACCATCGGCCGCAAGCCACCAGCCACCAGCCATTGGCCCTTGCTGACTGTCAGTGCTGCCAAGTTGCATATGTGTAACTGTTAGTGTGTTATGTGGCTACAACAATGCAAGTGCAAGAAGTAACAATAATGCAAACGTCAACAATGTTAAAACACTAACCATAATACGTAGAAAGGAAAATACAACTAAAAATAATATAAAAATAAATAAAAATAAAAATAAAAAAGAGAAAAATAGAAAATGAGAAAATGAGAAATAAAGAAATAAAGAAAATTCACTGCAAAAGTTGAATTTATATAGATTTGATGCAACTGCAACTGCCAATGAGCGGCAATGAGCGGCAATAAGTGGGAAAGAGAGTGACATAGAGAGGTTAATATAAGAAGCAGAAATTTTATTTACGCTTGGCAAGTGTGTGTGCGTGTGTGTGTCTGTGAGATATATCGCTGCATAGAAATTGTAATGCCAACTATGTAGGTACTCAGCCAGTGAGATTATAGTGAGAATATATATATAAGTACAAAAAAGTGGTGAAAAACAAAGTAGATGAAGCAGAGAAATAACAATTTTTCAAAAATTAAAAATAAAAATAAAAACAAAAAGGCAAAAGCAAAATATATGAGTAAACAAGCAGTAAATAAATAGCAGAAGAAATACGAGTAAGAAATGTGTGGTAGTGGCAAATGGAAAATAAATAAGTGTGTGGGGAGGAGGAGAATAAATATTATACTGCAAGCATTCAACGTACGTACCGCCGAAGGAAAGGGGCAAAATACACATGTGCGATATAAAATGCATTGAAGACAAAAACAAAAAAGGAGAGGAAAAATTTTTATTTAAAGAAATAATGTTTTGCCACAGCGTACTACAAGTAGAAAAATGCAGTAAGAAGAATTGTGAAAATAAAATAATATAAAAAAGTAAAAGAAAGAATGGATTAAAAAAAGGGAGAAAAAACTGAAATAAAATAAACAATAACTGTAAATGGGAGCAAGGCGAAATTGATTGTAATGCTGCAGATGAAAAATATTCTCAAAAAAAATTTTTTTTTAATATAAATAATTTTCAATGTACAATGTAGTTATGTAATGTGATATGTAATGTTTAGAGCAATGAATAATTCGACGAAAGCAGTAAATTTCTCAGGGAAAACATTATAAATTTAAGCATATCAAGCTTGGACTGTAAATTCACATACATAGATATATATATGTATATATATATTTATTTTTTTTTTTTTTTTTTTGGTAAAATTTTTTTAAGGGAACTCTCAGAAACCAAGACTCGCACCTATGACCTTCCACTCGGTATTACGCACTGCTAGTCACACGGTGACTTCGGTTGACCATATTAGAGCCTTGCCTGGCTGAAAGTATATAATTGCCTTTGCCACCCGATCATAATGTATCTAACGTCAGAAGCTTAGGTTATTGTTATTGTTGTTGTTATTTTTGTTGTTACAACGGCTTGCTCACTCCTGCCCAGAAAAAGACAAAGTTTAGACTACGATTCGAGCTCATATAATGGGAGATGTAGAAAGCAAACTGCTTCGATGGGCTCTGATCACTGGGGGAGGGTTGTGAAATGAGTGAGTTTTATTGGGCAGGCAAGGAGTTGGTTACTGTCGTGCGGTAACTCATTGCATACCAGACAGGCATACGTCAAGTATATCGCAGTGAAATCTGCCTGGATAGAAGTTGGGTCTACTACAATAAATTCGGTCAGTATTAGAAAGATCTCATGAGACGGTTCGAGCTCTTCGTTGTTGTTGTTGTTGTAACCGCATAAAAATTCCACAAATTGTGCTTCGGGAAATATCGCGTGAGTGACAGTCCAGGGCCGGTTAAAAATTTGGGTTGTACCGGTATAAAGACCCGACTGTTGCGAGAACTATTGGATTTTAGTCGCCTTTTTGCGATAAGCATGCCTTAAATAAAATGCCGCAGGTAAATTCTTGAGCCTCTAACCTGTAGTTAATACAGACCTTCATAGACTCTCTGTGAATGGTGTTTAGAAGCTGTCGCTAGCTCGTCCTATTCAGTGGTTCTAGTCCCTACTCTAGCATCCTAGCAGATATTGCTTACAAAGCCAAAAATTACGCTCCTTAACTGGGGCATAGATCTTCTACTCTTTCCTTGGTAAGATTAGTTGCCATCAAACCCATCAAACTAGGTCATGAGTGAATGTTGATCCGACTTTTTTAGTATATCAGATTGGTCTCTCCAACGTAGTGTGAGAGAAGATTACTTGCAGGGAGTATTAAAAATGCAATATCCATGCTTTTTCTGGGCTTTTACTATAGATTCCCTCTCTCTCTTTCTCTCCCTCTCTCCCTATCTATCTATCTCTCTCTCTCACACTCTCTCTCTCTTTTAATTTTTAATTTTCCTATTGCTTTCCGACTACTTCAACAACTACTCACCTCCATACCAGATCTGTGAACCACCATTACTCACACATTTATTTTCTCATTTAGAGCACAAGCAAATGTACTGCAACAGAATATTCTCTCTTTCTTGCCCTAATGCGCTACGAACTCTCATTTCTTTTCATTTCATTTCTATTACAACTGACAAATACATGAAATAATTAAACAACAAATGGCAAGACAAAGTAGCAACGACAAAAGCCAAGTAGAAGTAGAAGTAGAAGAAGAAGAAGAAGCACAAACAAGAGCTATGATTTATCAAGGATATTAATGACGACAGATGTTAGGGTGGTGGAAGTCGTAGAGTGATTGGGGACTGTTATATACGACAATATATGCAGTAAGTGCTTTTCCTACCGACGATGGCGGTGGTCATAGCAATTGTAGATTAATCTCTTTCTCCCGCACTCTCCGTCTCTCTCTCTCTCGTCAGCTCTTTGTGGCAAGTGCTGTAGTGTAGCAGCGTGTTGATGGCGTTACTGATAGCGGATGTTGATATGGCTGATATATGTCCGTTCACCACTATTTATTTTTCTTTGTCCATTTGTATGGGCACGCACACATACAGATATGTACATACACACACATAAACATAACAAATACTTAGCTTAAATGGAACGTGCAGGCAAGCAGTTGACTTGTACAAGCGTGGCTGTGCTTGGGGGTGTGTTTGTGTTTGTGTTTTGGTAGGGTAAAAGGTCAAGTGAAATGCACAAAAATAAATAAATTAGTGAAATTATTTCTTGGTATTTAATTAGAAACAATGAATGTGATAGTAATAGCAAGAGAAAAGCGTACGCCGACATTCTAGGCAACAAAGTATTTTGTAATAATAAATAAATAAGGCTTGCAGGGAAAGTGAGTGGAATATATAAAATGAAAATCTTCGCTTTGGTGGAAGGAAAGCAATTTCATTTTGATGTGATTTAAAAAATTTAATTCAAAAAAAATTGAAAATAAAATAAAATAAAATAATCTAAAAATAAAAATTCAAATTAAAATATAAAATAAAAAATAAAAAATTAAAATAAAATAATATAATATAAAATAAAATGAAATAAAATAAAATTTAATTTAAAAAAGTAAAATAAAATAAAATAAAATAAAACAAAATATTAGTGTAATATAATATAACATAATATAATAAAATAAAATAAAGTAATTTAAAATAAAATATAATAAAATAATATAAAATGAAATGAAATTTATAAAAATTAGATAAATAAATTAAAAAGATACAAAACAAAATAAAATAAGAAGATATAAAATTAAATTAATTAAATTAAATTAAATATCATTAAATAAAATAAGAAGAAATAGGAAGAGAATAAAATCATAAAAAATAAACTGAAATATTTATTCTATTATATTAAAACAAAAATTAAATAAATAAAAAATTACAATAATTAGATATAATCAAGCAAAGTAAAGTAAAATGTACGGAAAATAAAATAGGGTAAAGCAGAATAAAAAAATGCATATGAAATTAAATGAAAAAAAAAAGAAATTTAAATAAACAAAAAAACTAAATAAAACAAAATGGAAGCTATTTATTGAAATTTTATTTTAATATAATTTTAATTATTTTATTTTTATTTTTTATATTTGTTAATTGTTTGGAAGTAATATAATTATTTCTTAACCTACCTTAAATAAACCTAAAAATTATTCATAAATCCATTTCTTAATCTAATATTCAGAAATAATTTTCCGATTTTATATAGACAAATTGTGAGTTAACTACCAAATGTTGGCTGATGGGATGAAAATGAAATCAGCTTTTAATACGAATATCTGGAAAAAGAATTTTCTCGCTATCCATGGTTATATAATGAATCATTTCCCATAAAAAAATTTTTAAGGTGACTTTTTGCTTTGCTGATATCAGAGTTAAAAAATAAATTTAAAAAAAATTTATTTGCAACTATAAAAAATAAAATTTTAAAACAATAACAAAAAGACGCCAACAATAATTCTTTTTATACTCAGAAAAATCGTCTTATATCAGACTCTATAGACAATTTCATTGGTGTGCACCAGTTAAGAAGAAGAACATTCTCTCTTTTGCTCCTCTGTACTTCATATTTAAAACGAATTCGGAAATATCGGAAATTTCTGCTAAATTTTGACTCAAAAAATAAATATAATGTGTATTGGGATTGATTTCTTAAGTGTTCATATTTCTGTATATATGACGCAAAAATTTCATATTTCAGAATTTAAAATGTGGAGAAGTGTGGAATGAAAAAACGAAAGTTAGAGATGTTCAAAATTTTTTGAAAAAATTTAAAAAAATTAATTTTGCATATACTTCAATTTCATCTTATTCCATTTTTTTTTTGTATTTACTTTTTTTTTTGTTATTTATTAATTTATATATTTATTTTTATTTATATATTTATTTATTTGTATGTTTTTAAGAACTTTTTTCAAATTATTTATTTATGTATTTATTTATTTATTTATTGGTTTATTGTTTTATTTATTTTGTTTATTTTTTACTCATTTTTTATTTATTTTCTTTATTGCTTTGTTTATTTTTATTTATTTTTTAATAATTTATTTATTTATTTATTTATTTTTTATTTAATTTATTTATGTATTTATATTAATTTATTTTTATTTGTTTATTTTTATTTTTATTAATATAATTATTTATTTAATAATTAGAATTTTTTTTATTTTTATTTTATTTTTTTATTTTATTATTTATGAATTTATTTATTTTTTAATATTTTTATTTATTTTTATTTGTTTCTTTTTATTTTTTATTAATATAATTATTTATTTATTAATTAATATTTTTTTAATTTTTTTATTTATTTTTTTATTTTATTATTTATGAATTTATTTATTTATTTTTTTATTTTTATTTATTTTTTTCTTATGTAATTATTTATTTATTAATTAATATTTTTTTAATTTTTTTCTTTTTTTTCTTTTATTGTTTATGAATTTATTTATTTTTATTATTTTTTATTTATTAATTATGCATAAATAAAATTTGATTCCTAATAATATTATTCATAAAATCTAATAGCATTTAAAAATTTCCCCCGTGTGACCAGTAATATTCTTAATAATTGGCTGTTTTTGATCGAATAAGGTTAGGTTAACCCTCTCTTGTGTCTCTTGTGTATTTTAAAACCGATATTTTTTCTCTCTCTCACAACCAGTAAACCAAACAAATTTTACGCCCACACACATTGTATAATACTAGCGACTGTGTATGTGTGTAGTTTTTTTTCGCTTAAAGAAACCGCAGAACTCCGTACACACACACACACACAGCCTAGAAACTCGCACGTTAGACTTTAACACTAGAAAGTAAGCATTTGCTCATGTAGATATGTCTACACATGTGTGTACTCGCTAAGGAACAGAGAAAATATTGCAAGTGTGTGTGTGTGTATGTGTGTGTGTTTATTTTCATGTGTCGAACAAATGTGAATTTGATGTATCCGCCCATACACGAGGGAAATCAAATTCATATTAAATGCTTATACACACACATACACACGCACACACACACGCATAGCTGCAAGGCAAAAGGGCAATTCAACGCGCTCTCACCCCACAAATGAGTAGGAATGAAAGGCGTAAATGGGAAGGGATGTGCAGCAAAACTTTGGATAACGGTTGCGGAAGAAGTTGAAATTTCAAATTTAACTCGAAAGAAAAAGGAAATTAATGCAAGTGTGAAAAAATATTGAAAGAAATGATATCAAAGGGCAAATATGAGATTAAAAGGAGTAAAATGAAATTCTGATATTTTTTATTTTTTTGGCTTTAAAAGTTGCTGTATTTTATTAGTTTCAAAAGCAGATGGTGTAAAATTTAATAAAAATCGGAAAAATTTCAGAATTTTTTATTAATTTTTGTGATGTAAAAATTTACGCAAATTTCGGGATATGTGAGGTAAACAAATTCATTTCAAGACTTCAAAACTGCAGATCCTCTTGGTATGTGCGGAGAAAAGTGCCAGTGACAAGAATTCTGTGCTTTCCGCGCCTATATAGTGAGATCTAGGCAGCTCTTTGAAGAATGTTTTTGAAAACACCAAGCTATCTGCTACACTCTCTGTCAGAATTGGTACCTTGAAGTCAATATCATACTGTCGCAGACGGCGGCTATACTTCTTTCTCTGCATATAAAGGCTTCACGTCAGCTTACAGCACGTTGTGGCATATTTTTCGCTTGAACTTACACCTACATCCATATAAAGTCCAGCTCATACAAGAACTGAAGCCAGCTGACCATTCACAATGCAGTAGTTACGTCGATTGGGTGCTTGAACAGCTAGCAGTGGATCGCGTTTCTTTCCAAAAAAAATTTCTTCAGCACGACGAGGCACATTTTTCACTCGGTGTATACGTAAATAAGCAAAATTGTCCCACTTGGGGCGCCGAGAATCCTCATATAATTGAAGAGAGGAAATTACATACACAAAAAAAATTTACTATCTGCTGCACTCCTTGGTACGGAGGTGTGATTGAACCTCAATTCTTTGAAAATGATAACGGCGAGACAGTCACTGTCAATTCGGAGCGTTATGGTCGCCTGATAACTGACTTCTATTGGCCTTCAATTGAAACACACGACATGGACATTAGCCAACAATTGAAAAGGCCCCTGTATACCCTACTTTTTTTTGCAAAATTCATTTCTTTTTTATACAACATAGTTCCCTTCAAGGGAGTTATAGCGAACCTCCAACTTTTCGATACCGATTTCGTAGTACGATTTGCTCTTTGCTCCTAAATAGGCTTCAATTTCGGCGCTCACTCCCTTCATTCGACGAAAATTTCTTTCCAGCGAGCATTCTTTTGAGGTCTGAGCACAGAAAATAGACGCTGGATCCCAGATCTCGAGAATATGGTGGATATGGAGGCAATTTAAAGCCAAATTCATGGATTTTTGTCATCGATTTCACTGAGTTGTGACACGGTGCATTGTCGTGGTGAAACAGCACTCCCTTTTCCTTCAAACGCCGCCATTTTTCGGCGATTTCGTGCTTCAAACGGTCCAATAATGCCATGTTCTAGTCACTGTTGACGATGGTTCTTCCTTTTTCAAGGTCATCAATGAAAATTATTCCATGCGCATCCCAAAATACAGATGGCATAACTTTGCCAGTTGACTGTTGTTGTGTTGCGCGGGTTCATCGTCGTGTGCAGTCCATTTGGTTGACTGTCGATTGGACTTCGGAGTGAAACGATGTAGCTATGTATCATGCATTGTCACATATCGACGCAAGAACTGTGGTTTGCTACGCTTGAACATCTCCAAACACCGCTACGCATCATCAACTCGTCGTTGTTTTTGGTCAAAAGTGAGCTCGCGCGGTACCCACTTTGTGCAGAGCTTTCTCATACCGAAACATACGTGAATGATAAGATGTACACATGCAATTGATACCTTTGGAGTACCTGATGTTTCTTTCAATTCTGAATTTTCGGTCATTCGAAATCATTTTGTGGATTTTTTTGATGTCTTTCGTCGGTAAAAGCCTCTTTTGGGTGCCCACTGCGCTCCACCGTGTTTCGGATCTCATTTCACCACGTCTAAACAGAGCATACCAAGCCTTGAGGGCTGATTTTCCTGGGTCTGTGTCTGGTAACTCGTCATCAAGCCAAGTTATTTGTTTCAACTGTATTTTTCCACTTCAAAAAACAATATTTTATCAACACGTGAAATTCCTTTTTGATCCATTTTTTTCACAATAACGAAAGTTGCACTCAAAATGATAAAATGCGCCAACTAATGATCAGAATGAGCTGTCAAAATTATACACATGTCTTTTGAGGGTTGGGGCTAACTAAAAATTGAAAGAAATTTAATTCTAGTAGCGCCATCTATGTGTCAGATCAGAGACTTTTCAATTCATCTGTTCTATAGTACCAACAAGATGGTGCCACATGTCACCAAATGCCTGTGAGCTTGAAAATTTTCTATAGCTCTCTTTGCCAAAATCAACCCACTGTGCAAAGCTCCAATGTGTCTAACAACTAGCTTTTAGCAAATTAAATCATTACAAAGCGCACAAGCTGCTTAAGAGAACGAATGAGAATGATAAATATATGTACTTCGTATGTACTTATACATATGTACATTTACACATACATATTAACATAAAAAAATTTTATTAAATAAAAATGCAATGGAAAGTAAAAATAGAAAGCGGAAGGAAATGGTGAACAAATTTCCAAAAAGAAAATTGAAAAATTGAAAAATATAACGAAAAGTAACGGCATTCCATTATCTAAGCGAATTAAAAAGCGTAACAGTAAAATAGACACATTGTTGCGCACATAAATATATTTGTGCAACAGTAACAAAGCACACAGTGTACGAAGCGGCGACACAAAGAGCAAACAGGCCAATAAACACAAAGCTAAAAAAAAAATAAAAGAAATGAATTTATTTTTTATTTGACGTTTTCTCAAAAACAACAAAAAATAATAATATAATACAATATACAAGGAAAATAAAGAAAAATAAAGGAAAAAAATAGGGATCAAAAAAAGGAAAAGAGCAAGCGAAAAGTGAAAATTTGTAAGTTGAAGCAAAAATAATATGGAAAATAAAAATAAAATAAAAAATAGCTAAATTTTAAAAAATAGAAAATTCTAAATATTTAAAAAAAAAACGAAAAAAAATTAAAAATATATAAAAAAAATTTTAATAATAATAAAAAATTAAAACTAAAAAATAAAAAATAAAAAATAAAAAAATTTAAATATAAATTAAAAAAATTTAAAAAAGAATAAAAAAAATAAAAAATTAAAAGTTAAAAAAAAAATTAAAATTAAAAAGTAAATATTTAAAATCAAAAAAAAAACAATAAAAAAATAATAATAATAAAACACTAAGAAATAGAAAATTAAAAAAAATTATAAAAAATTAATTAAATTGAAATAAAAAATTAAAAATAAAGGTAAAAAATAAAAAATAAAATTAAAAAATTAAAATTGAAAACAAAGTAAAATAAAATAAAAAATAAAAAATTAAAAATTAAATAAGAAGAAATTAATAATAAAATAAAAAAAACGAAAAAAAATTAAAATAAATAAAAAAGATAAAATTAAAATTAAAATTTAATCAAAAATAAAATATAAAATTTGGAATATAAAAAAAGGAAATCAAGAATATGAAATTAAAAAAAAATCAAATAACAAATAAAGAATAAAAAATATATAAAAAAGAAAAAGTAAAAAAGAAAAAATAATAATAAATTAAAAAAACAAATAAAATAAAAAATAAAAAATAAAAAACAAATAATAAAAATGTAAAAATAAAAAATATAAAAAAAAAAATTAATTAAAATAAAAAATAAAAAAATAAAATAAATTTGAAGTTAAAAATGAAATAAAACAAAAAGAAAAAATTTAAAAATTTTAAAAATAAAAATTAATAAAAAAAATAAAATTATAAAAAACAAATAATAAAATATTAATAATAAAAAATTGATAAAAAATAAAAAATAAAAAAAATTAAAAAAAAAATTTTAAATTAAAAGTAAAAAAAAGAATAAAAAATTAAAAATTAAATTAAATAAAATAGAAAAAAAGAAAGAAAACTAAAAGTTTAAAAATAAAATAAAACAAAAAAAAATTTCAAATTGAAAGTAAAATAAAATAAAAATAAAAAATTAAAAATTAAAAATAAAAAAAATTAAAAAGAAGAAATTAATAATAAGATAAAATAAAAATGAAGACGAAAAAAAAAATAAAATAAAAAAAATAAAAAAGAGAAAATAGAAGATTAAAAATATAATCAAAAATAAAATATAAAATATGAAAAATAAAAAATGGAAATCAAAACAAAAAATTAAAAATAAAATCAAATAAAAGATAGAGTAAAACATAAAAAAATTAAAAATAAAAAGAAAAAAGAAAAAAGAAAAAATAATAAATTTAAAAATATAAACACAAATAAAAAATAAAAGATAAAAAAGGAAAAAAAGGAAATAAAATAAAATAAAAAATATAAAAAAAGTAAAAAAAAACAAAAATTATAAATTTCAAAAAATTGACAAATGAAATGAAAATAAAATAAAATAAAAAATAAAATAAAAAAAGAGAGAGAAAATTACCAACAAAGTGCTGCTCCTCAGTGTTTGTAATAATTCGCTGCTACAAAGAAATTAAAGCAAGAAAATAAAATTTTCACTTCAATGGCCGCTGAATTTCTTGAGCTCCTCTTCAAATTTCCACCAAAAAATTTCTAGAAAAATAATTTTTTTCCATTTAATTTTAAGTTGCTTTACACCGCTTTTGTGCTAAGAATAGCTTTTGTTACGCTCAACATACATTCGCCCGTGTGTGTGTGTGTGTGTATGTGAGTTTGGTTGTAAAATAAGCGTAGCAAAACGACAACGAAAATAATGCCTGAAATTGAGCTACTGCTAATTAAGAATTCCAACAACAGATTTATGCTGCTCGCTCATTTGGCTATTATTAAATGCGGCAGTCGGTCCGTCGTAGCAATGTGCCAGCGGCTAGTGTGTGTGTGTGTGTGTGTCTTTGTATGTGTGCAGCAGCATGACAAGATTTTAATTAATTTTTTTTTGAGTTACGACATAATACGACAAAAGGCATTTAATACAGAGTCGGCCAATGCACATTGGTTGGTGGCAGTAGAGCTAGTGACTGGTGACTGTTAACTGTTGACTGGTGCGCAAAGGCAGCAAATACTCACTTGCTGTGAGACTTAGTAGCTTTTGTAATGAATTCGCGTATGTATGTATGTATGTATGGGCTTATTTTGGGCAAAAAATTCGGCCAACAATTGAATTGCAAGCAAACAAAGTTGCGTATACGCCCTGTATGACTGGCTATGAATGTCTTTTGGTACCTCCAAGTGCGCGGGTAACATAAGTAATTAAGTTGAATTGTTGTTGTTATACGTATTTGTAGGTACTCGTAAGTAGGGCCAATTAGAAAAATACTTTAGCAACAGGAAGTGAAATAAAATTACACATACATACACATGCACATATGTGGGATTCATATGAAGATGGAGCCTAGAGCCACAGATAAATCAAATAAAATATTATAAAGGGTGATCCATTTCGAGGTTCCCTACTTTTTTAAAGAAAAAATCACAGAAAATTCAAATTTAATCGGGAATGTCATCCGAAAGAACATTCTTTCGCATATATTTTTTGAAGATTTTCTCTTTCAAATGTTGGCCGTGGCTACATCTCAGATGGTTCATCCATTGCGTCCAATTTTTGATGACTCCTTCCGAGCATTTCGACTGGTAATTGGCGAATAACACGCGTGTTGTTTTGTTCCAAGGCCTGAATCGAAGCGGGATTGTCCGCATGGACTTTACACTTTACATATCCCCACAGAAAAAAGTCTAACGGTGTGATATCACACGTTTTTGATGGCCAATCGACTGGCCAAAAATGTAAAATTATCTGCCCATCTCACTAAATCCATTGATTGATGCGATTTGTGGAAAGGGACGCCGTCTTGTTGAAACCAAATATCGCGGAGATTACGAGCTTCAATTTCAGGCATCAAATAGTCTGTTATTATGGCGCGATAACGGTCTCCATTGACGGATTGACTGTTACGTTCTCACCGGCATCATTTTTGAAGAAATATGGAGGATCGATGATTCCACCGGCTCTCACAAACCACACCCAATCGGATGAAATAGCAGCTCTTGAATCTCTTCAGTCCCAGATGCGGCAATTTGAACCAGAAATGGGACTCATCGTTGAACAAAATTTGGCTCGAAAACGTCGGTGGATCTTCTGGCAACTTTTCAAGAGCCCACAGAGCGAAGCAATGTCACTTGGGAAGGTCGAGCAACTTCAGTTCAGTTGCACAAGCTGTATTTTGTACGCTTTCAATTTAAGATCTCGACGTAGAATGCACCAAGTCGATCCATACGTCCGAGTCCGAGTTGCTGTGAACGGCGCCGAACCGACTCTCCACGGTCTTCGTGTACACTCTCAGCTACGGCCGCCGCTATATTTTCTTCATTGCGTGCTGGAAGTGGTCTATTCGGTCGAATAGTATCCCAAAATGAGCGCTGGGTCTAAAGATTTTTTATTTTTATGTTTTCTTGATTTATATTCTAAAATTGTTTTTAAATATTTTTTTAATATGTCTTTATATATTTTAAATATATTTTTAAATATTTTTTTATATTTTTTAAATAATTTATTTTTATTTCTTTATTAATATTTTTTTTAATATTTTATTTTAATTTTTTTTATTTTATTTATAATTTAAAAAAATTTCTTTTTCATATTATTTGTTTTATAAATTTTAAAATTTTTAAATTTTTTTTTTATTAATATTTTTTTAGTATTTCATTTTTAATTTTTTTTATATTTTTTATATATTTAAAAAAATTAAAATTTTTTTTGAATTATTTTTAATTATAATATTTATTTTATATATTTTTTATATTTATATATATATACATATATATTTTTTTAAATATTTTATTTTAATATTTCTTCTAATATCTTTTTAATATTATTTTTTAATATTTTCTTTATATTTCTTTTTATATTTTTGTTAATATTTTTTTTAATATTTTTTATTATTTTTGTTTTTTTTCTAATTTTTTTTTAATATTCTCTGTTTATATTTTTTTAAATACTTTTTTTATTTTTTTATTTAATATCTTTTTTTATTTTTTTTTATTTTTCATATATTTTTTTTTAATATTTCTAAATATTTTTTTTAAATATTTTTTTTTTCCAGTAGTCATTTGAAAAACATTTTGTGGCATTCTCAAAGCTCATTTATTTTACTTTTTCTTCTTAACCAATTTTTTTCGTTGCTCATCTCATCGTTACACCAACGCTGGGAGGCACTCTTGAAAATTACAAATTTTACACCTCACAATTTTTTATTACTGCCACAGTTAAGCCCTTAGCCGTACATACATAGTTTTGTTTTGTGTGTTAAAAGGCCGCCCAGAAAGAAATGTCCCAGAGATGCTACGGAGAGTTAAGATTGGCGTTGCTTAGAGGCAACAGGGAAGTGCGGTCTCTCACTGCAAGTTTTTAGCTCACATTGAGAGCATTTATTTTTATTTTAAATATATAGTCATTCTCTCACTAGGACTAACAAGGGGGGTTTAGGAGTTTAGCTCTCAATCTACGTTTCACTATTTCCTACAGGCCCTAGCCGACGACGAAGCGTAGAACGAACAGTGCAGTTAGCATTTGCAATCAAATTTTCTCTCCTAACCACTACCCCCATACTTCCCAATTTTAAGTGGATTAAAACCGCAAATAATCATACATATGCGCTCATTTACCTAACGGTAAATTTATGTGTTATAAATAGTACACAAATTTGCAATAAAATTCCGCTACCATTTACCGTTACAAAAAAAATGCTCTGAAATTGAATTGAAATTAAAGGTGAGCACAAAGGCGTGAAGAGCGAAGCGAAGAGAAGAAGAGGTGAGGAGAGAGAGAGAGAGTGAGAATATTGAGATTAAATGTTTGCTGTGGTGAAAGGCTGATGGAGAGGTGAAAGGCTTGCCTTTCACAGAGATATTCATAGAAGGAAATGGGGTTTTTCTGCTAAAAAAAAAAATATTGAGGAAATTTCAGCTGTTGAGGTTGAAAGGTAAAATTAAATAATTGAAGAAAAGGTAAAGAAAAGGAAGGAAAACAAGAGTATGTGTATGAAAGTAGCTCTAACGGTGTTGCAGCCCTCAAAAAAAGGGTGATTTCTGCGTAAGCAAAGTAAAATTTATGGCCGAGAATAAAGTTGTCAAAGCAAGCTTTTGGGGGCACACAAACACACACACACACATATATACACAGTGAGCCGCCGCATGCAAAAGTACACCGCAACGAAGTGTGGAAATAGTGAGTAAATGGAAAGCGAATGTAGGAAAAGCCAGCCAGCAAGCGTGACTAATGAAAGTGTTTTAAGCGGCGCGCTTAGAAGACGCAGATTTACACATGCACAAAAACACATATGTATGCATTAAGCATGTGTGTGTGTGTGTGTGTATTCCATCTAGCAGCTCTAAAGGCAAACAAAAGGCGTACGCGTTGAAAAGCCAACTGTCCGCGCACATTCTCTTCTCGACAGCGCAGATAGCGTCGCTACGTTTAGTGTGTAGTTCTTTCGACGACCGACCCACCGACCGACCGACCACCTTGGCGTATACGTAATTATTTAAGTCGAGCCTGTCAAGCAACACCTTCCTCCGGCCACAAAGCAACCACTACGTTAACCACATTCATACGAAGACAAGGAAGAAGAAGAAGAAGAAGAAGAAGAAGAAGAAGAAGTATGAAATAAAATAATGGCAGATGCGAAAGGTAGAGAGATACGTAAGCAGAAGTTGGCTTATTGAGCAAAAAAAAGACAGGTGTGCTGAAGGGGAGAGGTTCAGATTATCTCAAGCGGTAGCATATCCCGATTAAGAGTAGTGTGGGGGAGGGGGAGGGTATCAATTATTTATTTTCAGGACGCGGATTGAACCTTACTTTCTCAAACAAAGCGAAAAGGGAGTCAGAGCTCTGATAATGTAGAAAATTTGCGAAATCGGTCCACTCGGTGTCAGATTAGTTCCCTCTGTAGGTGACACATCTGTTCTGGATGACAGAAATATGTCTGGTAAAGAGATGGCGGCGGAGACGAGTTTACAAATGAAGACTAACCTCCACAATGATCGAGGCTGAGCACATGTTGTCTACCAAAGAACTGAAAGGAAGCAAATGCAAGAGCATAATAACGTTACATGGAAAGGTGCGCTAAGGTACGTCCTGACTTCAGCAGAAGCTCTAAAGATGGGTGGGGACCTGATACTCTAAGATTCTCATAGCAGACTTTTTTCTGTATGTGAAAACCTTCAAAGACGAGAATTTATAGTTGGATTTTCCTTAGAGAAAGGTGTGTAGAACCCGAACGGCTCCTCTAACATCTTTCAGCAGAGTTATTGATCTCTAAGTTCCCCTCAGTTTCTAGCATGCTACCAGAGAGAGGCCAAATGCTGTCGACCATTATTCGTTTCTCAACTTTAAGCAACTAGGGAGATCAAGGTTGTGGTTTGCTAATGTATCCGTAGCTCCTAGTGATTGGAAGACTTAAGCTCTTCTGTCACTAACTTGTTTTCAATTCCTAGCGACCTCCCAAAGAAACTAAAGGTTTTCGGTCTCTAACTTATCCTCACCTCCTAGCGATTGTTGGAACCAAGGGTTTTTAGTCACTGACTTATCCACAACTTCTAGCAATCTTCCAGGGAGGACAAAGGTAGTCGGGTCACTAACGTATCCTCAGCTCCTAGTGATTGGGAGATTCAAGGGTTTTTTTTTTGGTCTGTAACGTATCCACAACTCTTAGCGATCTCCCAGAGAAACTAAAGATTGACGGTCTCTAACTTATCCTCAGCTTCTAGAGCGACTGGAAGAACTAAGGGGTTTTAGTCACTACATTATTATTCGCAACCCCTAGCAACCTCCCAGAGCAACCATAGCGCGGCTTTGATAAACCGGCAGAGTAGAAGAGTTCTGTTCTGACTCTGACGCTGTTCTTATCTCGATATTACTGGTAACGGACTAACCACGAGAATCTACGAAAGCCTGAAGCAATCCAATCTCATGCGGAAATCGGTTAGAGCTCCTTCCTTCGGCGGCCGATTGCTAACAGCTGAAGTTTGACAGCGCCCATATACTTCACTTCATGCCTTTCAAAGCTTCAGGTATTTCACGCCTATAACCGTTAGGCTGACACAAACACGGCAATGCAGAGAGAGAGAGAGAGAGCGGACGCTGCACGTGACACAAACCCTGCACCTCTTTTAAACCCTCCCGAAAACAAGTTGTTACGCCGCCTGCGGCTAAACATTTGCTAAAAGCCAGAGTAGCAGATAAATTCTCGTTGCACGTGTGTGCACATCTGTTTGTCTGTAGGCGAAACAACTGAAATGAATAGCAGACATTGTGGCGACTAAGACAAAAGGCAAATAAACAAACGCGCACACACACACACACACACGTAGATAAATAAACAAGCAAAAAAAAAGGGGGGAAATAAACAACACAATACATGCGAGTTGGGCTTAAAGGAGTGCATCAGCATGTGCATATATATATAAATATATATGTGTGTGTCTGTGTGTGTGTGTTTACCCAACTTGATTACCAAAAATGCGCTACATAGCGTTGCTTGTTGTGCGCCTGCATGCTATATATATACATATATGTACAGTCGACTGGCGTCTGCCGTACACTCGTTGCGGTAAATATTCGTTGCATGCTTTTAGGCGTCAAGTAATTTTTTTTCTTTCGCTGCGCTACGCTTTTGTTACATTCTTCACACACCGTAATGTTAATGTGAATGCAATGTTTTGAGTGTTGCTAAGCAAGCTTGTCTGTTTGTTTTTCTATGCGCTTCTTCTGCTCGCGACACGGTGTTGCTGACTGCTCAGCGTTAATCCTACATCGGTATTGTTGCATACTTTTCTGCGCTCAATTTTTTTTTTTTCATTCTTTTACTTTTACTCTGCCTGCTTATGCACATTTTCTTTGCATTTGCTTTATATGCGCGAGCATGTCTGTATGTTGGTGTTTAAGGAAATCTTTTCGCTTTAATTTGTTGTGGGTGGTCATGTGTTATTAAATTAGTGCATACTTTAAGGCGTGCAAGTGGAAATTAATGTTGGCGCTTCATTTTATCATGGTTTTCGGCACTTAATTTGTACTTTTTTTTTGGGGGGGGGGTAATGTGGGGCGTTTCTAGCGCGATTAACTGTTCTTGATTAAGTTTGTGGCCAGAGCAATACTCGTTGAATGGAAAGTGTTAAAATGTTGATTAATTTTTGTAGGAGAGGCGAGGATTTGAGACGGTTTGCAGAAGAAGCGACGAAGACGAAAACTCAGCTGAAGAGGAAACAGAAGAAGTTGGGAAAGAAAAGATAAAAAATAGAGAAAATACGAAGAAATACGAAGATGAAGTGGAAAAACAGGAGAAATTTTAACCTCAGGAGAATGATTACCCTCGATAGTTCCCGACAATTTACACCAGACCTCGTCGCCTTAAATTTGATGGGGGGTCAAGAAGACTTCAACATTAAGTCCAAAGGAAGGAAATTAGCAAACTAATTAGGGAAAATACAGCGAACATCACTTGGCTTCCTTCATTCAATTGAGAGGTCAAATTTTTCATATGGTTTCGAGCGCAAGACTTACATGAAGGTCCGTTGCGGGTGGAGATAAATAAAAATTATTCATTTAATGGAGCTAAATGTGCGTAACACATAGCCGGTTGAAGCTTGAAAGTTGAAATGTGTCTACTCAATGTCTCAAACACCGGTGTCTACGCTTAAGATAACCTGACTCCGCAATACTATTCGCAACGCCATCACCCATCTTGAGAGCCAACATTCATCATTGGATAATATTCGACCGAATAGACCACATCCAGGACGCAGTGAAGAAAATATAGCGGCGGCCGTAGCTGAGGGCGTAAACGAAGACCGTGGAGAGTCGATTCGACACCGTTCGCAGCAACTCGGACTGATGTATGGAAGGACTTGACGCATTTTACGTCGAGATCTTAAATTGAAAGCATACAAAATACAGCTTTTGCAAGAACTGAAGCCACTCGACCTTCCCAAGCGACATCGCTTCGCTCTGTGGGCTCTTGAAAAGTTCCAAGAAGATTCCAGCCAAATTTTTTTCAGCGATGTGACCCATTTCTGACTCAATGGGTATGTAAAAAAGCAAAAATGCCGCATTCGGGACGAAGAGCAGCCTAAAGAGATTCAAGAGCTGCCATTTCATCCAAAAAAAACAGCGATTTGGTGTAGTTTGTGGGCGCCGGTGGTTTCAACGGCCCATATTTCTTCACAAAAATGATGCCGGTGAGAACGTAACCGTCAACGGCGACCGTTGTTGCGCACCCTCTGCGAGTTAGGGGTTCAAGAATTTACCCGCGGCGGTAAGGCATGCCTGTCGTAAGAGGCGGCGACTAAAATCCAATAGTTCTCGCGACAGTCGAGTCTTTATACCGGAACGACCCGGATTTTCATCCGGCCAAGGATTGTCACTCCCGCAATATCCCCTGAAGCCCAATTTGGGGAATTTTCTACGGTTACAACAACAACAACAACAACAACTGTTATCATGCCATGATGACCGACTATATGCTGCCAGAAATTGGAGCTCGTAATCTCCACGACATTTGGTTTCAACAAGACGGCGCCACTTCCCACACTTCCCACACAACAATCAATGGATTTATTGAGTGAACACTTTGGTGAGCAGATAATTTCACGTTTTGGGCCGGTCGATTGGCCACCAAGATCATGTGATATCACAACGCTAGACTTTTCTAGGTGGGGATATATAAAGTCTAAAGTCTATGCGGAAAATCTCGCTTCGACTCAGGCCTTGGAGCAAAACACCACGCCTGTCATTCGTTAGTTGCCAGTCAAAATGCTCCGAAGGAGTCATCGAAAATTGGACTCAACGGATGGACCATCTGAGGCGTAAAAGCCGCAGCCAATATTTTAAACACTCCGCTTTAAATTGTAATTTTCTGTGCTTTTTTTTTTTTTTAAAGTAGGGAACTTCAAAATGGATTACCCTTTTCTTTATTTTCCCTTATTTTAGTAGTTCTTTAATTGATTTGATTAGAATTATTTTTTTTTAATATTTTATTTTATTTTAATTTATTTTTGATGTTTTTATTTTTTATTTAATTTTTTATTAATTTTTAATTTTTTTTTAATTTTGTTTTTTTTTCTATTTTTTTTTAATTTTTTTTTCTTTATTTTTAATTTTTTTTTATATTTTTTTTTTTGAATTTTATTAAAATTTTTTTATTGTATTTTAATTTATATTATTTTATTTTATTTTATTTTATTTTATCTTATATTATTTTATTTTATTTTTATTTATATTATTTTTTTTAACTTCATTTTATTTGACTTTAATTTTTTTTTTATTTTTTTATTTTTTTTTTTTATATGTTTTATGAAATTTTATTTTATTTTATTTTACAATACTTTTAGTATTGTTTGCATTTTTACATAAGCAAATCAATTTTATGACATTACTGTGATTTTTTAAGTCATAAAATCATTGAAATTTCTCATTTCATGCAAAATACTTCACCATAAAAAACCGCGATATTTGTGCCAATTGACGATGGAAATATAAGAAAAAAACCCATTTTTTTCGTGAATATAAAATAAATAAAGCAAAACACAATAAAATGCAAATAAATGCGAACTCTAAACTAAAACCACTCATGTGCATGCTAAAATAAACAAATTTCGTAAGTGCGCCTAAAAGTATGCTACAAGTATTTAATGAAAAAGCCATTTACGGCTGACTTGAATTGTTTGGTAAACGCGTGAAGCCTTGCCGCTAGCTAAGCTGACAAGTACATACAAATGCACAAACATACATGTACACATACATACATAGTTATTTGTGTTTATAAATATATATATATATATTCTTCTTCTTCTTTTTTTCGCGCATATTTGCATATGTGTTTTAGTGTTATTTGCATTTGCGCCCAAATGTATGCAAATAAGCGAAATTTTGTCACATCTGTGTGCCGTTATGGCGCACACACAGTGGGCGTGTAGGCATGTAGGCCGTGCGATTTTCACGCGCACACCAATATAATAATAAAGTAAAATAAATAAACAAAAGTCGTAAAATTTGTAAAAAGAAAAAAGCAATGTTTTACAATAACAACAAAGCAGTAGAAAAATATATTCACGCAAAATCATATACGTATATACATACATATATATATGCCTACTAAAGTGTACAACGCAGCTGCGTGTGTCGTTAAAAATCAAATATATACTCGTATTGGCTGCTTTGGGTACTTAAAGTTTTTACCCACACACGCACACACTCGCGCTCAGTACACGCACTACTTACACAGCACAGCACAGCGGCTTAAGCGGCTTGCAAACATTTTCACATATGTGATTACGCTGATCTATGTATGTGTGTTGTATATATATGTGTATGTGTGTGTGTATGTGTGTTTTTCTTGTGATCTTTTGTCGTTTTGTTGTTGTTGTTGCAACATCGTTTGCCTATTTATTTCATCAAAAAAATACCTCGCTTGTGTCAATACCCATTATGAGCAGACATAAATCTGCCGACAGCGGTATTTTGAGCTTAAGTTTTGGGAAGAAAAAGTAATTTTTCGTACTTAAAATTTGCAAAACTGAGATGCATATATAACTTTAATGTATTTGAAATGGAAAGAAATGAATGTTTTAAGGTTAGTTACGACCACACTGACGTAAGGATCAGGAGGAAGAGCTCTCGAACTTCTTTTAGGGACTTCAGACTAATCAGCAGGTAGTTTTTGATTAATTAATTGTGGCTGCTGAAAGTATGAATGCATCCACAAATGGTTCAAAACTTCAAGGTAGAGCCGGGTGAAGGAATTTTCTCGCGTAACCTTTCTTTGGAGCGCTCATTCAAGCTACCGGAACACCAAATACTCAGAATACCTTTCGCAAATCTTGAGGTTGACGTCACCTTCTCCTCTTCTTTACTGGCGTGGATATCCCGAATAGAGCCGAGTGAACCACAGCGTGAAATTCCTTCCTTCTTTCCACTGTTTAGCGTCAATTGGAGGTACCAAGTGCATCTAAGTCCTTCTCCACCTTTTATTTCGAACCGAGTGGGAAACTTACTCTTCCTCTGCTTCCGTATAATCATCCGCAATACCTCTCTCTCGGAGACTCTCAAAGCCGATATATCGGACATCAACAACAGCACTTCTAAACCAAGAAGTAGGACTGGAATGATGAGCGACTTGTAGAGTTTGGTCCTTCTTCGCCGAGGGAGCACTTTGCTTTTCTATTGCCTTCTCAGTCCAGAGTAGCAGCTGTTGACGCTAATGTTTCTAAGATGGATATCAAGGCTGATGTTGTTTTTTGTGTTAACGCTGGTTCCAAGACGGCTCTGCCACTATAAACTCTATAATCATGCAGGACTGCAGAAGATCTCAGAAGAAGGTCATCACAAGCTATCCCTCTTATGGATCCCTAGTTACAGTGACATGGGGAAGAACTGCACGGTGGACGAGCTGTCTACTCAAGGTATGACTTTGCAGATTATAGCGAATGGAGATTGCATTATTATGTGTCTTCCCACATGCAAATCGCCGTGTTAATGTGTCTCGTCGTAAGTCGAAGCAAACTTGGCCGAGAAGGAATCTACGATGGTCCTCTCACTTTTACTCTCTGTAAATATATGACATTTTTAAGGTAATTGTGGAACGATACTTTACATAACGGGCAGCGGAAGAGCTAGTTCCTGTAGAAGCTGCAGAAATGACGAGGAAGAGTCACATTCGTGAATAGACTTTGCCGTATAACAGAAACTAAACAAAGCGTCTTCTGCAACAGAGCTGTCATGTCGGGAGCCTATGCCGTAAGGTGGTGTCTCTTGTCCTTTGCTCTTTATGTGTTTGAAGACGACAAAGAGAATGCGTGTTCAGATCACTGCTTCTCTGAATTGGCTCCCATCGAGTACTTCGCAAACTTCATTTCCTCCAGGGATGATCCAGTTGGTATAGCTGGATAGAGTCAGTTCTCGTAAGGCTCGAGGGTAGTAGGAGCTTGGATCAGTGGGAAATGCTGTAATTGGAACTCGGAGTGGGTTCTCAGCTAACACATTTCAAACGCAAGTGCCAGTAATCAAGGAGTCGAAAGGTGCACTGCTCCTCATTCCACTGCAAAATAAACATCAAAGTTGGAAACCAGCTGATTTTGAATGTACTCAAGGCTAGATTTGGTTTGCTCGAGCTCACTTACTATATTGGCGAGCTCTTTTCGGAAGACTGATTGCTCTGGATATTATTGGAATGGAGATTGCAAGTATGGACAGCCTTGTGACGGTATTAACGGACTGCAAACTGGCTGGCCTCTGACCACCTGTGGCTTCCACCTGCCGAACAACTTCAATTCAGCACTGAAAACGCTTAACTAATATTATGACGTGCGATATCGGAGAGTCCATCTAACCGCGGATCGATCCAACATGATCAAAAGATCGGACTTGCACGGACTTGCCGTCCGGAGTCTACGCAAATAACCTTGGGTAAAGACTTTCCACTGGTTGGAGCATTCTTTTCGATGAATAGGTAGGCTGCATATGGTTTGCTCGAGCTCACTCTCTATATTGGCGAGCTCTTTTCAGAAGGCTGATGGATCTGTATATCATCGGAATTGATATTGCAAGTGTGAGCAGCCTTGTGACGGTATTACCGGACTGGAAATTGGCCGGCCTCTGACCATCCGTGGTTCAAAAGATCAAGGAGTCTTCTGTACTCGGACTAGTACTGACTTGCCGGCCGGAGTCCACGCAAATAACCTTGTGTAAAGACTTTGCACTGGCTAGAGCTTTCTTTTCAATGAAAAGGCAGTAGTTCTAAGTGCTTCTCAAAGATCTCCAAAAGTTCGAGAGTTCTACGGCTTTGGCATGTTGAGCATGCTACTCTTCTTCACTCAGCTTAACTTATCTTTTTTCTTATGTTAAAGACTGCTCATTGCGTGTTTTAAGAATTTACTGAGTGCGCTTACCGAGAAGGTTACAATTTACTAGAGTCCGGCACCCTTCCAGAATGATCAGCACATCTCAGTGGCAGGTATTTCACTAACTCACGCCTCGTTAATCTCCCAAAAGTAGGATCGGTAGATTCAGCTATCGGTTTTTGTGTCCTTTTTTGCTTCTTCGAGCTCTGTATTAATCAGTAGCTCCAGCTCTCAATGCTAGTAAGTACTCGAAAGTATATTTTAAAGCTTACTTTGCTGCCAGGAAGTCACCACTGATTACCCATAACAAACTTCTTAATAATAAATATACACCGCTGCCGCCTGAAGGACACACATACTCGTAACGTGGCCGAAGCATATGCACTCTGGCCCGCCACAAGGCTTCCGCGTACCGAACTGGAAATCATTCGCTAATGGATGACTTTTATTACCTACCCTGCAAAAAAAAAGAGCCACTTTTAATCTCAGCAAGCTCCCGCTCTCCTGCCCCTGCCCCACTATGCGAGAGTTGACCGATTACAACCAATGACCAACGCAACCACTCACTCAGCCACATTACTTACTTACTCTTGTTTATGTAATGGATTTTGATGGCTACATGCTACAGAGATACAGCTAACGGTTGTTTGAAAACCAAAAAAATATAGAAAAAAAAGTTTGATGAAAATAACAAAATATAAACTTTGATTATAAAACAAGAGCGAACCGGCGAATTGGCGAAATTCGGCATAACCATATTTCACATGTGTGTATGTATGTGTGTGTGTGTGTGTGTATGCGCTGCGCTGTGGCTGCTGTTGGCTACATATGTGTGGCTCGCAATCTCGTTGTTAACTCAGTCAAGCGTTGCACACATGCCAAAAACACATGCACCAAATGTGGCTAGAGGAAAAGTTTTTTCATAAATACACACAAATATACATATACATATATATATATATATATATATCTGTGTATGTGCGTGTGTATTTGTGCATGCGTGGCATTTCTATTTGTTTTGGCGGCTTTTGAACTTGCTTTCCCCTCTCTCTCTCTCTCTCTCTCTCTCTGTGTGTGCGTCGTTTGCGCCTTTCTCTATCGCTCTCTCTCTCTCTCCCTCCCCCTCTCTCTCTCTATCCGTTACGCGGCATTGCAATTTCCGCTTGGCCGCATATTTTTCAGCCGTCGGATATGCAACGAAAAACCAATCGAGTACAAATCGCAAAATAAATGGGAAAAGTTGTTAGTAAACAACAATAAAAAATAAAGGGAGTAAAATTCAATAGCCAACGGTGAGTTACAAGTCAATGGCCATTTTTCACTTTTTTGGTTTTGAGAATTTTTTTTTGTTTTTTTTTTTTATAAGAAAATTTGTTGCGATTTTTTTTTATATTAAAAAAAATGCAGTTTGTTAACCAGTTTGACTTGGAAATTGCGTAATTTATTGAATATAAGTGCAGCCTGAAACTATGCAATAATTTCAATGACTAGCAAGATAATCGCTCCTAAAATTATGCAGCATTGCTTTTCTTACTTTGTCACGGCATACGGTAGAGCATTGAAATTCTCACATGGCTTTTGTTTTTCCAACTATATAGTACACACTGTATTTAACTTGAAATATTCTGAGCAAATAAAGTGTAATAAATAAAAAGCGAAAATCTCAAAAATTGTGAACAGGATATTTTCGATGTCATGGCAACATTCGAAACCATGACCAACGTTACTTATCACTCGGTTGCTGCATCTGTCTTCTTTGAATATAAAGAGTGATCCATTTTGAGGTTCCCTACTTTTTTTTAAGAAAAAAAAAACATAAAAAAAATTCAAATTTAATGGGAAAATCTTTATTATCATTCAAAAGAACATTCTTTAGCATTTAGTTTTTGAAGATTATCTCTTTCAAATGTTGGCCGCGGCTACGTCTCAGATGATTGATCCGTTGAATCCAATTTTTGATGACTTGTTTGAGCATTTCTACTGGTAACTGGCGTATGACTAGTGTTATATTTGGCTCCTAGGTATGAATCGAAGCGGGATTGTCCACATAGACTTTAGACTTCACATATCCCCATAGGAAAATGGTCTAACGGTGTGATATCACACAGTCTTGTTGACCAATCGACCGGCCCAAAACGTGAAATTATCTGCTCACCGAAGTCTTCTCTCAATAAATCCATTGATTTAAGCGATGTGTGTGTGGAAAGTGGCGCCATCTCGTTGAAAACGAATACCGCGGTGATCACGAGCTTCTATTTCAGGCATCAAATAGTCAGTTATTATGGCGCAAAAACGGTCACCATTGATGGTTACGTTCTCATCGACATCATTTTTGAAGAAATATCCACCGGCCCACAAACCACACCAAACTGTTGTCTTTTCTGGATGAAATGGCAGCTCTTGAATCTCTTCAGGTTGCTCTTCGTACCAAATGTGCCAAGTCGTGCCATACATTAGTCCCAGCTTCTGCGAATGGCGCCGAATCGACTCTCCACGGTCTTCGTGCACATCTGGCCGGTATTTCCACATAGAGGGTTAGCCAAGTCGCGGTTTAAATGCCAGAATTTTGATTTCGCAAAGGCACATCGTTTTCTATAATTCGACTTCGAAAATACAGCACGGTACTCATGACTCTTGATATCACTCGGAATCATTTTCATTCATTTTCCTGCTTCATTCTCACTTCAACTGTAGTGTTCACTCTCTTTTTCTCTGAATTTTCGACGTTGCTAGCTAAATGGTCTACAAAAATGGCTCAGATCTCTATGAACCGCCAAGCTCTTCAAGGCGGAGTTGTCTAGTACACCCATGAGGTCCTTAGAGTTAGATTTTGTGGAGATCAGTTTCATTTTAACGCTCCTTTTCATGATCCTGTATCTGTGAGGGTATATTTAAGAATCAAGCTCCCGGTGGAAACGTACCGGGTTGTCGATTACTAGATTAACTCTTAATGAGAATATCTCGGATAAGTTGAGTTGACGTCTACAATTGCCACTTATGGGCTGTCTCAGGTCGTGCCGTGTGCTGTAGATTGATTTATTTCACGAGTTTTTCATTCGGCTCTTCAAGAAAGTTAAATACACGGACGAGGTCTCTTTGGCATATATCCTTTGTGGGTAACAGATTCAGATTTTCAGATATTCAATATTTCTTCTCCAAAAAATTTCAACTTAAAACATTTAAATCACAATTCAGTAACGTGAATTGCATGGCATACCTTTCAGCGCAGCACGCTTATAACAATGCCTACATTTAGGCGCTTGATATACACCATTATACAACTCCATTTAGTCGCCAGCCACCGCCAGAATGTACGAAATGCTTTTGAACTCGCAATCTAGTGCCACTTTGAGTTGTCAGAACAATATAGAATTTTAGTTGAAACTTTAACGACGCGACGGTGCTTTTGTCGCGTTATTATTACTACGCGCCTAAATGTATGTGACACACACACACACACACACTGTGACTTTGTTTCACTATAGTTGCTGTTGCTGTGATAGTAGTAGTAGTTCAAGGATTTAAGTGCAATTCGAGTGTAACAAAATACCAACAGAAGCTGTCTAAATGCAAACACTTGTATATGTGTGCATGTGTGTATGTATGTATGTATGTGTGCACTCATACACTAAACCAAACAAATGCCAAAGCATAAAATAAAGGTTTTAGTAGAACTTTACAGTCAACTTTGTGGTGAATTTTTTTTTTTTTTGTTTTTTTTTACAAACAAATAACGGCATAAAGTGGAAAAAATAACTCAACAAACATTTGTAGATTTAATTAAATGTGTTCAGCATACAAACAGCAGCAGCACAGACAGTGTACGAGTGTACGAGTGTGTGGTCGCGCCTAAAAGCAGACTTCCACTTATGCGATTACATATGTTTGCTTTTGACTGGATTACATTTTCAGCATTCACCGTCAGACACAGCACATACATATGAGTGTGAATACACGTGTGGAAGTGCTCCGATTACAATGAGTGTCACGCAGTATTTGTTTTTCACTTAAATTACAGGCGAACACACGCATTTCATTTATATTTTAGTTTATATGTTTAAATGCCCGGCAGAAAAAAAAGGTATGAGTCATGTGTGAAAAGTGTACAAAATGCTGTAAAAGTTGCATTTTATAAGAAGAATGAAAGTATCCATAATGATTCGCTTCAATGACTCATGACTCGTATTTGAATCACTCATGAGTCATTTAAGAGCCAAACATGACTCAAAGGAATTTACATTATTATCATTATTAAAATCATATGAATAATTTGTATATAATGATTCATTTCAATGACTCATGACGCATATTTGAATCACTCATGAGACATTTATGATCCAAACATGACTCAAACGAATGGACATTATTATCATTGTTAAAATCATATGAATAATTTGTATATAATGATTCATTTCAATGCCTCATGACTCATATTTGAATCACTCATGAGTCATTTATGATCCAAACATGACTCAAAAAAATTTGCATCTTTATTATTATTAAAATTAATTTATTTATATTTAAGTTTATATGTTTAAGTTCGCAGCAAAAAAAGATATGAGTCAAGAATGAATGAATATAATGAATCATTTGTGAAAACAGTAAAAATTCTCGTAAAAGTTGTGTTATACAAAAAGGAACAAGCATTTATAATGACTCGTTTCAATGACTCATGACTCATATTTAATTACTCATGAGTCATTTATGATCCAAACATGACTCAAAAAAATTTACATCTTTTTCATTATTAATAATCATTTCATATATATTTATAACATATTATTTTGTAAAACCAGTAATTCAAGTACAAGAAATAATATTGAGCAATGAAGCATGCGTGACTCATAAATGACTCAATTTTTTAGCTCATCTACGGCTCATATGTGACTCACGCAGTAAACTTTCTAAATGTTAAAAGTATTGTAAGCAATCAAACCCTTAAATTTTTATATGAATCAAATATTAGTCACATTTGAAGTATTAGAAAAGCACCAAATGGGCAAAAACTATACGCTTAACGGTAACTTCAACTTCAAATTTTCAAAATTCGACCACAGCTGTGAATATTTTTTAAGTTATTTATAGTGGGGAAATATGAGTCATAAATGAATCATAAGTATGGATCATGAGTCATATATGAATCATTTATGAATCATATACTATTTGTATTTTTACAGTCTGTGATTTTTTTAACTTTATTTACATATGAAAATATGACTCATAAATGAATCATGATCCATACTCATGAGTCATATATGAATTATTATGAATCATATACGTTTTGTATTGTATACATTAGTATTTTAGTATAGTATAAATTTCAATAAAAAAATGTTCAGCTTTATTTCGAAAATGAGTCAAAAGCGAGTCATTTTAGGGTGAAATTTAGTCATTCAAATATTAAAATGAGTAAAATCACTTTTCTTGCGCTCAAACAGTATTTGCATTTAGGTTACACATAATATACAAATCTCCGAAACATAAAATTTTCAGTGAAAATAAACCGTTTCAGTACTTTTAAATGACTCAAGCGTGACTCAAGCATGACTCTAAGTGTGCTTACTGGGCTAGAATTTGTTATTAAACGAAGGTAAACACATTTATTTATTTATTTATTTACGTTTATTTCACTTAATTCTCTAACGTGTTTACCGTTGAGTGGAAGTCAAAGTTATATTTTTTTTTTTTTTTTGTAAAGAAGATGGAGGTCCTTGCACCCCCCACTTATCAGTCAAACCAAAGGTTTTATGGCCAAATTCTTCTTCTGCTAACTTGTTGGTGTTGTGATGAAAGAGAAATATTCACTTATTGGAATGTAAAGAATTTTTCCTTCTGAAAGCAAATACAACCACACAACTGACGTCATGCGTGCGCCTCAATCTGCGCCTTTGTTGTGTAATAAACTGTTTTTGGGTATATTGAAATCTTATCTGACAGGTATGCCAGCTGATTTGGCAGCAGACATTTGTAGTTAGACTGTGTGTGTGTGTGTGTATGTATGTATGCTTTGAGGTGAAATTGAGTTGAAATTGCTTACTCTCACACATACATACATACCTCAAGTGAAAGCGGCAATTTATTTAGCATGCATGAGTGCATGCGGCCGGGTATGAATGAATGGAGGACATCAATCCACTTCATATTATGTGTGAATGTGAGTGAGTACATATGGGTTAGTTAAGATTAAATATGTTGGTCAGGTAATGTGAGACAGTTACATGGTTGTGCACTTTCGAATATATTTGTATATTAGAGAAATCAGCAAACCCTGAAATTTGTATGAGCACATTTGACGGGTGCAAGGGTAGGAAGTGGAAGCTCAGATAGATTTAAGAGGTTAAAAGCTGCCTGTATTAGCGATTTATAACTTAATGCTACCGAAATTCCCGCAACATACATATATAAAGGGTGATCCGTTTTGAGGTTCCCTACTTTTCTAAAGGAAAAAAAACACACAGAAAATTCAAACTTAATGCGAAAATATTTATTATCATTCGAAAGAACATCCTTCATTTATTTTTTGAAGATTATCTCTTTCAAATGTTGGCCGCGGCTACGACTCGGTTGGTCCATCCATTGAGTCCAATGTTCGATGACTGGTTCGAGCATTTCGACTGGCAACTGGCGAGTGACAAACGTGATGTCTTGCTCCAATGCCTCAATTGAAGCGGGATTGTCCGCATAAACTTTAGACCTTACATATCCGCACAGGAAATGGTCTAACGGTGTGATACCACACGATCTTGGTGGCCAATCGACTGGCCCAAAACGTGAAATTATCTGCTCACCAAAGTGTTCTCTCAATAAATCCATTGATTGATGCGTGATGTGTGGGAAGTGGCGCCGTCTTGTTGAAACCAAATATCACGGAGATCACGAGCTTTGATTTCAGGCAACAAATAGTCGGTCATCATGGCGCGATAGCGGTCGCCATTGACGGTTATGTTCTCACCGGTATCATTTTTACAGAAATATGGAGGACCGATGATTGCACCGGCCCACAAAACACACCAAACCGTTGTTTTTTCTGAACAAAATTTGGCTCGAAAACGTCGGATCTTCTTGGAACTTTTCAAGAGATCATAGAATGAAGCTATGCCGCTTGGGAAGGTCGAGCGCCTTCAGTTCTTGCCAAGTCCTTACATACGTCAGTCCGACTTGCTGCAAATGGCGCCGAATCGACTCTCCATGGTGCTAGACGTAGTCTATTCGGTCGAATATTATCCAATAATGAATGCTGGGCCTCAAGATGGGTGATGGTGTTGCGAATAGTACGCTCAGTAGGCCGATTAGGTTGACCATAAGTTGAGAGAAGCGCGCGAAAAACATTCTTTACAGAAGAACGCGAATTTTCGTTGAATGAAGTTGATTGATTTGTAAACGTTGTTCAGGCGTAAGTCTTTCCATGTTGAGAAATGCCCAACAATACTGAACAAAAATAATATGACACGACTTGGCACGACTCACGCGTGATCTGCCAAAAAAAGGCTATTGGAAACTGAAATACCTCGACTTGGATCACACTTTATATAATTGACGCATTGTAAACGCTGAAACGAGTTTCCGCCGAGCTCTTCCTCCAATTTATATTGTCCCGTCTTGATGTTTTTCCAGCCTACGAACGTCTCATTGATTTTTATGCTGTTTTCATATCAGAAATATACTCGGAGTTCTTGAAGTATCCCGCCGAGGAGCGAATGCAATTCGAAAATTTAATTATCCATATAATTTTGGTTGTTCCTCGGATCAGCACTTGAACCTTGGCATGCCAAATGGCAGTATGCACAGCTAACCACTCGGCTAATGCGGCCGCCACCTCTGTCTATCTCTGAACAAACGATTCTCATATACTCGTCGTATATATTTAAGCCATTGCAAAACCAAAAACCGAGCTTCCGTCCGAGTAGTTGCGTATATCGTAAGCGAAATTCGGTAAAAAATGACTTCAGTTTCTTCTCCTATGACATCTCCCCTTCTCCTTGGTTTCCGAAGCACCTTCAAGGTAGAGTGGTAATCTCAACTTCCTGAAAGAGCTCGAAATTCCTGAAAGTGATATACCTCAAGGTATAACGGGAAGGATGCTTACAACCAATTCGAAGACAAAAGCACAGGTTGCTATGGAATCGCCAGAGAAGAAGAATAAAGAAGCCTCCGAACGGCTGAGGAAGTTTTATGAGCCGTTGCGCGGCTTTCATGTCCGAAATACACTCGGAGAGGCTGAAATTCCCTACCAAGTGGCAAGTACTGACCAGTATGCGAACCCAAGACGCTTCACAGAGTAGCAGCTACCGTTACTCACTCGGTTTCAACGGTACTCCTATGTAGTCTGACTTAAAAAACCATACACCGAGAGACCCCGCATGAATGGTCGTCCTGAGAAGCCAAACTGTATCTCGATTGCACCTTTTCGAAGCTGACCGACTGCCCAAAGTAGAACCCAGCAAGCCAATAGTCAGCTTTTGTTGTTATTCTCATAGCGGAAATGTCATATTAATACTTAAAAATGGATCCGGTAGCAAGTATCAAGCAGCGGTAGCCTGAATAACGGTTCCTATCGTAGCTAGTAAAATTTTAAATCTCGGTCTCCTCTAAAACGAGATCTCTAGGACGCCAAAACTTTAATAGACGTGCCTTTTCCATTCGGCGAAGCCCCAAGCGTTGCTTGTAGGCTCGTCCACGGTCAAGGGCAGCTACTGCAAGCTAACTCCAATAAACCTAAATACTTTTTCAGAATTTTTTTTCTACAAATTTTTTGCTATTTTTAGTAAATAATGATGAATTGGGAGGAACGTAACCGCATTTCAATAATTTTTTCTTCTTCTTCTTCGTTTTTTACAGTTTTCGCAACGAAGCGGAAAGCTCAGTAGAGCTCAATTGATATCTACTAACAGTTACAACTACAAAACCGCACAAAAAAATGTTAATCTACGCTTCGAACCACCTCCCAACCGCTGCGCTCTCCACGCGCACAGCCTAACAAACGCAAACCACACCACAAACGGCACCACAACAAGATGAACATCGAGCAGCAGAAATATCCACCACCGCCATCCACAACAAATCTGCTAACGGAGAGCGGTTACACCAATGGCTATGCCACGCCCAGTAACAATAGCAGCATTACAACGACCTCAGCGGACAACTCGGCCTCATCGCCGGCCACATCGCAGGCAACCACCTACGCGAATATACCAATATTGCCGTTGGGTCAGCTACCTGCATCTTCATCTTCCAACTCCAGCACTTCAACGCCGCTGCCACAACCACCACCGCCCTCTGCAGTGACAATGATGGGTGGTGGCGGCGGCGGCGGCGGCGGCGTAGTGAATAGTGGCGGCACAAGCACATTCAAAACACCACTACTGCCCATGCCCACACTCGAGGACATCGAAGGCGATCTGTTGGCCGTCACCAGTTCGAATGCACCGCCGCCGCTGATGCCTGTTGGCATATTGAAGTATCCGAATGCAGCTGCGGCAGCTGCGGCAGCTTCAGTAGCAACGACACCGCTTACACTACCACCATCGTCAACACTGAGTATATGCAGTAGTGGTGTGGGTCCTGGTCCTCCACCGCAAACGCAAGCAACGGCGCTTTCATTACCCACCTTGACGGCGGCGCCTAGTGGCGGTTACTTGGCTGGTGCTGCGAGCAGCTATCAATCAGCGTCAGCGGCACAACATGCGCAACAACAACAACAACAACAACAACAATTGCCACCTGTCACACTTTCGCTTGCCGGCGATATGCTACAGCAGACAACAGCACCACCTGTAACGGTACTTTCGTTGCAACATACAAACCAACAACAATCATTACCACAACCACCGCCACCCACCATGGGTATACTAAACAAATCGAATAGCGGTGTTACGCTCGGTATGAGTTCGAGCGGTAATTCTCATGTCGGTCTGAGCAATCGTCCATCGAGTACAAGTGTTGGTATGGGCAGCTCTGTCAATGCAGCGGCGGCGACGAGTGGTGGTGGTGCGGACTCGAAGCGTTCAGCGGGATGTTGTGCTTGCTTTGGTGGTGGGAGCTCCTCAGCAGCAGCAGCAACAACAACGAAATCACAACATAAAAAGCACCGCAAACAAAAAGCACAAACCATTTGGTCAGCAGTACTAACGAATTTGGGGATTTGCGCTTTGCTGCTGGCGTACACTCTCTTGGGTGAGTAGAAGAGTGTAGAATATAATTATTTCATTCAGTTTAAGCGGGTAGTCGCTCTTCGGCATTGTGGCACTTCGTACGCAGCAGTATGTAGGGAGCTTGAAATCCCGTCCCACAGCTCCCTTATACTGACTACGCTCGGAGAGCAGGAGTGCAAGTTGAGTAGAAAACCGTTCGGCTTGTGATTGCAGCTTTTCAACGTCGAACCTTCCATCTGAAACGCCGGAGCCTAGAAACCTTTGAGCACTGACTAAGTCGATCAGGCTTAACTCCTTTCGAGATTTTTCAGGATGGAGGCTGAATTTTCCGACAGTTATGTGGGGAAGATACCTTCTTTACCCACTCTGGCGTTGAAATACATAAGCACAATTTTGACATCGAGTTGGGCGCAGCGCTCTTAAGTACACTCCAGGCGCGCATAAAATACATCTCTGATCTCATCATGGGAGGGGGGAGGATGCAAATCAACGATATGGTGAAGAACATCGCTTTGATACGGATTGTAGCGAGACACTCAACCACTGTGGTGAATACAAGGATTCGGCGACTGAATCTCGCTCTCTCACCACCGACTCGACGCACAGATGATGAGACATCAATATTACTACTCGATACAATAATCGATACAATAATCGATAATTATCATTAATACAGTAAGGTCAGAGCTACAATGTCAAGGTTGAGGTTACTCTTATCAGCGGTTTAAATGGCAAATGAAAGAAATTTTAAAATTTTAAACAAAAAAAATTCAAAAATTTTATTATAACGGTCAAACACGTAAAAAATACATTAAAAAATAGACACATAAATTACATTTAAATACATTAAAGTACAACTAGGGTCCAATGCAATCTTAATTTAAGCCATACATACACACACACACTCACATACAGTCTGCCAAATGGTTTTCAACACTTTCGCATACAAATTACTACTAATTATGTACTACACACAGTGTTTAGAGTGTTTGACAAGAACGAGCAATGAAGCTCAATTACAAATTGTTGTATATACTTACAACAACTTTTCCAAACTCAAAATGCGCAACATTGGACACAACAGGGCAGCTATTAAAAGTAATACGTGCCACTCAAACCAATTAAAGTTTGACATTGCCAAGTGTAAAAATGTTTAATGTTGGAAAATTAAAAAAAAAAATAATAAAAAAGGAAAAAATTAAAATATAAAAATTAAAACCTTTAAAAATAAAAATAAATTGAAAACTAAAATGAAAAAAAAATTAAATAAAAATTAAAATTTAAAAAAAAATTAAAAAAATATATAATTGAAATTTAGAATTAAATAAAAAAACTTAATAACATTAAATTAAATGAAATAAAAAATATAAATATTTCAAAGAAAATTAAAAATAGAACATAAAATTGTAAATTAAAAATTAAATTAAAAACATATAAAATAAACACAAAAAAAGAAATATAATTAAAAAATCAAACAAAATAAAAAAATAAATAAAAAATCAGAATAAATATAAATATAAAAATATAAAAATTAAATGAATATAAAATTTAAAATCAAAAATAAAAAATTTACTTTAAATTAAAAAATTAAACAAAATAAAATAAAATAATTTTAATTAAAAATTAAATAAAATTAAATTAAAAACAAAAATAAATATAAATAAATTCAATAGGAAAATAAAATAATAATTAAATAAAAAATTAAATATTACAATAATAATAAAAACTATATATAAATAAAACTAAAAATAAAATATAAAATAAAAACCAAAAAAATATAAACAAGAATAAACAAATAAAAAAAGTAATAAAAATAAAATTAAAAATTAAAATATATTAAATATTAAATCAAAATTCAAATAAAATTAAAATTAAAATAAAAAATAAAAAATAAAAATGAAAACTAACTAAAATAAAATCAAAAATTAAAAATTTATGAAAAAAAATTAAATAAAAAAAAATTTACACAAATAAAATAAAAATTTAATAATTTTCTAAAAATTATCAAGATATATTAAGGAGAATAATATTAAATTAAAATTATTAAAATTAAAATAAAAAAACATATTAAAAAATTAAATTAAAAAATTAAACATTTAAAATGAATAAAAAATTTAAATTTAAATTTAAATTAAGATTAATATTTAAATTCAAATAAATATTAAAACTAAAATTAAAATTAAAATTAAAACTAAAATGAAAATAGAAAAAAAGTATTTAAAAATTAAATTACAAATAAAAATAAAAAATATAAAAATAAATAAAAATTAAATTAAATACAAATCAAACGGAAAATAAATTAATATTGAACAAAATAAAATAAAAATTAATATAAAAATAAATTTAACAAAAAAATAAAATGTATAATTTAAATAATGTTAAAATAAAATAAAATTAAAACTTAAATAAAAATAAAAAATAAAAATTTAAACCAAAAGAAAAAAAATAAGAAAAAAATTTATTAAATTCTACAAAAATTAAAACTAATAATTCGAAATAAAAGTAAAACTAACAAAAAAATTAAATAAAAAATAAAAAATTAAAATTTTAAAAAAGAAAAGAAAAAAAATATAAAATTAAAACTAAAATAAAAATATAAATTAAAATCTTAAAACAAAACAAAATAAAAACAAGAATATAAACAAAATTATAATAAAAATAAGATTAAAAAAAAGAGTAAAAAAATAAAATAATATTTAAAAAAAAAATAAGAATAAAAATAAATAAAAAAAAATGAAAACAAAATAAAAATTATAAATATAAATAAAATTAAAAGAAAATTAAATAAAAATAAAATGGAAACGAAAAAAAAATTCAAAAAAAGTATAATAATGGAAATAAAATAACAATAAAATTCAAAAATATAATAATAATTATATTAAATGAAAAATAAAAATTCAATTAAAATTAAAATTAAAACAAAAATTAATATAAAAAAAAATTAAATTAAAAAATAAAAATAATATATTGTGACGGAAATCCCAAATACGAAGGACAGGGGCGGCAGTATGATGCAAATTCCCCGTAAAAAGAACAGACGAAAAGAGCGGTAGCAACTACTACAGGTAGGCGAGTTAGCGCTTAACGGAATGTTTGGACTGTCGTTAAGGATAAACTGAGCAACCGGCTGCCGCTATCACAGGCAAACGAGTAATTCAGCCTATTCTTGAGCGCGTGAACAGAATGTTTGGGTCATTTTCAGGTACAAAAAGAGCGGCAGCCGCTATCACAGAAGGGACGAGTAGAAAACGCAGAAGCTTTAGCATTGCTGTGAGCTGTGTGTTTTAGAAACGGATAAACTTTGTGAAGCAGAAATATATGTGTGTTGTAAAAAATTGAAATTATTGAGGACAAAATAAACGCTGAGTAATTTCCTAAAGATTAAGAAGCCAAACGAACAAATCTTGGACTGATTATTTAGCAATCTAGTGATCGGACTCGAAGAATTTGGGAAATCATCGAGAATAACAACGAAACACGTTACAATATAAATAAGTAAATATTATAGCGGCAAAACGTGCCTGGGAGTGTAAGTTACGAGGAGAGTCAAGCAAATCGAAGTGCAAGTAAAATGCTCAACTCACATTTGCGTCACATCTACGTCAAGCAGACGATAAAGTGACAAACCCAACCTCAATTGGTCACTAGTTGACCAAACGAGGGAAACTCCTAAGCACAGTGCGCTCGAAAAATCCAAGGACCAACCCCGATTCCATATAGCATTAAGCACTTTTGCTTATTTTTTTCTCACTTTTGCACACACGCTCACCACATTAATTAACACTTACGAGGACTTTAACTTTACACTTAAATACACACGTTCAGTTCAGCTGAGAATGCAAGCAGAAGAATTCTTACACTATTTCTTCAAGTTACTTCTTATACGCCAACTACCTACATACATACATACATACATACATACATACATACATACATACATACAGTAGAGTATATGTACTTCAATTACCGTTAGTTTTGAATGTGTGGTCTGTGCTGCTTCTTCTTTAATGAGCACAGGCATAAAGCTCTTTAAAAGTTGAAGTGTGCACAGCAACAACAACAGCAGCAACAGCAACTTCATTTGTGTTTGTGCTTCAGCTTCAGTTTGCTTAGTCCACTGACTCTAACCTAGCCTGGTCTTACAAATATACTGTGTATACATATACATACACATATACACACATACGAACATTATAATATGGGGCAATGTGGCAACCCTTCTTGGTTGGTTCCATTGTCGTTAGCTCCATTTACTTTACAAATAAACAATTTTTTGTTACTTTAATGTGCTGTGTATGTGTGTGTGTGAGTGTGTGTGTGTGTGTATGTTACTTTATATAAGTAACTCATCAACGCTTATCTACACTCTTGTTTTGTTTGCTTGACAGCAGCAGCTGGCGCGTTTTGTTTGCTTATGGATTGACTTGTTGTGCGTACAGTGTTTTCTGGAATGCTGAATATCTACTTGGCTATTCGTGGTGTATTTTTCCTAAGTATTCAAGCTGAAAACTTAATCCAGAGCGTTAGTGCTTTCTTATTTATATTCCCGATAAGACTGAGAGAGCTTCTGCTAGGTGGAAAACTAACCTTGCTTAGAGCAGAGACGAGAGCTGAAGCTTCTGCTCACTCCTGGAAGTCCTTTGAAGGATTTCGATATAAGTCACATACAACTCTGATGATCTTTGAAGTTTTTTGGTCCAATTTATTTAATATTACGACCTGCATCTTCAAGAATTCACTAAATAACAGCACATTTTTTTCGCCAAATTCAGTCGTTTCTGCTTCAAATCAATACCAATTCTTTCCAAATGCTCTGGAAAATATGCGTCGGTGATCGTTTTACCCTTTTTAATGCAATCGAATTGAATTAAACCTCGTACATTCCAGAAGAACTGTGAGCATGATCTTTTTGACAGACAGAATCATTTTGGCCTTCTTTGTTGGTGCACTTTTACCCGGAGAATTCCAGAGTCTTGATTGTTTTTTGTCTCTGGTATGGTGCGGTGGATCCATGTTTCATCTGTGGTAACAAAACGTCGCAGAAACCCGTGGAGATTGTAATTGAACATTGCCAAACGCTCCTTTGAAGTGGTTACCTGGTTGCTCTTATGGGCCTCTGTGAGCATGTGCGCCTCCGTACACGCGGATAGTTGTTTCATGTTCAAATATTCATCTGAAATGTGTTGTACCCGCTCAGTTGAGGTACCCACAGGCTCAACCACCTCACGCTCTCATATTCTCCGATTGTTCAATATCATTCCATTGATTTTATCGACGATTTCTGGCGTTACGATCGCTTTTGTGACTGCCGTTTTGAACTGTCTAAGAGGAGACCGCAGTTAAGCAAAGGAATCACTTCCCAACTACCGCCGCTGATATCGACTCAAGGTTGCCACAAGCTCATCAGCTTGCTAGTTAAGAAAGTTTCCGACAGTTAACCAGGTTTACCTGGACCTATACTGAAGGGGCGCCTTTAATGTATTGTAATTTCATAGAAATTCACTATCGTTCTCAATCGTAATAATTTTCTGTAGTAGTAGATCTCCCGTTTGCTCGATTTTGGCTCTCAATAATATCGAGTTCTCAGAAGGAAACCAGTTCAGTGATCTTTCTAGCTGGCTTCGATCCATAAGTGATGAATTTCACTACTTCTTGTTTCCAGGCGCCAAGAACAGCCCAATCAACCATTGAAGAAATTAAAACTTTAGGAGCTTGAAACCAGTTCAGAGATTTCAGAACCAAAAGTGATTTGTGAGCTTTTATACAGAGCTGAGGAGCTAAGGAATTCTCTGATTACAACGAATCGAGCCGAAAAATAACTCGTTGTGAATCTTATGGGGGGTTAACGGTGACACCACTTGTTGTTCTTCAATTAGTAACCCGCTTCAAACACTCCTGGGTTATTGTTGTTGTTGTAACCGCAAAACATTCGAGGAGTATTGCGGGAGTGACCTTTGCCAGATAAAAATCCGGTTCGAGATGGTATAAGGGCCGACCCGACTGACGCGAGAACTATTTTTGGATCGCCTCTTACGATAGGCCTACGTTAAGTCAGATAAATTATTGACCCCTTACCCGCAGGTGGAGACCTTCTGGGTCAAATTGCGTGGTGTAATGAGAAAATTTCATTCGACAAGGAAAACAGCGCTGTTCTCTGGAGCAATCGCAGGTGTTACGCGCTTCTCAGAATTTTTTTAGCAAAAAAATGTGCAAAATGTTAAAAAAAAGAGAGAATAAAAGAGTTGGAATCACCCTCTGGGGTTAATCTGCCAAAATTAACTTTGATATGAGAAGGCCTTCTCGGAGATAGCAAGAAGAAACCCTTTTAACCTCTCTTTTTAATATTTTATTTTTAATTTTTTATGACACTTTCACACAGACCAACCCACAGTGCATTATGCAAAAGACCAGCTTTAGTCAGCTTCAGTGCTTATACACAAACAGCTAAAGCCAGCCGCCAACTAGAATGGCAGCAACCAACCGAAGTCGGTGGCACAAGTAAACAACAGAATAAACCTGAAAAATAAGAATAAAAAATAAATAAATAAATTTAAAAAAATCATCACAACTATAAAAATAGCAAAAACAACAACAACAACAACAACAGTATCAACAACAATGAGTACTACTTATGCAGCAAGCGCATTGTAGTGAATATAGCCCCACTCGTGCTCTGACACTACACTAACAGCCAAGCAGCAAAAACACTTGACGCTTCCGTTTGGACTCTCATTATCGTGCAAATAGCTAGAGATGAACTCCCCGTAATACTGCTGTTATCACGCACACAACACCCTCACACACATATACACACATACACATGCTTGTATGCATGCTTGGCTATAGTTGTAGTTGCAGCAGGTGGTTGATTTGATGCTGAAATGGGGTGAAGTGTTGGTGTACCTTAGTTATGCATAACGGGAATTCGTCTTCATTTCCCTTAACAACAACAACAAAAACTACAAAAATAACAACAACAATGAATGCATTACTTTAACTTTATCTAAATATAAAGGGTGATCCAAGTAGAGGTACTTTTTTCAGGAGCCTCTTTTTGACAGATCACGCGTGGTCAACATAATCGGCCTACTGAGCGCACTATTCGCAACACCATCACCCATCTTGAGACCCGCATTCGTTATTGGATAATATTCGACCGAAGTGGGCCCTAGCTGAGAGTGTACACGAAGACCGCGGAGAGTCGATTCGGCGCCGTTCGCAGCAACTCGGACTGACGTATGGAACGACTTGGTGCGTCGAGATCTAAAATTGAAAGCGTACAAAATACAGTTTATGCAAGATCTGAAGCCGCTCGACTTTCCCAAGCGACATCGTCTCGCTCTATGGGCTCTTGAAAAGTTCCAAGAATATCCACCGACGTTTTCGAGCCAAATTTTTTTCAGCGAAGAGACCCATTTCTGGCTCAATGGCTATGTAAACAAGCAAATTTGCCGCATTTGGGACGAAGAGCAACCTAAAGAGATTCACGAGCTGCCATTTCATCCAGAAAAATCAATGGTTTGGTGTGGTTCCTGGGCCGGTATAATCATCGGTCCATATTTCTTCAAAAATGATGCCGGTGAGAACGTAACCGTCAACGGCGATCGTTGTTGCGCACCCTCTGCGTGTTAGGGGTTCAAGAATTGACACGCGGTAAGGCATGCCTGTCGTAAGAGGCGACTAAAATCCAAAAGTTCTCGCGACAATCGGGTCTTTATACCGGAAAGACCCATATTTTTATCTGGCCAAGGACTGTCACTCCCGCAATATTCCATGAAGCCCAATTTGAGGAATTTTTTACGGTTACAGCAACAACAACAACCGTTATCTTGCCATGATAATCGACTATTTGATGCCGGAAATTGAAGCTCGTGATCTCCGCGACATTTGGTTTCAACAAGACGGTGCCACTTCCCTCCCACACATCACATCAATCAATAGATCTATTGGGTGAACACTTCGGTGAGCATATAATTTCACGTTTTAGGTCGGTCGATTGGCCACCAAGATCATGTGATATCACACTGTTAGACTTTTTTTCTGTGTGTGGGGATATGTAAAGTGTAAAGTCTATGCGGACAATCCCGCTTCGATTCAGTCCTTGGAGGAGGAAAACATCACGCTTGTCATTCGCCAGTTACCAGTGGAAATGCTCGAACGAGTCATCGGAGATTGGACTCTACGGATAGTCTATCTGAGACGTAGTCGCGGCTAACATTTGAAAGAGATAATCTTCAAAAAATAAATGCCAAGGAATGTTCTTTCGAAGGATAGAAACCATTCCCCATTAAATTTGAATTTTCTGATTATTTTTTTTTCATTAAAAAAGTAGGGAACCTCGAAATGGATCACCCCTCATATTATAAATATATATATATATTTTTTTATAAATATTTTTATTCTATTTCCTACTTATTTTTTAGCACCTCTTCACTGCTTCTATTCTTCTTACATTCTATTGTCATTCGCACACAGGTTCATTCATTTTTCTAACAATCGAGAGCGAAGACTCAACGTTCCTGCAGCATCACCATCATCAACACCAGCACTATAGTCATCAACAAGCCATATTGCAACGACAACGTCAACAACAACAGCAACAACAACAACGTACACTCGCCTCAACAAAACGTGGCAGCAGCGGTGGCGGTAATGTGGAAAATATTTATCACACTTCACCCGAACAACAAATGCATCTGGTGGACAATGGCACTGCATTATCAACAGTAAACACATACAGCGCGGCGGCGGCAGCACCGGCAGCATCAGCATCATTATCTGGCGCTGCTTATGCTTCACTGGCGTCGTCGTCTTCTTCTTCTTCTTCCTCTTCAGCTTCGAATACTGACGCTTCTTCAACTGTCAATGGCGGCGTACTCGAGGGCATTGTACCGTCGTTGGGTATTGCGCATACTGACACTGACGTTGGAGATTTCGTTTATGGTGATGAACTGCACGACGCTGATGGCGGTGGCGGCGTCATTTCGGCACAATTGGCGCTGTCCGCTGATACGCAGGAAGTGCGTCAACGTACCATTGAGAATATCTGGGATATAACGGTGTCGTTGAATATACTCTACAAGGAGAATTGGACGAAGTAAGTGCAAGTGGAGTGTGAATGTGAAGAATTATGAATTATTATTTATTGCATGAAAGTGACATTTTAGATTTTGAAATGATTTGAAATTAGTTTGGTAGCAATAAGAAGTAAGTAAACTGTTTTAAATAATTTTAGTTAGATTTGAGAGAGAAAAAGAGAGAGAAAGATTTCAGGTGCAATGTGTGCCGTGATCAAAATTATACATACTCTGAGGTCATAATGATCGAAGTAAAAAGTAAAAAGTAAAAGGTAAATGGTAAAAAGTAAAAGGTAAAAAGTAAAAAGTAAAAAGTAAAAAGTAAAAAGTAAAAAGTAAAAAGTAAAAAGTAAAAAGTAAAAAGTAAAAAGTAAAAAGTAAAAAGTAAAAAGTAAAAAGTAAAAAGTAAAAAGTAAAAAGTAAAAAGTAAAAAGCTAAAAGAAAAAAGTAAAAAGTAAAAAGTAAAAAGTAAAAAGTAAAAAGTAAAAAGTAAAAAGTAAAAAGTAAAAAGTAAAAAGTAAAAAGTAAAAAGTAAAATGTAAAAAGTAAAAAGAAAAAAGTAAAAAGCAAAAAGTAAAAGGTGGAAGTTAGAAAGTAAAAAGTTAAAAGTAAAAAGTAAAAAGTAAAAAAAAGTAAAAAGTAAAAAGTTAAAAGTAAAAAGTAAAAAGTAAAAAGTAAAAAGTAAAAAGTAAAAAGTAAAAAGTTAAAAGAAAAAAGTAGAAAGTAAAAAGTAAAAAATAAAAAGTAAAAAAAGTAAAAAGTAAAAAGTAAAAAGTAAAAAGTAAAAAGTAAAAAGTAAAAAGTAAAAAGTAAAAAGTAAAAAGTAAAAAGTAAAAAGTAAAAAGTAAAAAGTAAAAAGTAAAAAGTAAAAAGTAAAAAGTAAAAAGTAAAAAGTAAAAAGTAAAAAGTAAAAAGTAAAAAGTAAAAAGTAAAAAGTAAAAAGTAAAAAGTAAAAAGTAAAAAGTAAAAAGTAAAAAGTAAAAATAACTAAATTCTTTGACTTTGAACAGTTTCCATGTAGCAAAAGAAGAACCAAACTGCGACCATAAACTTTTTCACGCAAAAAAATTTATCTCTTCTTCCCAGCTCTAATTTCCTTTCCTTTCTTTTTTTATTATTTTTTTTTTTTAATTTAATTCTTTTCTCTTTTTTTTTTTGCTCTCTCCACCACTCCATTCATATCTATTGCCATTTCCTTTGCATACTTTTAGGTTAGCCGCTTTGGAAATTGCCAAATTTCAAGACCAATTAATCAAGAGACTGAATGAGGATGCTCTACTGCAATTATCACATGAAATGGATGGCAGCCTAACGGCAGCAGCAGCAGCCGCCGATGGCAGTAGTAGTGGTAACGGAAATGGTGCAACGATTGCCGGTAATAGTCCGGCTACGGAAGCTGTACTCTTACACACACATGGCGGTCATCATTATGGTCATGGTCATCATGGTACGCATGAATGGAATTTCGCCAAGGCATTTCTTTACTCGCTCACCGTGCTAACGACAATTGGTGAGTGTTTTGAAATGGAATTTGATTTTTTGCTGCCAAAAAAAAATCATATTTTTTCAGTGGGACTTTTACTAGGGTCTAGCTGAGTAGTTTAACAAGAATTGATAACTTTTAAAGCGATTTTGAAAATATTTAAACGATTTTGAAGCTATCTATATGAAAAGTGTATTTTTATTAGGTCAATTGACAAGTCCCCGGTCTGACACTTAGATAGCGCTACTAAAATTAAATTCTTATAGATTTTTAGTTAGCCCTAACCTTCAAAAGAGTAAATTTGACAGCTGTCGGACCATTAGTTTGTGAATTACAGAGCATTTTGAGTGAAGCAAGTTCTGTTATTATGAAAAAAATGAATAAAAAGGAATTTCGCGTTTGGAAAAATACAATTGAAGCGAAAACTTGGCTTGGCGATGAGTTTGCGTACACTGCGCCAGGAAAATCAACCATCAAGGATTGGTATGCTAAGTTTAGACGTGGTGAAATGAGCACCAAAGACACAGTGGAATGCAGTGGACGCCCAAAAGAGGTTTTCACCGATGGAAAACATCAAAAAAATCCATAAAATGATTTTGAATAACCGTAAATTCAGACTTGAATGAAATAGCAGACACTTTAAAGATATCAAATGAACGTCTACAGCATATCTTTCAAGAATATTTGCATATGGGAAAGCCCTGTGCAAGGTGGATGCCGCGCGAGCTTACTTTTGACTAAAAACAACGACGAGTTAATGATTCGGATCAGTGCTCGGAGAAGTTCAGGCATAATAAACCCGAGTTTCAGCATCGATATGTGACAATGGATGAAACATGACTCCGTCATTTCACTCCGAAGTCCAATCGATAGTCAACCGAGTGGACTGCACACGACGATGAACCTGCTCCAAAGCGTAGGAAAATGCAACAGTCGGCTGGCATGGCGGTTATGGCATCTGTCTTTTTTGGGATGCGCGTGGAATAATTTTCATCGACTACCTTGAAAAAGAAGAATCATCGTCACCAGCGACTCTTTTACAGCGTTTTTGCACCGTTTGAAGGACGAAATCGCCGAAAAACGGTCGCATTTAAAGGAAAAGAAAGTGTTGTTTCACCCGGGGCAATGAATGCATCGTGTCACAAGTCAATGAAATCGTTGGCAAAAATCCATGAATTGATCTTCGAATTGCTTTCGCATCCACCGCATACTCCAGCTCTGGCCCCCAGCGACTCTTCCCTGTTCTCAAATCTCAAAATAATGCTCGTTGGGAAGAAATTTTCGTCGAATTGAGAGGTGATCACCGAAACTGAGGCCTATTTCGAAGCAAAGGACAAAGCGTACTACGAAAATGATATCGAAAAGTTTGAGGTCGGTCACTATAATCAGTGTATCACCCTTGAAAGAAACTATGTGGAATAAAAAAAAATTAATTTTGCCAAAAAAATATGTTTTACTATGGTAGGCCTTTTCAATTGGCACACTTTTAGTTTAGGTAAAAGTATGTTTTAAGACTAACTTTGGACTCAGGAAAGTATTTTTTTTTTACTTCAGCCTTCCTAGAGCAACTCAGCGTGTCCCTTCTACAACCTTCCGTAACCTCTGAAAAATTTACTAAATATTATTTTTCAGAAAAAAAATTTTGTTTTTTGGTATTTTTGAACAATTAACGATTTTGAAAATACATTTATATTTAATATTCTTTCTTAAAGTCCACAGCAACTGCCCAAAAGCGCCTCGGTCCGCTAGAAAAAAACCCCAAAAAGGGAGTATAAAGAAGCAAAACTTTCTTCGACCTAGATACTTTCAATACACAATGCCGTGTGTCAAATATGAAGACACTGCTGAAAAACCCTTGGTAACTGTTTGGTACGCATGCATGCATACATGTGCTTACACCATTTACGACTACACCCCCCCTCCACAAAACGCAGCATGAGATATCGTAAATTTTCATTTATGCCAATGACAATAATGGCCAATAATGGCATATAGTCACAGAGAGAGAGAGAGAGAGAGAAAGAGAAAGAGTCAGAGTAAAAATAAAATAGAATATAAACATACATACTTACATGCATATAAAGGGTTATCCATTTAGTGATTTCGAAAGTGCAGCGCCGTATTTTGACAACTCTGGAACATAGCTGTCAAACTTAACTGTCAAACCAAACTTGCTTTGTTTTAGTTACAAGTCAGGCATTTATGAAAATGGAACGCTTCACAACGGCAAAACGAGCTAAAATTGTTGAAACCTGCAACAAAAATACTAAAATGGTGATTACAGTCGGCGGGTAGCCATTTTAGTGTTTTAAGCGGAGATTATGGTGCATATAAGCGTTCAACTACTCAAGCAATTTGGTAAAATTTTAAATAAATTTGAAGAGACTGGTTCGGTTACAGATATTGTAGGGACTGTGCATCATCATTTCGCTCGTTCCACCTCAAATATCGCTGCGGCAACGATATCCGAGTGGTTAGCATTACATACTGCCATTCGGAAGGCCTGGATTCGAGCCCAGGTTCGACAAACATCCAAAATTATAGGAACATTTATTTTTCTAATTGTGGTCGCCCCTCGGCAAAGAATTTCAACCTCTCCGAGTTTATTTCTGACATCAAATAAAAAGCTTCTCATTCAAAAAAAATCCACCGGTCGTCCGGAGGCGGCTTAGAATAAACTGTAGATCCCTCCATTTGTTGGTAAAAAACATCAAGACATCAAATCATAATACCACAAATTGGAAGAGGAGCTCTACCGAAAATCGCTTCAGCGATACAAAGTGCCGAAAATATGTATAAGTAAGTGAAGCTGTAGCCGAAGACCCGAATGTGTTTCTTTCTAGACGTTCTTAAGAGGGCTGAAACTTTTTTGCGGCACATTATGGCGTATTCTGCACTTGGACTTACACCTACATCCGTAGACAGTTCAGCTCACACAACAACTGCAGCCAGCTGACCATTCACAACGCCGTAGTTACGTCGATTAGGTGCTTGAACAGCTAGCTGACCTGAACTAGCGGACCTCGATTTTTTCAACAAAAATTTTTTCTTCAGCAACGAGGCACATTTCTTACTCGGTGGGTACGTAAATAAGCAAAATTATCACATTTGGGGCGCCGAGAATCCTCAAATTATTGAGGAGAGGTCATTAAATCCGAAAAAAGGTTTACTGTCTAGTGCGCTATTTGGTCCGGCGGTGTGTTGGAATCTTACTTCTTTGAAAACGATAACGACGAGATGGTCACTGTCAATTCGGAGCGGTATGGTCGTCTGATAAATGACTCTTTCTGGCCTGCAATTGAAGAGCAGGACTTGAACAAGATACACCCTGCGGGTTAGGGGTTCAAGACTTTACCCGCGGTAAGGCATGTCTGTTGTATGAGGCGACTAAAATCCAATAGTTCTCGCGACAGTCGGGTCTTTATACCGGAATGACCCGGATTTTTATCCAGCCAAGGACTGTCACTCCCGCAATATACACCGAAAGCCAATTTGGGCAACATTTTTACGGTAACTACAACAACAACAACTTGAACAAGATATAGTTCCAACAATATGGTGCCACACAACGCGAGCGAGTATGGCTTTATTGCGGGAGAAATCCCCCGGCCGCGGTAAACTCTCGTCTTGGCAATGTCAATTGGCCAACGATTTCGTGCGATTTGACAATTTTGGACTCTTTTTTGTGGGTCTACGCGAAAGACCGTGTTTATGCGTATAAATCTCTAACACTTGAGCACTTGAAAATCAACATATGTCAAGAGTATGGGTGAAATACCACTGAATATGCGGTAAAAAGTGTTGGAAAATCACCTCAACCGGATCGAAGTCTTGCAAAAATTCACGGGGCGGTTATTTGGGTGTTGTAGCTTTCACATATAAAGCCAAGTTTCAAAATTTATAATAAAAAAGAAATTTTATGAAAAAAAAAATATATTCAGCGCATTTCATTAGCGTTCCTTTGGGATACAGCAAAATGAATAACCCTGTATATTTAATGTCATACGACCATACATGTGGCACTTCATACATACTTACATACATACAAATACAGCATAAACTACCAGACATACATATACTAAAGAGATATTCAAGAAAACAATAAAGCGAACAATGGTGCAGGAGGCGTAATAGCTCTAAGAGGGCATATGTGCATATGTATGTAGATACGCCGCAAACAATAAAGAATCTTCATAATATATTTGCAAATTGCCAATATCAGCAGAAATTTTGCGTTTCTTCCACAAATTCTGTTTTTTATTTTTTTCATTTTTTTTTTCTTTTCAATTTGCGAAAAAAACATACTACATAAGCTCAGGGAATTGGCTGTTAGAGCTTAACAGGCGCTCTACTTGCGCATATATTATTGGTATTTTTCTATGCTTGGAGAGATTCGTAATGAAAGGAGGGAGAAACATTTTCATTTTCATCAATGCTGATCTGTGGCAATGCCATGTGAGCTTAAATTATTCAATTCGTTGCCTATATGTGTATATATGTATGTTACATATCTATGTGTGCACGCATGCATGTGTGTATGTATGTATGCATGTATGGTGGTATATATGTATGCATTGAAATTCTGTGAGTTTCAGTTTTACTACACCCTCTGCTCCCACATTCAATACAAATTGACTATTTCTCTTTTGCACTCTCTCTCTCTCTCACTCTCTGCCTCATGGTAGTTGTAAGTAATTTGCTTATGAATCAAAATACAAAGCATATGCACAGGCGCAGCGTAGTATTGTTGGGCATTGAGACTTTGTATTTCATGACTTCTGAGTTGAGTTTTGCAGCTATAAAGATTAAAAAAAAAATTTCAAAAAAAAAAACAAAGCAACGGTAACGGTACAGCAATAAATATTGTTGAAGTAAGTAATTCAAGAAACCAGCAGCAGCAGCCACAGCAGGCACTATAAAGTTTACTATAAAGTAATTTACGTAGCGGCTCCAGCTGTTTTCTCTCACATTGTGTGTTGTGTTGTTGTTGTTGTTGTTGTTTTCTTCCATATTTTCTTAAACATGTGTTCTCTCTATTACGCGGCTGCGAATTTCGTATAGAAAATCATACTTTCGTCAATTAAAACACGAAGACAGGCAGAGAGTGCCGATCGACTTCGCCGGAGCACGAAATATTGTGATCTGCAGCGCCAGATTCCAGCATGAGAAAGTTCATCAAGCTACTTCCGGTCAGAAAAACTCGCAACCAGATCGTTCATGTTGTGTTAGATGCGCCACATGTCTCCAAAGTTGTTGGTGTGCGTACGCTCCGAGCACCTAACAGCGCCTCAGTGCAGCAGGGAACGTTACCTACTGCGTGTTAGTGGCACAAGAATTTACCCGTGGCGGTAAGGCATGCCTGTCGTAAGAGGCGGCGACTAAAATCCAATAGTTCTCGCGACAGTCGAGTCTTTATACTCGAACGATCCGGATTTACATCCGCCCAAGGACCAATATCCCTCGAAGCTCAATTTGGGCAATTTTCTGCGGTTGAAACAACAGCAACAACAGCAAGGAACGTTTGGCAACGAATACAAAGCGGGCTCACCGTCGGAAAGCTGCAATCACAGCAGTTAGACAAACAGTTTTCATCTCGACTTGCACTTCTGCTCTCTGAGAACACCCATCAACGACTCGGTATAAGGTAACTTTGGAACACACACACCTCTTCGTCGATTTCAAAGCGAATTCTGTATTTGGGATCCCCGTAAAACTTATGGGGTTGTGTAAACTGACACTAAGCTACACAAAAAACTCCTTCTAGTACGGAAAGGACCTCTTCGGACCGTTCGCTACTAAACAACGTTGCACGCGGATCCCATGTCACCTTTGTCATTTATAACTTCGAAGTCGATAATAATCGTGGAACGAGTATTAACACCAACAACAATTTCGGACTTGCAGTCCAACGCAGAATCACTCTTATCAACCAACCGTTGCCACTTTGGACTGAGTGGGCAATTGAATAGAAAAGTCCTCTCTCAACGTACAAAGACCAAACTCAGCATTCACTCATTATTCCAATCTCACTATGTGGTGCGTAGACATGGACGCTGTCGACATCCAATGAGTTGGCTTTAGGAGTTGTCGAGGGAAAGGTTTTACGTAAGATTTACCCCTAACGATGGAACGATGAACTGTACGAGATATGCGGCCATATTGGTATATTTTATACCATCAGCCTATGGCCTGTCATCATGCTCTTTCGCTACATTTACTTATAATCTTGACTGTATTGCAGGCTGTTAAGCTATTCCATCTCACTGCGATCCGGCTTCTAGCTCTTTAGTCAAATTCCTTGTCCTTGTTCCTCTTTTAGGCTTTTTGTATTTCCTGTTCCGGTTCCATCGTCAGCAGAATAGCATTATTGCCCATCTGATCAACCATTTTATGCCACTCAAAGCAGTCGCTTCATCGCTACACCTCGCTACTGTGGCAAACGTAGGCCTTGGTCTTGTCGCACTTATCGTTTTGGTTAAAAAGTGTACTTCTTTGTAAAAATCACGCTCTAAACCGGCAAGTTCGTGGATTCTGGATAACTTCAGCTTGAGCTCGTTACCGCAATATCTTTTAGCTCCGTCAATACGTGAAGTTACGATAGTTGATAAGAAGTTACACGTCACTTATTCACCGATTGTTAAGGGGAGCACTGAGTTTTTGAACTTCCTCACATGCGGAGTGCCTAGTGCTCGAGCCGTTATCATAAAGAAAGTGAGCTACTTTAGAAAAGAGTCTTTATATTTCACGGTTCCCGAATCTGCAGCAGTTTAAAACAAACCCAGGCACACCTAAGCCATTGAGCATGCTTACGGGAACAGTTCACTCGATTTGATAAACGGCTTTGATTTTCTCCAAGCATTTCATCCCCTCTGCGTTAGGCTGAATCGGGGAGCATCCCTATAAAATATGATGTCTCAATCGGCTGAAGGACGTACAGTCACTCACAAAGTTAGTGATTCACAAGTACTGTACTCAACCGATTCCGCTGTACCAACCTCCAGCTAAAGAGCGGCTAGAGTCACGATCATCGAGTAAGAACACTGTATAAACCATGATGTAGTCGAAATGGCGACTGCAATAGCCGAGTGGTTAGCATGGTGTACCACAATTCGGAAGGCCTGGGTTCGAGTCCAGGTTCGACAGGGAATCTCAAGCCCACCGAACGTATTTCTGTCATGAAATAAAAGTCTATTAACGTGACGCTGTTTGGGAAATTAAAATTTTGCGCACAATTTCCAAAATTTATAGAGAAGAAACATAGCTCCAACCTTGAGGAGCCGAATTGTGAATTGAAGTAATACAGTTTCAAGATCTCTTGGACTCTCTTTTTGAATACCTCTGTCCGCTGAGTACTAAGTGCCATGAAAAATGGTGCTGAGGCTCAAAAATGTTATTTCTTTCGTTAACTTGAAGCCTAACGGTGCAGTTAATCCCATGGACAACATAATGCAGTCCAATACAAAGCTCGCCTCTCCCATTCAAACTGCGAAATTTGACTTTCTCTCAACACATTTGTCTTTATCAAATGCCATTAGCGTTATTTACATTTTTATTATTTTCCTGTCATCAATAAAAACGTCACTTCAAGAACATTAAGTAGTCATAAAAACGTCAATAACCAAAACAAAATGAGGGAGTTAAAACAATATGATGGGTGAAAAAAGAAAGAAAGACAAGAAGAAATAAAGAAAGAAGAAATAATGGAGTTTCTTTCATCTACATACTTAATTTTATACACACTCCCATCGAAATTCAATCAGTCAATATTGTAAATTTTTACTGTTATTGAGGCCATTTTGAAAAACAACATAAATGGCAAGTATCCTAAAACGCTTCTCAGCTGCTCAAGCGCAAAATTTGTATCATTTTCATGAATATCTCATTGTTGTTTTATTACTACGCCACGGCGCGCTAAGGAAATTGCATACATAACATTTTTATGAATAAATGTGGGTAATGAAAAAATGCTTAATGTGAGATAAGCAAGTCAATTTAGCAAATAACTAGCAATTTATTTAAATATCATACACTATAAGAGATCTTTGTGCTTATCTCATCTGTTTGAGGGAGGCTAAATATATTGCTTGACAGCGCCTACACTCAGGCCGTTTTGGTTTGGTGATGAGTTTGAAAATTTGGGAAATTAATTTGCACTTCTCGCAACCAACTTCAAGTGAAATCGCACTGTGCGATGCCACTTATTTCTCTTATTCAAATATAGATGAACTGAAAAACCTCAAACGTTAAATTGTTTTCAAATAACAAGATAAAATTCAACTGAAATGTTACTCATATTTAAAGTAGAGGTACTCTTTTCAAAAGCATTTTTTTTTTTTTTGACAGTTCACGCATGAATTTTGTCAAGCTGTCGTGCTTTTTTTTTTTTTGATCCGTATTGTTTGGCATTTCTCAACATGGAAAGACTTTCGCCTGGACAACTTTTACAAATCATTCAAGTTTATTACGAACATTCATGTTCCGTAAAGAATGTGTTTTGCGCACTTCGCTCAACTTATGGTCAACATAATCGGCCTACTGAGCGTCCGCATTCGCAACACCATCACCCATCTTGAGACCCAGCATTCCGTATTGGATAACATTCGACCGAACAGATCACGTTCGGCACGCAGTGAAGAAAATGTAACGACGCCCGTAGCTGAGAGTGTACACGAAGACCGTGGAGAGTCGATACGGCGCTATTCGCAGCAACTCGGACTAACGTATGGAAAGATTTGACGCATTTTACGTCGAGATCTTAAATTGAAAGCGTGCAAAATACAGCTTGTGCGAGAATTGAAGCCGCTCGACCTTCCCAAGCTACATCACTTAGCTCTATGAGCTCTTGAAAAGTTCCAAAAAGATCCAATCCGTTTTCGAATCAAAATTTCTTCAGCGATGAGGCCCATTTGTGACTCAATGGGTATGTGAACAAGCAAAATTGCCGCATTTGGGACGAAGAGCAACCTGAAGAGATTCAAAAGCTGCCATTTCATTCTGAAAAACCGACGGTTTGGTGTGGTTTGTGAGCCGGTGGAATCATCTGTCCATATGTCTTCAAAAATGATGCCGGTGAGAACGTCACCGTCAATGGCGACCGTTATCGCGCCATGAAAATTGACTATTTGATGCCTGAAATTGAAGCTCGTGATCTCCGTAACATTTGGTTTCAACAAGACGGCGCCCCTTCCCACACATCGCATCAATTAATGGATTTATTGAGAGAACACTTCGGTGAGCAGATCATTTCACGCTGTGGGCTGGTCGATTGGGCACCAAGATCGTGTGATATCACACCGTTAGACTTTTTCCTGTGGGAATATGTAAAGTCTAAAGTCTATGTTGACTGTCTCGCTTCGATTCAGACCTTTGAGCAAAATATCACGCGTGTCATTCGCCAGTTACCAGTCGAAATGTTCGAGCGAGTCATCGAAAATTGGACCCAATGGATGGACCATCTGAGACGTGGTAGCCGTTGCCAACATTTCAAATAGATAATCTTCAAAAAAAAAATAAATGCCAAAGAATATTCTTTCGAATGATAATCAACATTTTCCATTAAATTTGAATTTTCTGTGGTTTTTTTTTTTTTCTTGGAAAAGAAAACCTCGAAATGGATCATCCGTTAAAACTTACCTGTAATTGGGTATTAGTAATTACTTTGAGTCAACATCTGGCAACTTTGGTGTTATTTAAAAATTACTAAGCACTTTTAATAAATTTTATGATATTTACTCACACTTATTAAATCGTAAATTTTTTTCTTTTTATTTCATTTATTCTCCCCCTTAGGTTACGGCAACATCGCACCACGCACCACGCTCGGCCGTTTGGTAACACTCGTCTATGCCATTTTTGGCATACCGCTAACTCTCGTCTATCTCTCCAGCACTGGTGGCATTTTAGCGAAAGTGGCACGTGAAGTATTCTCCAAAGCGTTATGCTGTTGCCTCTGCTCAAATTGTGGCTACTGTTGTTACGATGAAAAGCGTATGGCAGAGAAGGAGCGTCGCATGAAACGTAAACGTCAACAAGAGGAATTGCGTAAGCAGCAAGTTGCCTTGCAGGAACCATACTATGTGCACGATACATTCCAAACGGCGGAGAAACATGCAAATCTACCTGGGAGCACACAAACTTTACCACCCGATATTGATTCGTTGAGTGCGAGTGAATCGCGTGGTTCCATGCATGGTCTGAGCATATTAGCGCCGATTTTGTTGTGTCTCTCCATGATGGTCGTTTACATATTAATTGGCGCAGTGGTATTGTATCGTCTGGAGGATTGGCCCATACTTGATGGCATCTATTTCTGTTTCATGAGTTTATCCACAATTGGTTTCGGTGATATGCTACCCGGTTTGCGACGTGAATCCACTACGACCACATGGTTTTGTTCAATCTATATTATGTCTGGCATGGCGTTGACAGCGATGTGTTTCAATGTTATACACGAAGAAATTGTGCATCGCATAAAAATCGTTGTGGAATTCAAGAAGGGTAACAACATGATGCTGGATACGATGGGTGATGATCCGAGTTACTATATGCCATCTTGACAATATGAGAAAGGCACAAGTTTGTACAAACGCAATCCCACCGAAGAAACGCTAGTTTCGGGTGAGTGAAAAAATGGCACATAATTAAGAGACAATAGTGAATTGTAATAATGCTTACCTGTTGTGTTTTTGGTCCTTTGTTTTTCTTTTCATACATATAGGCACACCAACTTCGCTCGCATATGGCGCTCAGCTAGATACAGATCTAAATCAAATGCACTCACTTAAGGATTATGTCAATCATGAGCTCGTTCCTATACTCACTATGGATCCAAATAGCTCTACAACAACTTCAACACATCTCCTAAAGAGTGGCAACACCAATGTGTTGCCATTGAATAACTTAACACCATATACAAGCGCAACAAGCACTGCCACAACTACAGCTAATAATCTGCTACCAACAGGCTTAAGTCTGTCCAACATGAATACGCCACTCGGCGATAGTGTTACACTAACAGCGCAAACCTGTTTGGAGACATCTATCAATAGTAGTGGTGCAACGCAGGCTACGCTGAGCGTTTATACGCTTAGTGAAGAACCGGAAATGGAAACTTAGAATGTAGTGTGTGTACATACCTAGGAAACGTGAAAAACAATGAAAAATACATATTAGTTATAGCATTAGGGGGTAAATTATGTAATCTGAGGGACACCTGGGCGTATATATTAGATAAGTCCATAATGTAAATAATATTCAACTCCATACATATACACCTAAGTACATAAATATTTAATTCGAAAGCTTGATAAGTCTACTAGACTGCTTACCTTCGACATTTTGCAAAGATTTTCTTCGCAAAGCGAATTTATTACCAGTTTCACAGGATCAGTGCAACAACAGATTTTATATATATATATATATTTTTTTTTTGCTTTTCCCGCAGATTTGCCCAAAAATTTTGAGACTTAAATTCACTTACTCTCACATTTAAATACTGAACGAACTGTAGCGAGCTAACCTGCAGCTAACTTTTCAATATCCAAGAGTTTAATAATTTCTCATTTATATATATAAATATATATATATTTGGCGCTTGTAACCGCTGAAGCGATTTTCGGACGAGCTCCTCCTACAGCTTGTGGTTTTGTGTCTTGATGTTTTTAGCAAGAAACGGAGGGACGGACCTACAGTTTATTCTAAGCCGCCTCCGCACGGCTGAAGGATTTTTATGAGGAGCTTTTATTTCGTGTCAGAAATACACTCGGAGGGCTTGACATTCCCTGCCGAGGGGCGACCGCAATTAGAAAATTTTATTTTCTATAATTTTGGATTTTGGTCGAACCTGGGCTCGAACCCAGGCCTTCCGAATTGTAGTACGCAATTCTAATCACTTGGCTATCGCGGCCGCATCAGCTGATTTACTGAATATAAAAATCAGCTGATTTTGAAATGAAAATTCAAATTCAAACTTAAAAATATTCTACAAATTACAAGTATTTAATGAAATGCTTGTGGGTCATAAATACACTGCTGGACCGGAGTTGATCCTACCGAACGGGAAATTCATATTTCAATAATTTTAACAATTTCGAAAATAGAAAATTTGTTGAAAGCTTGTTCACTGTGATCATTGCTCACTTTGTTATTTTTTCTTATTTTTTTTTTTTATTAAAATAATCAGCAACAGATTTGATTTATGTTCAAGGTTACGGTTGAACTGAAATTTATTAACTCATAAATTAACTGATACATTTGAGTTGAACGCAACTGAAAGTTAGCTCGTTATTTTTGTTGTTGTTGTTGTAATCACAAAATTATACCCGAAACTAATTTTTAACTAACACTCCGAGCGCTTCTCCAGAGAATGTGTAACAATATATATATATATAAATATATATATATATTTAAATATTCTAAGTTCTCTGGCTTCTCTTTGGTTGAAAGCACAAATCGCCGGATATTAGTTGCCTCTTCCGACAGACACGCGCCTTACTGCGTGTAAATTCTTGAAAACAACTAAACCGCACAAAGCAAAAACGTCGCGAACCGAATATTTGCAAACACTTCTTTTATTTTTTGCTCTTGTTATGTGTTTAACCACATTGCACGATTATATTATGCGTTATTTCCTCAAAATTCTATAAAAGTTCGCCATTTAACAACATTTTGCAACGCCATTTTGCGAACTAGCTAACACAGGGTGAACTTGCGGAAATGTTTAAATTTTTTTACGCTGATTAAAATTTTTTGAATTTTTAGATGAGAACGGAAGTGTTAGGCAAAAAAAATTTTTAAATTTTTTAAATCAATATTTTTTTTGAATTCTTAATAATTTGCTCTTTTCAAAAAAGGTATAACTCTTTTTTTTCGCATAAATAGCTTTATGGCGATAAAAAAGGAAGACCCATAGAGAACAAAAAATGGAAATATCGAGAAAGTTATTTAGGTTCTGCACTCATATATATACATATATTTATATGTAGGTGTCTCAAAAACTTTAAATTCAAAATAGTTTATCTTATTTATAAAAGAATTAAGCGTAGCGTATTATTGTAAAAAATGTATATTAAAAAAAAGAATTCAAAAAAATAGTATAATAAAAATATGCATAAAATATATACAATAAATAAAATAAATAGTAAATATTTAAAATTAGTATAAAAAAACAATAACTCCACTAGTAAATATGTATGTTTGCATATGGTTCCCTAAAAATATACACACTCATTCAGTTTTGTACGCTAAAAATGAGAAAAATACAAGAAAAAACATATTTTGTAGTAAAACTATAATTCGAATTAATGAAAATTGATGAACAATTGTGTGCTAAGCTACTTTCGCATACTCATAGATTCTAAATCTTTTTGTACATGTCAATATATATATATATAGTACGAGTAAGTAAACTAAATAGACCTTTAGTTGTAAAAAAAACATAATATGTAACAACAAAATAGTGTAGTTAAAAAAAATTTAGCTTTTAAAATGTTAGTAACGTAACGCATGTTATTGAATACATATTTAATTGAATTGAAAGAATTTTTAAATTCAAAAACTTCCCTATTTCGTAATATATTAAGCGTAACAATAATATGTATGTAGTTTAATAGAAACTTGTAAATTTATAAAAACAAAAATGCAGTAATTATAGAAAATAAAATTTATTAATTGTTAATTTGTATTAGTTTTAATGAGTTGAGATATGAAGAGAAAGGTAAGTAAGGTTGTATAACACCTTGACATTTCGTCATATGTACTAAATTTTAATTAAGGCTTAACAAAAATGGATATTTCAACGTATATTTATAAGTTTTTGAGCTTTAAATGCTCTAAATCCGCTTTGTTGTCGAGGAAATGCCTTACTCGACTGCGCTTCCGGTCGCCATATAACACCCTGCTTTGCTTTCAAATAGCAAATATTTTTATTCAAAGTCTGCACAAAAGAGTTTTCATATAATTTTATTTATTTTTGAAGTATTACTATTTTTACTGTTAGTTTTTTCCAATAAATTTTTATTTATTTTGTAGTTTTTCAGTGCATAAATAATTTTTAGTGAATTAAAAAATAAAATTTCACAATATTCTTACATAATCTACACTCTGTGCGCCACCATGAGAAATTGAACTTGGCAGCACTGCATTTTTGTTTATTTACTTTTTTAAGCGCAAATTTAAAAAAATTTGCAATTTTAAAAATTAAAAATGCAAAAAAGAACAGTAATTTATGTGCACAATGAAAATTTAATACAACAAGCTGACAAGAATCCGGCTGTTAGAGGTAGAGTAAGTAGTCCTTATGGATAATTTAAAACTTAGAGTCAGCTTGAGTCCCTACATCCGCAGGCTACATTGACGCATACGCTTATTTCCTCTTATGGTTTGCTCAAACATATGCAACGCTTGGAACCAAAAATTTGCACATATGCAGATTTGCGTAGTTTTCACAACCAAGATTATGTTGAGCAGTTGTTAAAGAAAGCCACGCGTCCTAAACAAAAAGTGCCGGAAATTACACTCAACGCAATAGAAGACGAGCAGCATACCATCACAAGTGATGAAGAAGAAGTTGAGGATGACTTTAGTTTAGACACAACATTTGCACACAAGGAATATGGTTTAGGTTTCGATTGTCCCAGTTGGCGTGGCATGTGGGAATATGCTTGCTCAGTTGCTGGTGCCACAATGAGCGCTTGTGCCGCTTTGTGTAAATATAGCACGAGAAATGCCAGCAACCAAACAATTATTATTAACTGGACTGGCGGCTGGCATCATGCACAGCGGGAACGTGCCGCGGGCTATTGCTACGTTAATGATATCGTTTTGGGCATATTGTTGCTACGAAAGCATTTCAATCGTGTTCTCTATATAGATTTGGATGTACATCATGGCGATGGCGTGCAACAGGCATTTGAAATAACCAAACGCGTTTTTACATTCTCTATGCATCAATATGAATGCGGTTTCTATCCCGGCACCGGTGGTGCGGATGATTGTGGTTTCGGCAGTGGTAAGGGCTATGCAGCGAATTTCCCCTACCTCAGTGGCATGGGGGGTGAAAATTTTTGTAAATATTTCAAACGGTTTGTTGTAAATTTTTTTTTCACTTACATATACATACATATGTATGTACAATATAAAAAATATATAATTATTTCTCTTCCAGTGCATTAACTGCAATTTTGGCATGCTATAAACCTGAAGCGTGTGTAGTGCAATGTGGTGCCGATGTTATAGTGGGCGATCCCCTTGGTGGTACTAATCTTACTCCAGCCGCTCTACTAGATTGCGTCGAATTTATTTTGAAAAGTAGACTGCCAACGGTGCTTTTAGGTGGTGGTGGCTATAATTTCACAAATGCTAGTCGATTTTGGACACAATTAACTGCCAGTTGCTGTGCTGTAGAATTGCCAGAAGACATACCTGCTAATAATAAAGATTTTCTTAAATATGGTCCTGATTATAGTGTGCATATACAAGCATCCAGGTTTATGAAAGACCGTAACAGTTTGGAATACTTGGAGCAATGCGCTGCAGCCATTGAAGGTATGTATGTTTTCAGAAGAAGGAATTAAGGGGGTAATCTAGTCTAGAGGCCCAAATTTCGAGCGTTTTTTTGGCATTTGAAATTTTTACTAACAATTTTTTTTATCATTTGTTTATTTATATTTCAAGAGTACAAAAAAATAATTAAAAAAAAATATTCATAGAGTTATGAGTCCTTGAAGTAGAGAATAAAAAAAGGACGTATCCTCGTCGCCTTGATTTCTACCCTTGTGGTCAACTGAAAAATGCAGCAATGTTGGATTCTTAATTAGTACGAATGTCGCTATCTCATGAACCTGTAGAACTGGGAAAAAAAGATTTATCTTCATAAAATGGCGGCTGCTTAATAATAGTTCGTTTTTTCATTAATTTTTTAACTTTGTCGAATTTTTTATAATTTTTACAATTTCAAATTTTATTTTTGTTGGTTCATGCGATAGAGACAATTAAAGAATATTCGTGCCAAATTTTATGTGAATCTGCTGATTAGAAGTTGATATATTGTGGTTACTGCACTGTAAAAAGTAGTTTCAAGAAAAACGAAAAATGGATGCCGCGTCAGAAAAGTACCTGTATCTCCGAAAATAATTTGAATTTTGAAAAATCCTCTTACAGACATATTTTTAAATAGTTAAACTTTAAAAATATGCAAAAAAAAATCGAATTTTCCAAAATTCTAGACCAGAATACCCCCTTAATTAGTTAATAATTATTACTTTCGAAAACTTGTTGATGTATCTAATCTATTACATATTTTTCAAAACATTAGCCCTTTTTTTGTGATCAATTTTGTAGCTTTATTATTTTCTCTTACATAAATTACATGCGAAATTATTTTTCTTACAGCTAATCTCCAAAAGTATAATGTGAACGCGATCTGAACCTCACCACATAGTTGGCTTTATTGAATACCAATTTTTTTCACACGACTGTTTGCGGCCAAATATTGTAATTTACTGCACCTGTTGGTGCTTGAATAAATTTTCCTTTCTGCTGTTATGACTTATAAACTAAATATTAATTAGTATTAGCATTAAAAAAAAAAAAACCACCACACTCCTCTCCAATCACTGCACACCAACTCAAGACAGCATTGTGCGTCCTCCAGTACCTGCGCTACTCTTGAAACGTTTACTCGGCGATGCACTGCCCAGCTCTGGTTTAATACGCGTTGGTGACTGCACGCTACCTGCTACGCCAGCTAAACCGCTACCCGGGGATGTGCCACTCTGTACGGGATCCTGCAACCACCTAACTTGAGTCGCCGGCCCATAACCCTTGTCATTACGCGCCGCAATACGAAATATAATAGCCGGTTTGTTCGAGCAATCGACGTGTGCTGTAGCCAATGATGAGTGTGCGACTGTACATTGATTAGCGGCACCAACATAGACACGCACAAATGCCAGTTGTGCTGGCAGACGTGCACCGGCACCAATTGGTTTGCCATCTTTGTCTTTACCCGGCTTAACGGCTAAATAAACGGAATATTCGACAATTTCATTAGATGTCACACAGCTCGGTGGTGGCTCCCACGTTAGATGCGCACCCTCGGATGATTTCGATATTTTAATGGCAGACGGTGCACCAGGGAAACCGGGTAGGCAAGTTTTGAAACTTGAAATCTCACTCCAGTCACTGGCACCGCAAGTGTTGATGGCGCGTAAGCGAAAGCGATACGCTGTGCCGGGTTCGAGATTGACACGTTGTATTGTGGAAATGTCCGGTAAATTTCTAGAGGACAAATTTAAACCAGAAGACGACCAAATGCTATTATTAATGTAAGAAGATACTGTAGCATTGAGACCCGTATAAATGCCCACTGTATGCCATTTGGCATCCTCTTCGTCAATCGGTGGCCCAGTAGCAGGTGCAATTACGGTGGGCGCTTCGCTTTCACCGGCTGACGCGCTAGCCGTTGCGGCTGGCGGTGGCATGTCGGTGCTTGAAGAAACATACTGTTCGCCCGATCGGCTACTCACACTTTCCATTGCGTTAGCATTGTCGTTCGCATCATCAGCGGGTGGTTGTGCAGCGCGTGTATCTGCACTTTCATTATTATTACCTTCGGTATTTGGGTTTTTTGTAGGTGTGGTGGGTCCCTCTGTGTGTTCATCTGTATCCATACGCACTGGCGCATCCGTTGTTGCATCTGATTCGTTAGCAGATGCAGAAGCATCCATTGCCTCCATTGTCTTGCTACAACAAAAGTGTGCCTGGTTAGTGTGTATATGTCGAACAAATGCTAATTCAATAGATACCTGGTGCACTGGTGCAAATTCACGAGCTGAACTTTATTATTTGTTGTGTTTTATTAAATAAAAGCGCCGCACGAAATTAGTGATCAATTTATTAGAGAAATTTTAGTAATTTTATGTTGTAAAAATCCATGTGTGTGAATAATAAAATTTTGTACAAACGTGAAAAATTTTGCCAAACTTTACTAAACCCCAATTTTTTGTTTGTAGACGCGATCAGCTGTGGCGTGGTAATACAAAATATTGCCAGATGCAAAATAAAAAATTGCTATAACAACAAAATTAAGCTTAAGACAATGGTTACACGTGCAACTTCCTCTTTAAGAACTGCGGGGGGATTTTGTTTTTGGCTACTCACAGGACAGAGCCGCCCAATCTGTGTAATTTTTTGTATTAACTGCATTTTATTTAAAATATCTAGTTTTTTTTTTTTTGAATTTACACAATTTTGTGTAATTTTAAAAAATTAATGCCGCAGATACTGTAAAAATTAATCATCGGTGGTACCTTGTTTTGGGCAGAGCCAGAGAACGTAAACAGAGAACGTATAACAACTCACTGCAGAGAACGTAGAATAACTGGTATACCTAAGCCAGCAGAGAACGGAAACAGAGAACGTATAAGAACCAGAGAACGTATAAGAACGTTCTTATACGTTCTCTGCCTAAGCGCAATGCAGTTTGAAAAGCACTGTTTTGCATTATTAATTTATTTAAAGCGGAAATTAAAACTTGGTCGAGCAAATTTAATTTGTAGACGTTAATATATATAATTTTTAGAGCAGTTTCAAAAATATACATAGTTTCTGATTATTGTCTCAACAATTTGTGCGGCATAATTGTAAATAAAATAATACAGTATTAATTACAACAAAAAATTTACACCGAAACAACCGTTAAACGCATACATACATACATATATAAGAACTGCGTACATACTGTGTGGTGTGACGACGAACTTCATTTTTAATACAGCATATATTGAGTTTTTGAATATAAAGCTAGCAGGAGCTGCCATTATTATGTTACTGGAAGCTGTTATATTCCTTTTATTAGTCGCAACAAGTAAATCGGCTACTGACACTGATTGTCCTGGCTTCAACGATGCTGATAACCTCTCACAAACGCAATTAATTGAACGCCTCACACATGGTTGCCGTTATGATCGCCTGGAGCGACCGGTTACGTACAAAGAATCGAACGGTGCGCGCTTGCCAATTGATGTTTATGTGCGCGCTTACATTTACTTCATGCAAAATTTGGAAGCGCATGATTTACAATTTAAAATACATGTGCTACTGCAGCTCCGCTTTCTAGATCCGCGTTTGATATTTCGTAAAGTGGCACCGAAGCGTAGACAACCGATTTTGGGCGAGAAACAGTTACGTGATACTCTGTGGATGCCGCATATTTTTCTGGCTAATGAAAGGGATTCCAGTTTGTTGGGTAAGCATAATTTTATTGTTTTTTTCGTTCAATACAAACTGACTATAAGAGATTTTGTTTATATATATTTACATATGTATTACTAGGTACCAACGAAAAGGACATACTCACCTCTATCTCACCTGATGGCACTGTCATCATTTCATCGCGCATTAAAGCCACACTTTACTGCTGGATGAATTTGCAGAAATTCCCTTTCGATGAGCAACAATGCGGTACTATACTTGAGAGTTGGATGTATAATACATCCGAATTGGTATTGCATTGGGAACAAAAACGACCCATTACTATTGATCCAGCATTACATCTCACCGAGTATATGCTGCATGGCGTTTGGTCCAATGAAACTGTTGTCAATGCTGATTTGAATGATTTGCGACATGGCGCTTTCGCCGGAAATTACAGTTCCCTCAGCTTTACATTGCATTTAACGCGTGAAGTGGGTTTCTATGTAATGGACTATTTCCTACCCTCCATCTTAATTGTGGCCATTTCATGGGTATCATTCTGGTTGCAAGCAGATCAAGCACCACCGCGCATTATGCTTGGCACCAGCACAATGCTGACATTCATAACATTAGCTTCAGCGCAAGGTTGGTGGATTTTTTCTTGTGATATTTATATATGTACATATGTGTATTTGAAAACTGCATTCACTTTTCAATCTTCCAACGACAGGCAAAACCTTACCAAAAGTCAGTTATATTAAAGTTTCCGAAGTGTGGTTTCTCGGTTGTACACTATTCATATTCGGCAGCCTCGTCGAATTCGCCTTTGTCAACACCATTTGGCGTCGCAAACGTAATGTGGATGTGAAAAAAATGAGTAGCAAACATATACTGAAATCAACAATATCACCACGTGCCTCCAGACGTAAAGCGGTGCGTTCCCACTCGCTTTGTGGGCCGCCAGTTGCCAGTGGTGGTGGTGGTGCATTCATTGGTGAGCCACCGGCGTTTAATAACTATTTAACCGTGCATAATATACCGATACACACGATACATGAGAATGAAAATGAAACGTTGGATGATAATGTGTCCAAAGTTACTAGTTTTAGCGGCACAACAACAAATACTGCTGATTCAATGGCCTACAGCAATAAACGCGATTTAATGCATATGGAAGCGGGCGTAATGCCCAATAATAATAATAATAATGGTTGGACCACATTGACACCGCAGGAAATATCCATGTGGATTGATCGGAAAGCGCGTTGTCTGTTTCCACTATCCTTTCTCGTATTTAACGTATTCTTTTGGACGTTTGTCTATGTTGTGTGATGTGTGTTTACGAGTTTTTTGTTGTTTAATTTGAAATTTTGTGTATTTTCATGAGTTGAAACTCAAAATTTGTGCACGTTTTAATTGAATTGATGTGGAGCACTAAATTTTAATCCTTGGAAAAACAGCTGTAATAAAATATTTTGTGTTGTGTTTGTTAACATTTTGATTTTTTATGAAAAATGTGTGATTCGAAAGGCGCTACAAACTAAATTTTAATAAAACTGAAGGCTATACAGTTTAAAGCGGTTTTATGGCAACAATAATTAACACAAAATGTCCTTACTTCAATTCTTAAATACAAAAAAATAAAATAAAAATAAAAATAAATAAAAAAATATAGGTTATGTTTTCGCTTAAACATTTTCTTATTTATTATAAATACTTTCTTTCACTATTTGGTATAAAACGTAATGCTTTTTAGGAATCTCAATTTTACTTAAAAATACATAAATGAAAGACGAAGAAAAATAAATTTGCTTCCGCCCGTGACTAAGCTGATAAGCCGAGCAATATTTGTACATACATATATAAGTGCAAAGATACACACAATTAATTACTTTCATTACAAAAAAACGAGAATTGAATTCTTTCATTATAAAACAAGAATTGATTTGTTTGTATTAATTGCGAAGTATTCGAAACATCACAGTTCTTTATTCGCATCCACTTTACCTAAATCGCCTTTTTGCTTCGCCTTTTGTTGCTTTAACTGTTTCTGGTTATTTTTCTTCTTCACATCCTCATTATCAGCAGCACTTTCCGCTGGTGGTAGCGTTTCTGCCAAACATTTTCGTTCATCTTCCGCCAACACTGTATCCTCGCAGAGATAGGCGATCAATGGCTTTTCATCTTGATGCTTGAAATACCAATCGGATATTACATCCTCATAATTTTCAGCCATATTTTCACATTGTGTTTTCATTTGTGTCACCTCCACCGGTGGCTTATCCCACAGTTCGTAGGGTATGCCCAAATCGACTTTGACACCCTTGTCCACTAGTCCATGTAGCGTTTTGAAGGTTTGTGACATGCCTTTGGCAAAGCGTGTGCTGTCGGTACGTTCTTTATGCAAATTATATTCCAGCACACGATCGCACACGTTTTCGAGTGATTCAAGCAAACGCAGCTCACTGCGTCGATATTCGGTGCGTTTCTTTGGCTTCACATCATCGAGGGAGTAGCTGTGGTTTATAAGAAAAAAAAAATATTTGATATAAAAATCAATTTTTCCATAACTCTTTAAGCACTTCCTACCGACCCCATCTCAATGACATCATGCGATTTGCCCGTTTCTTGCAGGCGCTCCTGCAATTCGGTGGCCAATATTTTACATGCCTCACAGCGATTGGCATAGCGTACACCCTCCTGCTCTTCCGGTGTTTCTGCCTTCAATAAACACACCGACAATGTCAATGTTACAAGTATTAGACGCAACAACAACATATTGTGTTTAGTTTATTTGATCAACTAATTGTAATTTCATAAATTAAAAATGAAACAGCTGGAAGCCTTTTCTTAAGAATGCAATTAATGCAAAAAATGCAAAATCTGACGTGTTGTTTACCCCAGAGAACGTAGAATATTCTACGGTCTCTGGTTTACCCGGTGTGCAGAAGTTGCCATATCACAGTATTTTGAATGGTAAAGTAGTTTAGTGGTTTGAAACTCGAGTACGAGCAAAACTGCTTAGCTGACACAATTGCTTGAGTTTGCGCCGATTTTATGCTATCAAATTTGAGCAAGTTAAATTTTATGTTAAATCTGCGTGAGGACATGAAGGGGTAATCCAAGTAGAGGTACTTTTTTCAATAGCCTTTTTTTGACAGATCACGCGTGAGTCGTGTCAAGTTGTGTCACGGTATTTTTGTTCAGCATTGCTTGGCATTTCTCAACATGGAAAGACTTACGCTCGAACAACGTTTACAAATCATTCAACTTTTGTGCAACGAAAATTCAAGTTTTGTAAAGAATGTTTTTCGCGCGCTTCGCTCAACTTATGGTCAACATAATCGGCCTACTGAGCGCAATATTCGCAACACCATCACCCATTTTGAGACCCAGCATTCATTATTAGATAATATTCGACCGAATGGACCACGTCCAGCATGCATTGAAGAAAATATAGCGGCGACCGTAGCTGGGAGTGTACACGAAGACCGTGGGGGGTCGATTCGGCGCCGTTCGCAGCAACTCGGATTGACGTATAGAACGACTTGGTGCATTTTACGTGGAGATCTTAAATTGAAAGCGGTACAAAATACAGTTTGTGCAGGAACTGAAGCCGCTCGACCTCCCCACGCGGCAACGCTTCGCTCTATGGGCTCTTGAAAAGTTCCAAGAAGATCCGACGTTTTGAAGTCACATTTTGTTCAGCGATGAGGCCCATTTCTGGCTCAATAGTTATGTAAACAAACAAAATTGCCGCATTTGGGACGAAGAGCAACCTGAAAGATTCAAGCTTCGATTCAGACCTTGGAGCAAAACATCACGCATGTCATTCGCTAGTTACCAGTCAGTCGAAATGCTCGAACGAGTCAGCGAAAATGAAGCTCGTGATCTCCGCGACTTTTGGTTTCAACAAGCCGGCGTCAATTCCCCCACACATCGCATCAATCAATGGATTTACTGAGAGAACACTTTGGTAAGCAGATAATTTCTCTTTTTGGGCCGGTCAATTGGCCAACAAGATCGTGTGATATTACACCGTTAGACCGTTTTTCCTGTGGGGACATGTAAAGTATAAAGTTTATGCGGACAATCCCGCTTTCATTCAGGCCTTGGAGCAAAACATCACGCATGTCATTCGCCAGTTACCAGTCAGTCGAAATGCTCGAACGAGTCATCGAAAATTGGACTCAACGGATGGACCATCTGAGACATAGCCACGGCCAACATTTGATAGAGATAATCTTCAAAAAATAAATGCCAAAGAATGTTCTTTCGAATGATAATAAACATTTCCCATTAAATTAGAATTTTCTGGGTTTTTTTCTTCTTCAAAAAAAGTAGGGAACCTCGAAATGGATCACCCATTACACAGAGACAACTAACAGGCTAATGCGAAAAAACACAGTGTGAGTATCACTTCGGTGCGAGATCAAACAGACGTAGAGGCAGAAAGAGAGAGACGCTAGACGAGAAGGTAGCTCGCGCGGCGATACTGCCATAATCAATTTCCTCAGACTCTTCAAATACTCCTCAACGGAAAAAATATCGATAAATTAATATCGATACGATTAGAGAGCTTGATAATGCAATTTTAAAGCCGATAACAGCTGGGACTTTTGCGCCGCGTTGCCTGATAGTTTGACTTTGACGTCTAAGATGAAGACATGCAACTCTACAAAATTACACTTATAAGCAATGCTGGCTCCAAGGCAACGCCAAAATGTGGCCAGCTTTCATATTTAGGCGCGCTTTGACTTTTGCCTTCTTTTAGTTTGAATTTATTTGTTTAATTTTAGAGCGAATTCCCAAGAATTAAGAAAAAAAAACTTCAATAATTAGTTCAAAAAAGTTTAATAATTAGTTAATATGGCAATTTTTTAGCTTTTTGATGATGGAAAGACAATTTTGAAATGCAAAAATTTTCATTGTGTCATACCATAGGCATTTTTCGCTTTGCTAGCTTTTGCTTGGAAATGTCACGCAACGCAGTAAAGTCTTATTTGCCATTGGCTTAACGTAAGCAATTCCCTTACCTATAGCAATCGGCGTTTCTAGTAGCAAACGGATTTCAGAGTCCGATATATAAGAGTCCGACATATGTCACGATATTTTATTGTAAAATCTTTTTATTTAGTTTTATAAATGTATATATAAGTACACATTAGAGCGTGTTATGTGCATAAAAAATATTTAAAATGCGTAAATAAAAATAAATTTTTTTAAATATAAATTTTTTGAATTTTTTTTTGGTGGAAAAAATTTTTTTTTAAATTAAAATTTTTTTCTTGTAAATTTTAATTGGATTTTTTGTGCTTAATTATTTTCAAAATTATAATATAATTTTTTTTATTTTCAAAAATTCGTTTTTTCTTAGATACAACTTTTTTTCATGATGCAATAAGAAAAGGTGAGGTTACGTAGACAGCTTCTCGCCGACAGCTAATTTCGGCATATTGGCTGCCTTAGAAAAAAAATGTGTAAGTGAAATGACTAGATTTTTGCAGTTTTGAAGCCACTAACGATCACATATACTTAATGGAGCTCAAAATTTATTTCGAATATTTTCAATGGCTCGAGCATTTGAATGACAACAATCTTTACTCATTGAAATTCAATCGGAAAGTCACCGACCTGACACATAGATGGCGCTACTAAAATAAAATTCATATGATTTTCAGTTAGCCCTAACCTTCAAACGACGCGTATATAAATTATATACAGCCGTCGGAGCATTCAATTCGTGCATAACAAAGCATTTTGAGTGAAGCAACTTTTATTATTGAAAAAAAAAAAAATGGATAAAAAGGAATTTCGCGTCTTGAAAAAATATTTATTTGCAAAATATTTAGTGCAAAAATACAGTTGAAGCAAAAAACTTGGCTTGATGACGAGTATCCGGACGCTGTCCCAGCAAAAAAACCACGATTAAGGATTGGTATGCTGAGTTTAGACGTGGTGAAATAAGCACTAAAGTCACAATGGAATGCAGTGGACGCCCAAAAGAGGTTTTCACCGATGGAAAACATCAAAAAAATCCATAAAATGATTATGAATAACCGTAAATTCAGAATTGAATGAAAAAGCAGGCTCTCTAAAGATATCAACTGACGGTCTACAGCATATCATTCACGAATAGTTGGGTATGAGAAAGCTCTGTGCAAAGTGGGTGCTCACTTTTGACCAAAAACACCGACGCGTTGCTGATTCGGAGCAGTGTTTGTATGTTTGGAGATGTTCAAGCGTAACGAACCCGAGTTTTTCCGTTGTTATGTGGCAATGAATGAAACATGCCTCAACCATTTCACTCCGAAGTCCAATCGACAGTCAACCGAGTGAACAGCACATGATGAAGCCGTTCGAAAGCGTGGAAGAACGCAACAGTCGGCTGGCAAGGTTATGACGTCTGTATTTTGGGTTGCGCATTTTCATTGACTACCTTGAAAAAAGGAAGGACCATCGTCAACAGCGACTATTACGGGCGTTCGAAGAGCGAAATCACCGAAAAACGATCGCATTTGAAGAAAAAGAAAATGCTGTTTTACCAAGGACAATGCATCGTGTCACAATTTAGTGAAATCGATGACAAAAATCCATGACTTTGACTTCGAATTGCTGCCGCAGCCACCGCATTCTCCAGTTCTGATCACCAACGACTATTTCCTGTTCTCAAATCTCAAAAGAATACTCGCTGGGATAAAATTTTCGTCGAATGAAGGGAGTAAGCGCCGAAACTGAGGCCTATTTTGAAGCAAAGGACAAATCGTACTACAAAAATGGTATTGAAAAGTTCGAGGGTCACCATAATCAGTGTATTACCCTTGAAGGGAACTATGTTGAATGAAAAAAAAAATTAATTTCGCCAAAAAAATGTGTTTCACCATGATAGGCTTTTAATTGGGGGTTTTTGTGCTTAATTATTTTCAAAATTATTAATATAATTTATTTTTATTTTCAAAAATTCTTTTTTTCTTAAATACAACTTTTCTTCATGATGCAATAAGGAAAGGTGAGGTTACGTAGACAGCTTCTCGCCCTAATTTCGGCATATTAGTTGCCTTATTGTATCATAATTTTTTTTCACATTATATTATAATTTTTTTTTTACTTATGTACTAAGGTATGCTTTAAAAACTGTTATTTTATAAATTCGATATTTCTTATGTAATTTTTTATATTTTTTGAAATATTTTTTTAAATATTTTTTCTTTGTTTTTCTTTGTTGTTGTTGTTGTTGTTGTTGTTGTTGTTGTTGTTGTTGTTGTTGTTGTTGTTGTTGTTGTTGTTGTTGTTGTTGTTGTTGTTGTTGTTGTTGTTGTTGTTGTTGTTGTTTTCACTGTTGTTGTTGGTATTGTTGTATTTGTTGCTGTTGTTGTTGTTGTTGTTGTTGTTAGTATTATTATTATTATTATTATTATTGTTTTTGTTGTTGTTGCAGAGTTGTATTTTAATACTACAGATCACAAGACATGCGTTCCAACTTCAATTGTTGTTGCTGTGGCAAGGTGTTTCCCATGGGCAGCGAATAGTCAATGCTATTGCTATGATTGTTATTGTTGTTATTGTTGCTGTTGGACGCACTACCGCCGCCATTCGCATTACAAATATTGCCAAAATCAAGCGGCTCCGCACACTGCTCAGCTATTTCATCCACAATTTTTATGATTTCATTGCTATTATTGCCTTTGTTGTTGTTGTTGTTGTTGTTGTTGTTGCTATTGACAGCAGCATTACTGTTGCGATTCGCGCCGATAGCATTACTATTATTGGCTGGGAAACCGGCAAAAGAGCGTACCTGCAAGAATAAACCGCTATTGAGTAGACGTGCCTGATGTTCCTGAGCTTTAGCGCGCAGACAGGCGATCGAATTGTTTCTGAGCAGCGCAACAGGAGGACAGAGAAGAAGAAGAAGAGAATTTAGATGTTTATTTGAGCAAAAGCTTGCTTTTTACTCACCTAAAAGTGTCCGGATCATGTTCGAGTGCGGCGTAGGAGGCCGCTGATGCGCCACCACCCACATGATGTCCATGATGATGAGCGGCGGCAACACTTCCACCACCACCACCACCACCACCTTTGGCCGCTGCAGCTGCCGCCGCTGCTGCTGCCACAGCCGTGTTCATGATCATGTGAAAATCCTTACTCGTGGCTGCGCCAGCGCTCGCATTAGCCGCATCCATTAGTGGATGGTATGATGGTTGCGTGTGATTGGCGTGTGGTGGCGGCGCCAGTGCTGCGGCTACCGCGGCCGCTTGTTGTTGATACAAATGTCGCTGATGTTGTTGTAAGGGTGATAATTGTAGGGACAGCCCTGCCGCTGATGTGTGTTGTGAAGTTGGCGGCGAAGGACTGCTCAAATCGATATGCGGTGAAGATGATGAAGCAGTTGTGGCTGTGGGTGTGGTTGCATTCGATGATATTTGTTGTCGTTCATGCGTCGGTCCAGGACTAACAACATTCAGTGATTCCGTGGAGGAGCTGAGACGTTGTGAGCAGCCATCATTGGACTTCGAACCGGCCGAGTCATCGTGATCGCTCACACCGGAATCGTCTTTCAGTGTCTGTTGAGCTTCTATGGACTTGCGATGCATGCCTGCAGGCGATGGAAGGATGATGAAAACTCAAATGTTAGAGTACATTAAAAAGTTGTGATGGATTCTTTTAAAGCGGAGGGGAAGAAAATAAATTAAAAATAAAAAAATAAAGGAAGAATCGACTTCAGTTCATCAATCGGAAAGCTTTGTATATGAGAACCACAGGAAAAGATTCAAGATTGATCTAAACGCTGCTGGTTCCATAGGAAGTAGTGAAAATGGGTAGTTGACTTGCTTCAAAAACTCAGAAGTGCTTGTGCTTATCGAAATTCCCACTTTTCGACTGGACGATAAGAAAGTTGCTTGAAGGACACCTACGGAGGACAGCCCTTTCATCGCTTCAAAGGTTGGACAATCAAAGAACAATCTTTAATAAGAGGCTCATACCTCCCTCCGAATAGGTCTTTATGGAAGAGGTCTCAAAAAAATATATGTGCTCAGTCTCACTTTAGATTTCAGCTCTACTGTAGGCTCTGAGTAAGGGTTTCCGGAAGATGTACGCATTGACAAAGGCGAATACCGCAAACGGCGGAACGTTGAGCTGTATGAGTTGACATAGTTCAACGAATCAAGAGAGACAGTGGCTACGCTGGCCAGGTAATGTTCTTTGGATGGATGAGAACATTCCAGCTTTACGACGCAAAGCCCGCGGATGGAAGCAGAGCAAGAGAGAGGCCTCAACTGCGTTGGATAGACCAGTCGTTTAAGAACCCGACTGTGCTTGGTATGCCCAATTGTTATAATTGGATAGCTGAAATTTATGGTTGATAGGTTGGTTGTTAATTGAAAGGAGATATTGAGGACCTGACCGCAAGCGGTCACACCGAAGCCCTTTGAGTAGGCGTCCCAGCTTATCACAACTATGAATTTGCGAAGAGAGAAAGAGAGTGAGAAGAAGAGTAAGGCTGGAGGAGGTCTGACCAACGTGTTAGGTGCGACGTCTCAATCGGCTGAATGCCGGTATCGTTGTTGTTGTTGTAGCACCTAGCGAAACCCCGTCTAGGGGCAAGCAAAACTAGTCTCAGTCAAAGAGATTATCTGAAGGTCCCGGAAACGGGGGAAAGTGGTGTTAGATGAGTTGGTTTTTAGGCGGCTTTGGAAAGAGGTGGTTGATGGGCTGGTTGCATGTGAGGCAAGTCGACTACGTTCTTAATTGTGCTTTTAGTCCGCAATGGGTGGTGCTTGGAGTCCGAGAACGCCATTCACCGGAAGAGAGTAGCCGAAGATTTAGAGGAACTCTCGTCCTGTCCTGCCCTGTGCCTGTGGTCATGTTCTAAATAGCTGTATGGAGCCGTCCTATCAATGACCTAACCCCGTTTAGGTCAAGAGGTTACTCTAATCCAGCGGTTTTGCTCATTTGGTTTTAGTAATGTCTAATGTCTAATGTAATCTCTACCTGGAGTTGTACTCAATGACATAATTGGCAGCTAACTTGGGCCGTCGGCATCAAATAGTCGGTTATCGCGGCGCGTTAACGGTCGCCATTACGACGTTTACGTTCTCACCGGCATCATTTCGTGAAGAAATATGGAAGACCGATGTTTCCACCGGCGCCCACAAACCACTCCAAACCGTTGCGTTTTTTTTTCAGGATGAAATGGCAGCTCCTGAATCTCTTCAGGTTGCTCTTCGTCCCAAATGCTTCGCAATTTTGCTTGGTTACATAACCCTTGAGCCAAAAATGGCCGTCAAGAGTTGGCGTTATGAGCTGAAGGGTCATGGGTTTCAGCAGTTGCTGGACGTACATACATCTTTGAAGGTTTTCTTTTGTAATGCAATGAGAGGCTCAGCTCATGGTCTGAGGACTGTAAAGTCCACTCATACTCATATGTAGTGACACTACCACATAGCAATAGCTCAGGCGGCCATAAGCGATCTCAACTCAATGCAATTAATATTGCTTCCCCACACCCACCGACGATTTCTACTATCTCATTAAGCCGCTGAAACTCAGCCTCGGCATGAGTGCTACATATGCTCTACTCACTACGGTCTTAATTCTCGGCAGTTAATGTGATTTTTTTTTATTAATTTATAATTAGAAAGAGAAATGTCACTGTACTCGCATTGAGAGTACCATATAATGCCGCTCACAACCACACCCCGTCATCCCGCCCCTTCCCTTCACGGTCAACAATAAATGACAATTTGAAAGCAATTTTAATTGAAATTATCAAAGCGATTAAGGACATAAATTAAAGGCAGTGGAAAATGAAAAATTTGCAAAAGAGATTTTCAAAACGAGAAACGAGCGCCAGCCACATGAAGATAGGAAAGAATGTATTGAAAAGCATTGAAATGTGACTGAGGATTTGTGGTGGATGGTTGGGCGGCGAAGGATTTTGTTGGGGTTGGGCATGTTTTGACAGCAGTTAATAAATAAATAAATAAATGAAAATGAAAATGAAATCGAAATCGAAATGAAAATTGCCATTTTAAATCCACTTTAAGCTACTTGAAAATCAACAAAAGACGCACACACACACACACACACAGAGAGATACACAAACATATTCTCACAATTTATGTGAAATAATTTTAAAAATCTACCATTGTGCAGTACAGCGCGAGTACTCCGCATGAGAATGCCACAGCGAAGAGTTTATTTCAGTGACGTAGTATTCCACTGGGTCAGCCATATGCCGCCAAATATTGCCTGGTTTAAGTGTGGAAGTAGCCTAAGCGAGGGCAACAACAAAGCAGCTGAGTGAACCCGCGCTTTATGAGCAACCAGCAAGGGTTGGTTGCATGGTTAAGATGGCACAAATCTCCATTGCAAAGCTAATAGCCAAAACATAACTAATAGGATCAGTTAAGGATCAGTTAGGGTTTAACACGATAACAATGGAAATTGGGTGCGCGTTAAGAGTGTGTGAGTATATGAATTGGTTGCGGCGTTGCCAGATGGAATTTGTAAAAATTAAGGAAAATTCACGTTTCGGTAAAGAATGTGTTTCGCGCGCTTCGCTCAACTTATGGCCAACACAAACGGCCTACTGAGCGTACTATTCGCAACACCATCACCCATCTTGAGACGCACAGCATTCATTATTGGATAATACTCGACCGAATAGACCACGTTCAGCACGACGCAGTGAAGAAAATACAGCGGCGGCCGTAGCTGAGAGTCTTCACGAAGACCGTAGAGAGTCGATTCTTTTGCAGCAACTCGGACTGACGTATGAAACGACTTGGCACATTTTACGGCGAGATCTTAAATTTAAAGCATACAGAATACAGCTTGTGGAAGAACTGAAGCCGCTCGACCTTCTCCAGTGTCATCGCTTCGCTCTATGAACTCTTGAAAAGTACCAGGAAGATCCACCGACGTTTTCGAGCCAAATTTTTTCCAGCGATAAGGCTCATTTCTGGCTTAATGAGTATGTAAACAAGCAAAATTGCTGCATTTGGGACGATGGGCAATCCGAAGAGATCCAAGAGCTGCCATTTCATACAGAAACAACAACGGTTTGCTGTGGTTTGTGCGCCGGTGGAATCATCGGTCTATATTTATTCAAAAATGATGCCGGCGAGAACTTCACCTTCAATGGCGACGAGCGTTATCGCGCCATGGTAACCGACTATTTGATGCCTGAAATTGAAGCTCGTGACCACCGCGTCATTTGATTTCAACAAGACGGCGCCACTTCCCCTACACATCACGCATCAATCAATGGATTTGGATGGAGAGAACATTTCGGGGAGCAGATAATTTCACGTTTTGGGCCGGTCGATTGACCACCAAGATCGTGTGATATCACACCGTTAGACTCTCTCCAGTGGGGATATGTAAAATCTAAAGTCTATGCGGACAATCCCGCTTCGATTCAGGCCTTGGAGCAAAACATCACGCGTGTCATTCGTCGCCATTTACTAGTCGAAATGCTCCGAAGGAGTCATCGAAAATTGGACTCAACGGATGGACCATTTGAGACGTAGCCGCGGCCAATATGTGAAAGAGATAATCTTCAGAAAATAAATGCTAAAGAATGTCTTTTCGAAGGATAATAAACAATCGCATTTTATTTTATTTTATTTTATTTTTAATTTTATTTATAAATATTTTATTTTAGTTTTAATTTATTTTTTTAATTTTAATTTTTTTTTTTTATTTAATTTAATTTAATTTAATTTAAATTAAATTATTTATTTTCTATTTTATTTTATTTTTTTACTTTTTTTAGTTTTATTTTATTTTAATTATATTTATTTAATTTTATTTTAATTTTTTTTTTAATTTTATTTTAATAAATTAAATTTTTTATTTTATTTTATTTCTTTTTTTAATATTTTTAAATTTCTTTTAATTTTTTTTTCTTTTTTTTTTTTTTGGGTTATAAGTAAATGAGCTGTATTCAAAGGCCTATTTTGGTTAGAAAAATTATTTTTAATTGAAGATTTTTGTTATACAACAAAGAAAATTACTTATAACCCAAAACAATTACAGGCCGTATTAAACAATCCTTAATTTTATTTTATTTATTTTTTATTTTATTTTATTTTTTATTTTTACTTTATTTTATTTTTTTTTTATACATTTTTTATTTTTTTATCTTTTTTATTTTTATTTTTTATTTTTATTTTTTTTTTATATTTTTATTTTTATTTTATTTTTATTTTTTAATTTTATCTTATTTTTTTAATCTTATTTGTTTATTATTTTGTTTATTATTTTAATAATTTTATTTTTATTTTATATTTTATTTTAATTTATTCAATCGCATTTCCAATCATTCATGTGGCAAGCCCACCAGTCCCACACCACACTCTATCCCTTTGCCCTTATAATACTTCAATCACCAACAAACGCTTATTTGTTGTTGTTGTTGTTGTATTTGTTGTATCTCGTTTATTATCTATCAACCACTTGCATTTATTAAGCGATTATTAACAATAAAAGGATCAACTTAGCGTATAATAATGAGTACAATGAGCGGAAATTGCAGTGGCACGTACCTGCCTGCCTGCCTACATAATAAATACACGAAAAACGTGAGTGAAGGAAGAGCAGAGCAGAGCAGAGGGTAATGAATAAAAGCTTAACCCAACCGAACATAGATAATAATAAAGTCTTGTCTAGTCTTCTGGTGGCGCGAACAGCGCATTTTAAGTATGCCGAGCAAAATTTTCACCCCTCAAACCAGCTTCTTTGATGCATGTGATGCATAAGGCATTACCAAGAGGAGGAGGAGGAGGAGGAGGAGGAAGAGGAAGGAGAAGAAGAAAGAAACAAAAATATTTATTGCTTTCTGTTGAGCTTGTGCGGCTACCAGTTGCTTGCTTGCTTGCCCACACTCTTGACTCTGCTTTCTAATACACTATTCAATACAGTTTGATTTGTTGTTGTTGTTGTTGTTGTTGTTGTTGTTTGCGACAGACAATTGTCTATTGAATATTTTATGCGTCCGAGTAGTGTTCGCTCTCTATGGCTAATCCGCAAAGTCATTTCCACTAATTCCACAGAGTCAACGTGATAGAGCTGCTTTGTGAAGTGACGAAAGGGGGAGGGAGGGAGGAAGGGAAGTAGTATAATGAAAATTATGAACATATGACGCAAATCGTCGACGACATGATTTCGTCATGCACTTCAAATATGTTCACAATTTCGCATTGTTGTTGTTTGTACAAAAATAAATAAAAATAAAAAAAAAATTAAAAAAAAATTAAAAAAAATTTCAAAAATCAAAATTTCGAAATTTAACATTAATTAGTTAATTAAATTGTTTTTTTTTTTATAATAATTGAAAATGAAATTTGATAAATTTTTGCATTTACTTTCCGTCTCCATACCTAGTAGCCATGGTGCCACTGACTCATTCTCTTTTGCCGATTTGATTATCGTTTCGGGCAGTGGCAACGAATGGCGCACCATCGCTCCGTACAAGCCATACTCGGCCATAATCGTGCTGCGTCCCCAACATTTTTCGGTTTTACGCCATTTCGCACGTCGATTTTGAAACCAAACCTGGAAATGAAAGAAAGAGAAGAGAAATGTGAAAAAGAGATTAGAAGGGTATTGGGAGAAAATAGTTTTCTAACATTAAATATACTAAAAGACAGGGTCTTACGACTCTGAAAACACAAAAGAAACGTTTAGGTAATGAATTACATTAGAGAGCGGCCCCAAGAGCATTAATTTCTTCTTCTTAAGCAGCGTAGACAGCGCTTACGCGATTATAGCTTAGTCAACAATAGCATACCAGCCGTTTTGTACTTTACAATTGGAAATCCCAGCCAGATCGCTCACCTTCTAATCCTCCCAACGAAGGTGAGGTCTTCCACTCCCTCTGCTTTCATCAGGAAACTTTGGAACATTTTCAAAGCTGATGCGTTTAAATCCGTCCGGACGTTCTGAAACCTCGCTAAGTATCAAACGGCTTGGCGAGGTCCTTCCCCGATGGAGTTTTAGTGTTGCTCAGCGTCAGTTCACCAAACCGTATAAGTTTTACATACTGGCGAAGTCCGCAGAAACTCAGTTATGCCCTAAATAAAGGCTTTCAGATCAAGTCTCACCTCATCTTACATGAGTATGCTCCGTTCTTAAAACCTACTGTAAGTCGCTGCAACTTTTCGTAGAATTTTCGACACTAACTTCTGTCGGTCAGCTTCTCAAGCATCTCAAGCTCTCTATACTCACGCATCTCCATCTCTTTCCTTTTATGTCTGCATATACATCTCGCTTGCCTCTACAGCTCTCGATACCTATCCCACATCGCTCGTGTTATGGCGATCGCCACCTTGCGAGGTCGTCCGTTTCACCTATAATGAGACACGCCAATCCTCCTGACTGTTTGTTGTGATTGCAGCTTTCCGACGTCGAATATTTTTTGTTTTTATTGATGGGCGTTCTTTGCTGCTCTGTAGTGGTTTTTCCCTGCCCATGTTAGCTCTTTGAAACATGTGTTCCATCTATTCCAACCTGATCGATTTGATTTCGAGTTTTTCGACACGGAAACATCTTTGTAGCTGTTCTCTATGGTACTATAGGCAATCATGCCTACTTCGGTACCCAGCGAAGTCGATCAACCTCAAGCCATTTTGGGATGATGCGTCATGGAGACCGAATTTTCCGACAGCTATGTTGAAGGTACCTAATTTCGTCAAGCACAATTTTTACTACGTCGCGGGAGCAACGCTCATAAGTACGCTGCAGACGCTCATAAAAGGCATCTTTGGCCACATCGTCCTACTATCCCATTGGGATGTGGTTCCAAATAAGCGGGATGTTGAAGAACTATGCTTTGAGGCGTATTGTGGCCAGACGAAGGAGAGGTTCCGGCGACAGCTGTTTAGGGGTTTAAGAATTTACCCGCAGCCTGTCGTAAGAGGCGTCAAAAATCTAGTAGTTCTCGCGGCAGCCGGGTCTTTATAACGGTATGACCCAAATTTTTAGCTGGTCAAGGACTCTCACTACCGCAATATTCCCCAAAATCTACTTTGGGGAATATTATTGCGCCTACAACAACAACAACTGGCATCTAAGTGTGTTTTTCGCCAAGAATCCGATGGAAAATTCGTCTTCCCTTAAATGTCACCAGGACCTACTCGTTTCGGTCCTTGTCTCCTCTATCTCAATTTTTTGACGCCGGTGATGGCAGCCTTGAGTCCTACATGGAAATAACCATCAGAGCAGCGGCACCTGAACAATTAATCGTTCGCAGTAGTCTTTGTCAAAAGTAGGCTCTCTCAACCGAAGCATTGTTTGTGTTTTCTTCCACTGAAGCTGCTTTCTACGTGGCGGTTCCCGAGTTCGGTGCACAATCGCTTTATAACTGCTAAAGCGATTTTCTGCCGAGCTCCTCCTCCAATTTGTGGTTTTGCGTCTCGATATTTTTACCAAGAAACGGAGGGACTGACCTACAGTTTATTCTAAGCCGCCTCCGAACGGCTGATGGATTTTTATAAGGAGCTTTTTACTTCGTGTCAGAAATACACTCGGAGGGCTTGGCATTCCCTGCCGAGGGGCGACCACAACTAGAAAAATTAATTTTCTATAATTTTGGATGTCGCTCGAACCCAGGACTTCTGAATGACAATACGCAATGCTAAATCCTCGGTTATTACGGCCGCCGTGTGAATTAGTACACATTTATTTAGGGAGCCGCTTACGTCAGGACCGTAGCACGCTCGCAGCAGCAAGTGACTGGTGAACAGACGTTTTAGAAAGACTCCAGGTGGCGCTTGAATCGAATATGTATGCCGCAATGGCTACACTAAGGTTACGTCTCTTTTAGCAGCGACCCAAACCACTAAACGGGATTTTAACGTATCTGGAACAAGGGTTGCTCACTCTTTCCAGGATGTGCGACGAGGAGGCAAGTGTGGGGGTAGAAAGGGTAGGAATTGCATACCCAGAAGCAGGACTACACGCCATTACTCACCTAGAAAGGACTTTAGTATGCTAAAATTGGTGTAAACCGAGGATACTTGAGCATATTTAGGTCCACGATTGATGACATTCTCACACACTTTTGAGCTCAATGCGGTGCTAAGCCTTCGAAAGCTTTGATTAGAAACTTAAAATCATCAAACAACTGTGAAACTTAAAGTTATTAGGAGAATTCTCTACCCTTTCGCCAAGTTATGCTTGGAACCCCTTGAAGTCGAGTTGATATTTTAAGATTTCATAAAACTCTAAATAATTTACGGTAATTTACGGTACATTACATCGTCTATTAGTTATTCGAAAACTGAAAAAAAAAAATGAAAAATGCAAATTGAAAATAATAACCAAAATTATTTTGAAAATGTCTACAAATGAAAAATGTCAGTTTGCCATTGAAAAGACATTTATCATATCTACTTGAAGAGGCGCACAATGAGCTCAACTGACGAAAGACTGGGGCCACAAATAACAACAAAAAGGACCAACCACCAACAACAGAAAATCCCAACACGAAACGTACGAGAGATTCCTAGCGATGCATACTCGCATGCGCAAGCCATAATTCAGATGCTACAGCGGAATTTCTTCTAACAAATTATGCAAATTTTTATTCACCCCCCCCCCCAACCCACAACCAACAACGGCCAACAACGGCCAACACAACTAGTGGCGGGAGTTGGCGAAAATGCATAAATGGATAAACTGAAGACGGAAATCTCAACACACAGCGGACACTTTTGACTTTTCACTGTGAATCGCAGCGAACTAACGAAGCATGATTTATGCTCATTGTGGAGGGGGGAGAGGGTGAAAGAGAGAGAGGGAGAGAGACATGAGCGTTGAAGGGGGAATTCACAAAGTGGCAGGCAAAATTTTAATATTTTCTACATTTCTACATACAGCGCACGAGGCTGGTTTGATAAGTCAGTGGCTTTTTGTATAATATAAATTTTTTTTTTGGCAAATAAGCATTTCGAGGCTCAACAGGCTCTCCTTTTAGCTCAATACATTTAGTTCAGCGTTTTTCCAATTTTTTTATAGTCCTTTCAAATAATCGTGGGTTTTCAAGGCCCTCGAAATAGGTGTTTGTTTCCGTGATTCGTCATCACCTCATTACCTCTTCATTCAATCCGAACCTCTTATCGCCCAGCCATTTCTCCAGGTTTGGAAAAAAGAAATAGTCTCAGTGGGCTCAATCTGAAGAATATGCTGGTTGGGGTAGCAGTTCGTAGCACAATTTATGAATTTTTGCCATGGTGACTCCACAAGTGTACAGCCCGTTTCCATTTTTCTGATGGAAAAGCAATTCTGTTCGCCAAATGCGTTCGTTTCTGCTTCGAATCAATATCGAATCCGTCCAAAAAGCTCGGGGTAAAGTTCGCCGGCGATCGTTTTACCCTTTTTAAGGTAATCGAGAAGTGAATGACACCTCGTGGACCCCAAAGAAACTGTGGTTATGACCTTGTTGGCCGACAGACTTTCATTGGCCTTGTTTGTTGGTGCTCGATCAGCCGGAAAAACTCACTGTTTTGATTGTTCTTTGGTCTCTTTTGTTGTTGTTGTTGTAACCGCAGAAAATTCCCCAAATTGGGCTTCGGGGAATTTTGTTGGAGTGACAGTCGTCCTTGGCCGAGTAAAAATCCGGGTCGTTCCGGTATAAAGAGCCGATTGTCGCGAGAACTATTGGATTTTAGTCGCCGCCTCTTACGACAGGCATGCCTTATCGCCTTCTTGAACCTCTAAGCCGCAGGGGGTATTTTTTTGGTCTCTTTTGTGGTATGGTGGATCTATGTTGCGTCTATGGTAACAAAAGGGCGCAAAAATTCGTTTGGATTGCGGTTGAACATCGCCAAAGACTCCTTTGAAGTGGTTACACGGCTGTGTTTATCGTCGCGTGTGTGAGCAATCGCGGCACCCAACGCGCGGATATCACTTTCATGTCCAGATGTTCATGTAAAACGTATTGCACCCGCTCAGTTGAGATGACTACAGCCGCAGCCTGCTCATGCTCTCTCATTCTCCGATTGTTCAATAGATCATTTCATGGATTTTCTCGACGATTTCTGGCGTGACGACCTCTTTTGGTGGTGACCTAAACATTCGGTTCGGTTACCTGCACTGCTACGACCGCAACGGAACTCCTCCGTAAACTACTTCTTAACCACTTCGTAACCAATGAAATTGATGGTGAAGACTCCCCATTGGTATTTAGCAAGACTTCCCATCCAGTTGACGTAAGCAGTGTTGTATTTACGGTAAATACGCGGCAAATTCAAAACAAAAAGTCGCCGACTTATCAAACCCACCACGCACATAATATTCTCAATAGTTTTGAAAGCAGCCAAGAAAAAAAAAAGAAAGAGGACCGACCACACGGACGAGAAAAATACGCCGCCCAAGCAACTTTGAAGTACTTTCTTGGCAAAAATAAAAGTGAAAATGTGCTCGGCCAGCCAGAGAGCAAAGCGTTGTTTACAGCTTGAGAAAACAACCAACAACCCACGTACATAGCCCCATAAGCTTAGTCGTTGAATGCAAAAGGGATCCGTCGTCTTCCGTCTTTCCATCCCTTACACTTCCACATCATATACACTTCATAACTAATAGCCGAACTAAGCGATTTGATGGACCAGAAAAATGATGACTTCTTCCATGCAGGCAGGAAGAATAGCAGCACTTCGCTTGGATGGGTTGGGGTGGTGGGTTGTTTTGGTTCGGTTTCAATGTCAACACACAGGCATTTCGACGCTTTTAACCTTATACCAAGTTACACACATCCGAATGTGTACGTACATTAATCGTGTCTTTTTTATTGTCTCTTTTATTTACACATTAGTTGGTGTTTTATCGTCGACATGACGGTTTAGACGAGTATAAGCAGCATCACTTGCCTGATTTGGGGTTAATTTCTAGTTTGTTTGACTTTATTCTTGTCTAAATTTGTATGTTTGTTGGTGTATGCTTTCCGCTTTGTGGTCTATTTAGTGTTTTTTTTTTGGGTTAGAGTTCAATTTTTTATAGCGCGCACATGTTCTTTTGCACCCCACACCAACCAAAAGAACATTAGGTAGGTTATCCAACATAAGCAACTTGAGTTAATTTAAACGATTTGAGTTGAAATTGGTTATATAATACCCGGTACCGACTAACAGTGTTACAAAGGAGAAAGGTGATACTATTGTGAATGAGAAACTGAAAAAAAAACCAAGAGAAATTCTCGCTAAATGTCAACCTTTTTGGAAATTTCAGTCAATTTTCCAAATTCAGTGATACTTCAAAATGGAATAGTAAGTAAAATCGTGCCTCATAGTTTAACATTTCCATATTTTGACAGCTAACATCAGTGTTGTAAAGTAAATGCGAATTATAAGCGAGTCGCAAAGTGAGCCAGCTGGGCGTTCTTTTGCAGATCGGATATGAAAGAAAACACCTATTAGTGTATACATATAGGCATGTAAGTGGACTAGAAAGGATTGCCATGGGTGGTAGGTAAGTAGGTAGGAGTGTAGTGCTGATGGAAGGCTCTAAACCTCAGCCAAATTATGTTTCTGTGGATAGCCATTCCAGGTTTGGTGTCTGATGTATTTCAATTGATTTGCTGGACATTCGCAGAGAAAGTGTATTACTGTTTCTTTATTCCCTTCTAAATTACAGCTCGGATAACGGTTGTTATAGGGTAGACTCATTTGTTATGCATGCTCTCCGAATGGCCAATGACTCGTTATTGTGGCTGTAAGTCTTTCCACGATCTTTTTAATAGGTATTTTGTTCTGAACATCACATACTCGAGTCAATTCTGTTTCGCTATCGCACAGTTGAATATGGACTTCCAGCTGCTTAGCGCAATTTGTTCAAATTGCAAGTGAAGTTTTCTCTTAATCGTTCCTAACGGAGCTTCAGATTCATCAAAAGCTGCTCCGGACTTGACCAACTGGTTAGCCTTTTTGTTGCCGAAAATATTCCTGTGGCCATGGAATCCAGATAATGGAGATTGCGAGTTGACCTGCCAGGGAGCTTAGAGCCTTCTTTCAATTGCTGACAAGGTTTCAATCTATCATAGGTGATGGTAAGGCCAAGAATGCTACCTGACTATCCGAGCATATGGCTACCTTCTTTACACCCTCGTAATTATTCAATAGTGCTCTACAGGCCTTTTCCACGCCGGAAAGATGGGAGACAGTCCTGAAACCATCAACACTAGGTCGTCTGCGTAAGCTACTACTTTCGCTCCACCTCCGTTAAGTTCGATTAGAATTTCGTTCAGCTCATTGAAGCAGGGATTACACAGCTCCCGGAAAGGCCCCTCTGCTTATGTAGAGTTTTGGCTTCATTGCACCGCTGGATGCTATAATTGTTCTGTTCGTAAGCATTCACTACATCCATCTGCAAACCATGTCGACCTGTGACAAGCATAGAATAGATGATCTTGCACCTGCTCACCATAAGAACAAATTGGTTTGTTCCAGTTCGTAGTGGTGGAGGTATCTCCTCTCCTGTTTTTTGATGACGACGACGAAAATGTACTTTCATGAGTATATCAAGGGTTTCACAGGCATTAGTTGCCCAGCCACCACCCTTTTACCTAATTTAGGTCGGATTATAGTGTTTCTTGGAGACCCTTGAAGGTTTCAATCGATGAACAGTAGCATTGCCACGCTTCTAATTTTGCTAATTTCCTTGCTGCTTTTTTTTATATCTTTTCATTAGATCTTTGTAAGGTTTTTGGTCTCATTTTCGGAAAGAGATTTTTGAAACTAAAGGTGCCAAAGTCGGTTTTCGGATACAAAGGCTCGGATCTGGATCTGCTTCTTACTTAAATCAGTGTTAGCTTGAGGAAGACACCTCTCTGACAAAATTTGCACTGACTGTGAATAAAATAACACTCACCCCGACGCTTAGACCCAATGTCCCACCTGCAACAATTTGTCTTCAACTCATTGAAGCGGTAGATTTGGAAGCTGGTTTTCGGTGATGGGAAAAAAGCCTTTGAAGAGTATAGAGGGCTATCAAGGAGATGTTCCAAGTACACCAAGATCATCTGTTTGTTACAGTTCAGCTTTGTTGTCGGTTGAAAAGCTTTTAAGACCTTACTGATGTATACGCCAAAAAGTTGGTCCGAAATACTTTATGCAGAGCAGTCTCATTCTCTATGAAGTGAACATTTCTATAAATCGTCTGTTGTTATTGTTGTTATTGTAGTAACCCCAAAAATATTCCCTAAATTGGTTTTCGGAGAATACTGCGGGAAAATTCTTCTGCTTCAGTGAAAGTGAAATACCCGAAGATGACGAGCCCAAGCCCCCAACAGATGACGATGAAAGAAAAGTTTCAACCAGCGAAATCCTCTGCCATCCTTTTCACCAGCTGGACGAACGAGTACCGGCTGGAACTCAATGTGAAGGTCGATGATGTAAAAATTCCGACCGCGAACAGCCCAAAGTTACTGGGAGTAACTTTTGACAGTCTGCATTCCTTCATTCCGCATATGACTGACTGCAATTGCCAACAAAGTAGAGAGACGCAACAAAATCCTCAAATCGCTTGCCGTTAGCACTTGGGGGAAAAACAAAAAAAACGCTGCTGGCAACGTACAAGACAATTGTCCGACCGGTCGTAAACTATGCTGCACCGATTTGGACGCCGGGCACTAGCGAGACGCAGTTGAAGAAGCTTCAGACTTGTCAGAACACCGCCCTTCGGACCGTGACGGGAATCCTCCTGATGGCGCCGGAGCATCACTTACACAGTGAAACATCTATGCTCCCAGTTAAGTAGCGCAATGTTATGCTGTGTAAGCAATATCTGCTGGAATGCTACCGTAGGGATCATCCCAATAGACACTTATTGGAAGCCGAACCACCACCTAGGCCCATAGGGAAGGGAGTACTTGATTATCGGGACGCCGTACAGCAATACAGATAAGACCCGCTGGACAGACGGCGTACAGACAGGACATAAACACCATTCACCGAGAGTTCGTTAACACCTTGGTGAACTCTCTTCCCGTGAATGGTGTTCTCGGAGTCCAATCACCACCCATAGCAGAACACGAGCTAGAGCTGCCTCGAGAGATCCTGGCATAATTAAGATCTGGATATTGTAGCAGGCTTAACTCTTACCTATCCAGACACGACCCTGACATACCCATCACATGTCCCGCATGAAACGAATGCCCGCATGACACTAACCACTTCTTTGCGTGTCCACTTAACACGACTTATCTAACACCCCTCTCCATCTGGTCCGAACCCCTCGAAACAGTACGTTTCCTGGGCCTCTTGTTGGATGATCTCGATGACTAAGACAAGATTTACCTGACCCTAGACGGGGTTGGCACAGCCGCTACAACAACAATAACAACAAAGAGATGTTTCGAATAGTAGTTGCCTAAAAAAAAAAAAAAAAATCGTCAGGGCCCGATGGTCTGCCCGTCCTACCATATGGTACGGCGACATGTATGTTGGCATCATCTGATGAGTCAGCTTTGGGAGTTTTCCAGCTAATGTTTTTTGCTTGAGAGATGATGGAACGATGAACTGAACGATCTATACAGCGACATTGATGAGGTTCAGCGTACCAGGAGACAACAGCTAAGCTGGCTAGGTCATGTTGTTCGCATGGATGAGAATACTTTAGCTTTGAGACTTTTCCAAGCAGCACTCAATGGGGAAATTGGAAGAACAAAAAGACCTACACTGAGTTGGAAAGAGTTCAAATGGAGAGTGTCCTATCTGCACATGGTGGGTGTCTCCGGGAAAAGAAGAAACGACTTTCATACTATTGTTAACTCGGCTATAAACGCACAGAGAGTGTTCTATATAAATTTCCTACATGCCTATTTTTCAAATTTATTTTTTGTTCTTACAATTTCACTACTGTGCAAAAGCTCTGTCTCAAGTACGCAAAATCTACTCCTGTACATATATCTCTAGGGTTTGTGCATAAAAGGCAGTGAATCGGTTAAATGTTGTGGAAGATAATCTAATTTGGTCACTTATATGCGAAATGTTTGAATATTATTTGCTATTTTGTCATTAAACATTAAATGTAATTGTGCACGAGATTTTTGGAGAATTTTGATAGGGTTGCATTTGGTATGATATTAGGCATACATATGTATAGTACTTAATGTACTTAATATACATGCATACATATGTAGAATGAGTTTTGGAAATATTTTTTTTTTAAGATTTTTTAGAAATATTATGTAAGCGATTTAATGATGTTCACTGTTCGAATTAACAAAGTTTTGTGAAGTCGTGCCATCTTTAATATACTGTTGCGTACTTTCAGGCGGATTGTACAAGGCGAGTAGTGCCGGGCAAAATAGAAAATTTTAGTTAAGATAAACAGTAAGTGGGAAGAGAATATTCGACTCAATCATCATTTATTGAAGCTTTTTTTGTAGAGAACTACAAAAAAAAATATTCAAAAATCATTGCTGACTACGTTGGAATAATAATTTCTGAAGGCGCATTGTAACGAGTGATCCATTTCGAGGTTCCCTAATTTTTTTTGAAGAAAAAAAAACAGAAAATTCAAATTTAATGGAGAATGTTTCTTATTATTGGCAAGAACATTCTTTGGCATTTATTTTTCTCTTTCAATTTCCTTTCAAATGTTGGCCGCGGCTACGTCTCAGGTCTTAGAAGGTCCATCCGTTGAGTACAATTTTACGATGACTCGTTCGAGCATTTTGACTGGTAACTGGCGCATGACACGTGTGATGTTTTGCTCAAAGGCCTGAATTGAAGCGAGATTGTCCGCATAGACTTTACATTTTACATATCCTCACAGGAAAAACGGTCTCACGGTGTGATATCATACGATCTTGATCGTGCCAATCGACCGGCCCAAAACGTGAAATTATCTGCTCACCAACGAAGTGTTCTCTCAATAAATCTATTAATTGATGCGGGATGTGTGGGGGGAAGTGGCGCCATCGTGTTGAAACCAAATGTCGCGGAGATCACTAGCTTCAATTTCATGCATCAAATAGTCGGTTATCATGGCGCGATAACGGTCACCGTTACAACGGTTACGTTCTCACCGACATCATTTTTGAAGAAATATGGGGGACAGACGATTCTACCGACCCACAAAACACACCAAATAAATGAAATGGCAGCTCTTGAATCTCTTCGGGTTGTTCTTCGTTCCAAATGCAGCAATTTTGGTTGTTTACATACCTATTGAGCCAGAAATGGGCCTCATCGCTGAACAAAATTTTGGTTCGAAAACGTCGGATTTTCTTGGAACGTTTTATAAGCTTATAAAGCGATGCGATGTCGCTTGGGAAGGTCCAGCGGGTTCAGTTCTTGCATAAGCTGTATTTCGTACACTTTCAATTGAAGATATCGACCTAAAATGGGCCAGCTCGTTCCATATGTCAGTCCGAGTTGCTGCGAACGGCGCCGAATCCACTCTCCATGGTCTTCGTGTACACTCTCAGCTACGGCCGCCGCTATATTTTCTTCACTGCGTGCTGGACGTGGTCTATACGGTCGAATCTTATCCAATAATGAATGCTGGATCTCAAGATGGGTGATGGTGTTGCGAATAGTATGCTTAGTAGGTCGATTATATTGACCTTAAGTTGAGCGATTCTTTACAGAACGTGAATTTTCGTTCAATGAAGTTGAATGATTTGTAAACGTTGTTCGGTCGTAAGTCTTTCCATGTTGAGAAATTCCAAGCAATAGTGGAGAAAACAAAACATGACACGACTTGACATGACTTACGCTTGATCTGTAAAAAAAAGGCTATTGAAAAACGCACCTCTACTTGGATCAATAAGCGACTTGGTGGTCTACTCTTCTATGCACGTAACTTCCGTAAGACATATTTATTGTCACAAGTTATGTCCGTAGCTAGCAGCGGCCAAATTAGAGAAATACGAACTGTATCGGAGATAAAGCCTCAAAAGTTTTTTGTTAAAAGAAAGAAATTGAAATTGAGGCATCACTTAGAGATGAAGACCATGAAACATTCTGGAATTCGATGATTTAGGCATTTAAGAAAATGGATCGTTTAACAACCACACAACGCGTTAGATTGTTGAAACCTACTATAAAAATACAAAAATGATGATTACGGTCAGCGGGTGGCCACGTTTCGTGCCTTAAGAGGAGATTATGGAGCGCCCAATGTGTGACAAACAGTGGTCGAAAATCCTCTCAAACGGATCGAAGTTTGCAAAAATTCACGAGGCGGTCATTTGAGTGATTCAGTGTTTCACATATTATAATAAAAAAAGAAACCGCAAAATGGATAACCCTGTAAAAGTCTTCAACTACTTATATTTCCAGTTTCTTAATTATAAAAAATCCACGCAATGTTCATTTATTACTAAAAAAAAAAGCAATTTGCTTCACTATTAACAACAACATATTTTACAGCTCTCCCATTCTAATATTTTCACTTTACACTAGTATTATCACCAACGAGCTCGCTATGAAACTGAATTCCCAGCGCTGTATGCTGCACAGATTGCTCGTACTAACGCCTGGAAGGATCAAGATGTTCTCGATAATGAACATTCTCGATTCACGCGCTCCAAAAGTCTTGGAAGAGCTTTGCTAGCTATTTGAAAATTGTAATACAGTTGATTTAATAAGTTTCTAATTGAATGTTTTTGATAATTTGTATAAGCTGAGTAGGAACGTCGGTGGCTGATTGAACTATTACTGACCACGACACATACACATGTACACATGACGCACATGCAATCCATACAAATTAACGGGAATGTAACTGAAATCAATTTCATTGCTAACACGCAATAATTTGGCACTGATTAACTTCCATGCCTGCTTGGCAATTCTAACTGTAAATGCATATAATTGTAGAAATATAATCGTATTACGAAGTGAACACAAGTGCATATATATATAAATATGTATAATCTTAGGCTGAATTCACTACTACACTAATTGTGGTTTGAATTGCTATGGAAGAGCTGAAACCAAGCGCTCAGGCGATGGCAAGTTGCTGTGGCAAGGACATAATTGCATAATAAATGCAAAGCACCAAGCTTGGCATTGTGTTGCTGGTGGAATTAGAACGTCTGAAAGGCTATTTTTGGTCCAACTCCGCTGCAGTGCACTTTCATTTCCAACACTTCTGAAGTCAAACGTCCCATTTTTTCATATTGAAAATGCTCTACCGGTGTTCTGTTCCCATCAGCCGATCGTATTTAGCAAAATCTAGTCTCTTTCAACTGTCTCTCTTACGCTTTCCCCTCATTTCTTTTGCTCTCTTTGGTTCTTCTCCAATTTCTTGCCATCGTACTTCATTTCCTTTGCTTTCCTAGTTGTTTTTTTCCACTTAGTTGCTGAATTCCGGATTTTTCAACCTGTCCAAAGGCTCGCACGATTTCCGTCATCTCCTTCCTTTAGTTAAACTACTGAAAATTCTTCTTTTCCAGCATGGCATTGAGTTGAAACTGCAACTACCGGTGAGTAGAACCAAAAGACAACCCTGCGGGTTAGGGGTTCAAGAATTTATCCGCGGTAAGGCATGCCTGTCGTAAGAGGCGGCGACTAAAATCCAATAGTTCTCCACACAGTCGGGTCTTTATACCGGAACGACCTGGATTTTTATCCGGCCAAGGACCCTCACTCCTGTAATATTCCCCGAAGCTCAATTTCGAGAATTTTCTGCGGCTACAACAACAACAACAACAGAACCAAAAGACAAATGACGCTCCGTCTGCGTAAGCTACCAAACACCAGCGTGGCACTTGGTTCCATCAGAAGGCAGTGCTAACAGATGAAGCTCACTACTTTCCGTCTATCAGCCATCATCTGTGCTTAGCATCGCATCATAATAGTTGCTAAAAAGTGCACACAAACGCCCTGATCGCTATAAACATCCAGATAACTCCTTGGCTGAAGAAAACCCGAATCTGCTTGCGAACTGTGCTGAAAACGCTGGATATACTGCAAGCTTACGACATAGTACGCCACACAACGCTACCATCAGAGCACTCTTTATTGACGACGCTGTTGAAGAGCCGCCATTTATAGGCAGAGTTTCAAGGACAAACATCTCATCTCATGAAGAAAGAGGCTCTAAAGAGTCATGTGTCCTCCCCAGCTTAATGCAGCAATAATTAACAATACCCCGTGGGACTTGACATGTTTTAGATGAATTTTAAATGCCATTAAGAGATATTTAATCAACACCTGAACCTGAACTGTCCTATAGCAGACGAACGAATAACTGGGGCGGTTTCATGATAGCAGAGAAATTTGGTACAATTCAGCTCGAAAAATTGTAGCAGACGAAGCTCCTATTCATCCAGATTTGACCGAAATATATTCGCCAATTGTTCACACATCTCCACGCATACCCCCCAAAACATCTGCGTCTAATGACCCTCTCCATTTCATTCAACGAGCTGATTGCACCTTCTCAGCTTGGCTTCAGACCTGGAAAATCCCACTTTTTACCAGATAATCACTAGCTTGGACAAGTTCCGTGGATGAGTTCGACACAGCCAACCTCTTTGTCGTTTTTAAAGCAGCCTCTGATAGCACAAAAAGGAGCTGCATCTACACCGCTACGTCCGCAAAACTTATATGGCTGTGCAGACTGACGCGAAGTAACAGCAGAAGCTCAGTCAGGACTTAACCTCAACAATCGCGTTGTTACTTCTAAAGACAAGACAAAATATCTTCTTTCATCCAGCAAAAAGTCAGCGCATTTGCGTCTTGGCTCCTACGTCACTGTTGAAAGTCATCAACTTTGAAACCGGAGTTAATTTCGTCTATCTACGAATCAGCATTAACAACACCAACAAACCAACAATGTCAGCCTTGAAATCCAACGCAGAATCATTCTTGCCAACAGTTGCTACTCTGGACTGCGTAAACTGTCCTCTCGTTTGAAAACTGAAGTCCTCTCAAGAAGAATAAAAACTTAGCTCCAAAAGACGCACATTCGGCGGTTGGAGTTTTCGAAATAAGGGTTTTGCAAACGATTTATGGAGCTTTGCGTATTGGCAAAGGCGAATACCGCAGCGGATGGAACGTTGTACTGAACAAGATATACGACGGTATTGGTGTAGTTCAGCGAATGAAGTGACAGAGGCTATCCTGGCTGGGTTATGTCGTCATATAGCAGCGCTAGAAGTGCAAGAATTTGGCAGCGAGTACAGCTTTGAAAGTTTTCGACGCAGTACCGGCCGTTGGAAGAAGTGAATGGCCTCCACTTCGTTGGCGAAGAAGAAAATGGTTTCAGAATTTCTACGCGGTAAGGCACGTCACTCGTAGAAAGCGACTGAAATCCGTTAGTTGGATCTTTATAGCGAAGCGACATGCTTTCTTCGGGGACAAAGGACCGTCCCCAACTACCCAGCTTGCCCAAAATCGAAATTTTTTTGTAACTAAAGTATGGAGGCGCGTAAGCGGACTCACTACCTGCTCTTGCTCTATATGAGTACATACACAAGTGAAGCCATTTTCCAATTACTCCGTGGGACAATGTATTTATACGCATTTAGCAACAACAAATTGCATACAACAAAAAATATACAACAACAACAATGAAAGCTAGGTCTTTAAACTCAATATTTATTATACTTGGTAGCTGAATGGAATCACACATACATACATACGCGTACAGCTTATGTGTACAACAACTGTGGCATATACATTTGTATGTACGTATGTATGTATAATTAAAATATTGATAACCAATCAAATCTGCAATAACAACAGCAAAACAAAAGTCATTACAACAATAATAGAGATGATCAAAGCTTCATATGTATGTATGTATGCACCTGTAGTTACATTCGTTTATTGAAAATGACAAAAACGAAGCATACAAAAACAATTGCATATGCATGTATGTATGTACATATGTAACTACTTGCGTCGATGAAATTGTAGTAATTTGCGAAAATGAAATGCACTTGAGCCCGCTGCAAGTATGCAAGTTATACATATACATACATACCTACATACATACATACATATATGTATTCACATGTACATATGTACGTACATGTATTCATTCATTGTAGCTATGAAATATGCGTTTATTAACACACATACCTACATACATATGTGCATCAGCAAATTCGCTTTGTTTACAGCTTTGAATGTATACATGTATGTATGCATGTATGTATGTATGTTCATCGCTTGATGAATTTTCATCAACATTATCAGCCACAACTACTCCACGCTGCCATCACCCATTGGCCGACCGCTACTCTATTCAATATAGCTGATAGCCATACACACACACCCTTGCATACATAGTCAATCATCAATGCCAGTCATATTTTTGTATGCATTATCCGCTTATATTGCACTCTCTTTGTGTACTTTTTGTTTTTGTTATTGCATTTTTTTTGCTATCCAGTTCTCTCACTCAGTCACTTTTTGGCTCCCTGTACTTTTACATGTGTTTGTATGTATGTACGAGTACAGTGTACATTTTCCAATTTTCATTTAACTTTTTGTGCTTGGCAGCACGACCAACGGAATTTCGCCGCCATATTGTCTGTTGTAGCGTGAGCAGCACCTCACTCTCGCTCTACACCTGTCTGTGCGCTCAACTCACTCTTAACCGGTAAATGCAATAATAATCATAACATGGTGTTCTCCCATTCGTTCTGCTGTTGCAATCGAGCGTCCGTTCGGCAGCAAAGAAAAATTTTTCATACCGATTTGGGCTTGCATTTACGTGTTCCACAAAAGGAATTGCGTTTGATTAATAACACTGCGCCGTGTTTCATTGATTGGTTGAGGAAGTAGTCGAATCTGTCAGTTGGCATTAAGTCTTTCGGTCTTGAGAATATATGTATACATTTAGAATAATGCAAGAAATATGTAAAACAATTCATAGTAAAAAAAAATAAAAAAAATAAAATAAAATAAAACAATAAAAAAAATTAAAAAAAAAAATAAATAAATAAAAAAAAAATATAAAAAAAAAAAAATAAAAAAAAAAAAATAAAAAAAAAAATAAAAAATAAAATAGAAATATAAAAAAAATTTAAAAATTAAAAAAAAAAAAAAAACAAAAAAAAAATAAATTGATAAAATTAAATTTAAAAAAAATTAATATAAAAAACGCAAATTAAAAAAACATTGAAATTATAAATTAATTAATAAATAAAAAATAAAGTGAGAGCAAATAATAATAAATTTAACAAAATGGAATAAAATAATTAAACCGAATTGAAATAAAATGAAATAATATATTCTGACATAAAAAATAAATGAAAAAAAAATAAATAATTAATAAAAAAATGGAAATAAAAAAACAGAATAAATAAACAAAATTAAAAAAATTATAAAAAATGAAACAAAATGAAATAAAAATTAAGAAAATAAATAACAAAGCAACAAATAAAATTAAAAATCTAATAAAACAAAATAATTTAAAATAAAATAAAATTAAATTAACCAAAGAAAAAAAATAAAAAAATTAAATTATATACAATATTATAATATATAAATTAAGTAAAAAAAATATACAAAATAATTAAAATTAAAAAAATTAAAAAAAGAATAGATTAATAATCATAAATAAATAATAAAATGAGAGAAAAAATAAAAAATAAAGTGAAAAATAAAATAAAAAATAAAATTAAAATTTAAAATTCAAAAAATTAAATTTAAAAAAAAATACAATAAAATAAAATGAAATAATATAAAACTAAATTAAAAAAATACAATGTAATAAACAAAGATGAAATAGACCAAATAAAAATAAAATAAAAATATATATTATAAAATAAAAACTAAAAATAAATTAAAATAAAACAAAATAAAATAAAATAAAAGAGTATAAAACAAAATTAAATAGATAAATTAAATCAAAATTAAAAATTAAAAAAAAAAAACAACATAAAAAATTAAAAAATGGAAGAATAATAAGATTAAATTAATACAAAATAATTAGGTCGTACAAAATAAAATTTAAAGAAATCAATTAAAATAAAGCAGAACAATATAAATTCACTAAACATAATTAATTAATATTTATAAAAAATGTATTATTTTTAAATAAAATAAAACTACAACTAAATTAATAGTAAACAAAGAAAAAAATAATAATAAAAATATAAAAAAATTAGTTAAACAAAGTGAAAAAAAAAATAAAAAATAACATAAAAAAAACATAATATATCAATATTAAATAAAATAGAAAATTAAATAAAATAAAAAATCAAATAAAAAAAAATGAAATGAAATGAAATAAAAATAAGTAATATAACAAAAAAATAGAAAATTAATGATATAAAGTAAAGAAAAGTGAAATAAATTAAAATAAAAGATTATAAAAAAAAATTAAAAAAAATAAAAATCAAACAAAATAGAAAATATATATATCTGAATAAAAGCAAATAAAATAAATGAATTGAAATGAAATTAACTAAAAACAAATTACGTAAAATAAAATAAAATGAAATAAATATGAACAAAATAAAGCAAAAAAGAATTAAAATAACATAAAAAGACGTACAATAAAATAAAGTAAAAGAAATAATATTAAGAAAAATAAAATAAAATATCAAAAATAATTTGAAATAAATAAATTAAAATAAAATTAATTTAAATAAAATAAAATACAACAACAAAAATATAAAATAAATTTAAATAAAAAAAATATAAAAAAATAACCATAATATGTAAAGAAATAAAAACAAACAAAAAATCAAATTAAATACATTAAAAGAAACAAAATTAAAGGGTAACGCAATGCATTTAGAAAAGCTAAAGCAAAGTTAAATAAAAATCAAATATACATATAAACATTTATATTTTTCACATAGAGTGAATTAAATTTTAGAAAACCATATTAAAATGCCATACAATGGCACACAAGCAGCCTCTACCTACACTGCTCCAATCACTTACTCATTGACTAAATCACTCAGTCACTCACCCATGCATACAAACGCACCCATACACACACACACACACACACACACGAACACTGTTATTTTGCAATAAATTTCCAATCAGTAAATTGCAAAAGTGATTTCTTTATTGCCAAACTTACAATTCGCATTACATTTGTTGCAATCATTATTTTGTGAGTTTTAGAATTTGTACTAGGGGGAGAAGATGCGTATTCATACACACATACATACACACATACATACATATGTTGCATGGTATACCGATATATGCTATTAAAAAAAAATAAAATGGCGATTTCGGTTACCTTTTTCAACATTCTCCCCCCAAATGATCATAACTCTAAGGTCTAGTACAGGGTTCACATCAGTACAGGGTGTCAAAAATTAACTTGATTCATTCTTGGCCTTCATCATGGAAAGACTTCCGCCTGACCACCGTTTACAAATCATTCAACTTCATTCAACGAAATTTCACGTTCTGTAAAGAATGTGTTTTGCGCGCGCTTTGCTCAACTTATGGTCAACATAATCGGGGCCTACTGAGCGTACTATTCGCAACACTATCACCCAGCATTGAGGCCCCGCATTCATTATTGCATAATATTCGAGCGAATAGACCACGTCCCGTACGCAGTGAAGAAAATATAGCGGCGGCCGTAGCTGAGAGTTTCCACGAAGACCTTAGAGAGTCGATTCGGCGCCGTTCGCAGCAGCTCGGACTGATGTATGGCACGACTTGGCGCATTTTACGTCGATATATTGAAATTGAAAGCATACAAAATAGAGCTTGTGCAAGTACAGAAGCCGCTCCACCTTCCCAAGCGACATCGCTTCGCTCTATGGGTTCCTGAAAAGTTCCAAGAAGATCCACAGACGTTTTCTAGCCAAATTTTGTTCAGCGATAAGGCCCATTTCTGGCGCAATGCGTATGTAAACAAGCAAAATTGCCGCATTTGGGATGAAGAGCAACCTGAAGAGATTCAAGAGCTGCAATTTCATTTAGAAAAAACAACAGTTTGGTGTGGTTTGTGGGCCGGTGGAGTCATCGGTCCATATTTCTTCAAAAATGATGCCGAAATGTCTCCGCGACATTTAGTTTCAACAAGACCACGCCACTTCCCACACCTCACACATATCGCATCAATCAATGGAGAAGACTTCGGTGAGCAGATAATTTCACGTTTTCGGCCGGTCGATTGGCCACCAAAATCGTGTGATATCACACCGTTAGACCGTTTTTCCTGTGGGGGGTTTATGTAAAGTCTAAAGTCTATGCGGACAATCCCGCTTCGATTCAGGCCTTGGAGAAAAACCTCAGGCGTGTCATTCGCCAGTTACCAGTCGAAATGCTCACGAACGCGTCACCGAAAATTGGACTCAACCGATGGACTAACTGAGACGTAGCTACGACCAAAATTTGAAAGAGATAATCCTCAAAAAATACCAAATACCAAAGAAGGTCCTTTCGAATGATAACATGGAACATTCCCCATTAAATTTAAATTTTCTGTGTTTTTTCGTCTTAAAAAAAAACAACAAAAAATAGGGAACCTCGAAATGGATTACCCTTAACCTGGGCAAAGCATATTGATTAAAAAAAGGGTAGAATTTTGAAAAAAGATTCCGGCATTTCGGTAATTAATAGAAAAATTTGAATAAAGTTGGAAGGTAACTTATTTGGTGCCGTCAGGATACCTTGGTACCTTATATGGATTTGGCTTTATCTGCTCTTTGTCTGGTCGAGTTTTCGTTAGGTTTGTTTTACGTAGTGTCGGAATTATGTCTGTTTCTCTGAACTATTTATTATCTTAATTAAGTACTGAGTGGATTTCAGATCTCAGAATTACTTAGTGCTCCGGGTCGGTATGGCAACTTAGCTTAAGATTAGGTGTTAATACAGTGCTAAAAGGATGTACTACGCGCTACATTGAAACGAAGGGGGTATTGCTCTCTCACAAACACTGGCGCCTTGACAGGAAGTCAAAAAATATTAAATAAATTTATATTTGCCACCACCTAAGTTATTCCACTGCTGACTATGTTTACTCTAAAGACATAAAAAGGGTAAATGCACAATTTTATGATTAAATAATTTGACCACAAACACGTGACCGAACAGAAAATGAAAAATTTGAGAAAATCATATAAATTATAAACAAAATAAAATGCGACATAAATCTTCGACGTGAGTATCCCCAGAGAATGAGTCAGCAGCGGCACTTAGTAAGCAGCTGACAAGTGCCGTTGATCTCCAACCATGGTTTAGAGCACTTTTTCACACACTTCTTAGACGATTTAGTGATTATGTGACAGCGCAAATGCGCAGAGAATAGTTTCTCCACTCTCCCTATCACCAGCCAAAACTTCGTTGTTTAATGCTTAAATGGCTTAAACGGCGACGTTGCTGCTCTGGCATTTGACACTATACCTCGTGCAACACTGCGGCGGCACGTGGCGCACTAATTTACACCACACAGAGAATGTAGATTACATGGGATTTATCAATTATGACTTGCTGTATGTGTTATTTTTGTGGTTAGTCACATGGTAGAGCAGTGGAGTTTGCGAAACACAGTTCACAGCGGCGTTGATTTAAGAAAGTGTGAGGTTAGGTCGAGTGTTTTAGACCACTTCCTATGATTTAATTCAGCGCCTACAATGTTGAGAGCAAAAGATAGTCACGAACTATAATAATCTCATTTAACTAAGGAATTCACAATTTAGTTAACACTCAGTCAGCCACCACTGAGTACTGCCAAGTCATAAAATATTAAGTTTTCGAACGTCACAAAGAATTGGGTCGCGCAAATTGCCAATTTTTGTCAACAAAATGACATTCCTACAGCCAACTTCACGCTCACATCAAATCATATGGTGTACTGTCAAGCGGAGCGCGTTAAGTTGAGTTGCTTGAGTGGAAATACCACACATTTTTGCATGTCAGTGAGAGAAGAAGTGCGAGAAGTGCGAGAAGTAGGAAGCTCAAGCCACAGGCATACACACATATAAGAGAGAATATATAAATATTTTAAGTATGATTTTGAGATATGAAACGTTCGTTGTTCATACACACACACAGCCATAGCTAGCGTTTCAATTTACGACGCAGCAACTCTGTACTCTGTTGAGCTATGCGAATTAGTCAATTACGCGTCGAGAGAAATATTTAATAAGAGGCAAATACGCCGTAGTTAGGAGGAGTTGCCAGATTGGGCATATTATTTATTCGAGAAGACAAAAAGACAGGATTTTATAAGGTTGTAGTTTGCTAAGTCAGGAACTTTTTGAATAAAATATTTTTTTTTCCGGCTAATAAACGTTTTATATTTCAACTTTCCTTCTACCTTTCTCCATTTAGCTCTAGATATTCAGACCAGCGTTTTTCCAATTTCTGAATACCTCCCAATTAATCGAAGGTTTTCAAGGCACTCAAAGTAGTTTCTGTGATGACTAACTCTTCATTCGACACGAATCTCTCACCGCCCAGCCATTTCTTCACATTTAGAAACCGGAAATAGTCCCAGGGGTCTAAATCTGGAGAATATGCTGTATGGGTTAGCAGTTAGTAGTCCAATTTATGATTTTTCGCCCTGGTGACTCCACACATCTGCACTCCTTTTCCATTGTTCTGAAGCCTATGGAAAGGGAGCAGAAGTGACAGCGCCCCGAGGCGAGAATTATGCCAAACACTGTTGGTCCTAGCCGCAGTCGGAGAGCGCTACTAGTTAAAGTTAGTCAGTCAGTAATGATGTAAGCGGCTTCAATATGGGGGGGGGGGGATGGGTAGCAGCACTGCAACAAAAAACATGTGTTAATAAGGCAAAGACAGTCTCCAGGCTAAGCGTCATTGGAGTCTCCTCTTTTAGTAGAACGGTGTCGCATGACGTGCAGCCGGTATCATATCTGACCTAATGCCACTAGATATATTGGCTTCGGAGTTTGGTAGGCTCCAGAAAAAAATCAAAAGCTTTGGCTTTAGGCATCTGACGGCTGACGAGCGCAGAAAGTAGCGACAGGCGAGCTTCGACGAGTGGCAATCGCAATTGGATGCGACAGCAAAATGGAAGATGGACAAATAGGCTAATTTAGAGAGTACTAGTCTGGATTGAGAGGCCACATGGAGAGATAGATTTTTATCTCACACAGTTTTTGAGTCAGGTCATGGCTGTTTCAGGGAGTGTACCTCCACAGATGCGGCTATGATGACGAGACGGTAGTGTTCCCTCTGTGGTAGTGCCGAAGAAAATGTAGAGCATATATTCCTCTTCTCTTGATCGAGGTATGCAGTCGAGAGAGCTACCATAGAATAGATAATAAAGGAAAGGATGACGCCCGACAACCTTGTGAGCCACATGTTGCAATCGAGGTTGGTATGGGATGATAAGATGAAGGAGTGGGCTGCTATAGCGCTCAAAGAGCTGAGGATAAAAGAACGGCAGCGGCGGAGAGGCATAAGACCGGATGAAAAACACTGCAGTGAGTATGCGAAAATATATTATGGCACAGCTTGGACTTGCGAAGTAATGCTTAATGGCGGTCTTGTGGGTCCAAATATAAGCTATAGAAGACGGAGTTAAGGGTTTAGTACGTAGGCGTACTGTTTCGCAAGTCCGGCATAGTTAGAAAATGCTATCTGGGCGTGGTCCCGAATGTACCGAAAGTACCTTTAGCGGACAGTATGAATCGTGCATGCTGCCAGTGGCAGTATCTTTGGAAGATTCCCTCTTCGAAAAATTTATTCTGATGGAACAACACTTTTTTTTCATCAAATGCGAACATTTCTGCCGTAAATCAATATCGAATCTGTCGAAAAGCTCTAAATAATATTCGGCGGTGATTAACTGACCCTTTTCAAGGCAATCGAAGTGAATGACACCTCGTGAATCCTAAAAAAAACTGTGGTGCTGACCTTGTTGGCCAACAGACCCACCTTGGCCTTCTTTGGTACACGTCCATTTGGAGAAACCCCATTGTCTTGATTGTTCTTTGGTCTCAGGTATGGTGTGGTGGATCCAAGTCCTTTGAAGTGGTTACACGATTGCGCTTGTGGTCGCGTGTGCTAGCAGTGATGGCACCCATCGCGGATAGGTTTTTCTTGTCCAAATACACTTATAAAATGTATGGAACCCACTCAGTTGAGATGTCTACAGCCTCAGCCACCTCACGCTCTCTCTATTTCCGATCGTCCAATATCATTTCATGCATTTTATCGGTGATTTCTGGCATGATAACCTCTTTTTAGCGATCTGAACGTACGGTGTCACTTGTTCAGGTATGACCACAATGGAACTCCTCAGTAAACGACTCTTCTTAACCATTGAAAGTCATGGTGCAGAGTTCCCCTGCACTGCACGAAGCTACTAAATGGCTACTAATGCACTTCAGCTCAGCATAGTGGCACAATGCTATTTCCAAATGGAACTCCGTCAGCTTGGCACCAGAGTTCTTCTTAGCTCATTACTTTTAAGGCAATCTACGTAATCTTATGCTCTCTCAAGTATTTGTATGTGTACTTACGTGCAAGAATGTACTCAAAGGGTATTGCGTACTGGGTGTGTAAGCACATAAATTACTAAAAAATATTGTGGGGGGCAGAGTGGAGTGTAGACAGACCCAGCAGTTACTGGCATAAAGCAAAAGAGAACTTGAGAACACTGAGTTATCATCTCTGAATAGCTAGGTAAAGTGAATTCGGTTGCGTGCAGAGCCTGAAGAGAGGATAACTAAAACCAATCGAGCGATGAGACGTCATATCTTTCATGATGCTCACAGCGCCTGCCTTACGGCACTTCAAAATGCACACACAAGAGCTGTAGATTTGTAAGGAAATGTTAACCGTCTGTTATCCCTAAACTGGTAGTGATTTTCACAAATAATATATGAAGCCTTATGGGCTAAAGGAAGTAAAGAATAGTAGGGTTTCTCGATAAGTCTCAGATATTGTGGCAATCCTTAACCAGCTAAAAATCCAATTCCTTCCAATACATGGACCTGACTGAACTTGTCTCCTTCTCATATATAACCAAATCAACAACAGATACCCAGTCGTTTCTTCTCTTTGCTCTCTTCGTGATCTTTCCACGGTCTTCCTCTTCCATCAGCAGGTACTGCACCGAATACTTTCAAAGTTTTAGTGTTTGGACGTAGCCAGCGTAGCTGTTGTCGTCTGATTCGATGAACTATGCCAATGTCCCAGTATGTCTCGTACAGCTTATCGTTCCATCGTCGTTGGAAATGCACAAAGGACCATAAGTCTTTTGCAAAACTTTTTCTCGAAAACTTTTAACGCCGACTCATCAGATGTTGTCATCGTGCACGCCTCCACACCATATGGTAGGATGGTAAGGAGATCACCGCTGCGGGTTAGGGATTCAAGAATTTACCTGCGGTAAGGCATGTCTGTCGTAAGAGACGACTCCAAATCCAATAGTTCTCGCAACAGTTGGGTCTTTATACCGGAACAACCCGGATTTTTATACGACCAAGGACTGTCACTTCCACAATATTGCCCGAAGCCCCATTTGCGGAATTTTCGGCGGTTACTACAACAACATCAACCTGGAAATGTGAACTGACTTGCAGAGTTTGGTCTTTGTACGTCGAGAGAGGACTGTACTTCTCATTTGCCTACTCAGTCCAAAGTAGCAAGTGTTGGCAAGAGAGATTCCACCTTGGATTTCAAGGCTGGCATTGGTTTTTTTGTGTTGATACTGGTGCCAAGCTAGACGAAATTGTCGATGACTACAAATTTATGGCTGTCAACAGTGATGTGGGGGCCACGAGACGTGAATTTCAATCGGTACTTATAACCCGTACGGTCGTTGTACTAATTTTGAAGCTACAAACCGCAGGAAGAAAGACCTTCGTAAACTCCAACTTCTTATATTTGGGTGCGGAAACGGGGTGCACTCTCCTAAGGAATTTAAGTAAACTTTTCATGCAAATTTCAGTCGCACAATCGCTTCAGTTGGATGGAGAAAAGTCTCATATCTTCCTCCGGCATTGTTCCTCCACCTATTGTTACCCTTTTTGTCTCCACTCTCACATAGAGTTGAGTGTATGACGAATATATAAGAGACAAAAGTTCGATAATTGTTAATAAATTGATAATGGTTTGCGCACACACACCCACACACACGAACACACACACCTTCGAGTAACCTTTACCTGTTGGAGACATGCCAACAACACTGTTATTTAACAAATTGTAACTGGAATGAGCTGACCGACCGACGTTGTGCCAGATAAACAACTCTATAATTTTTCAATTACAGTCACTGCAGGATGCAAATTGTCTGCAAGTTGGGTGTGAACATGACTACACGAGTATATCCTTCCATACATACAGTGCCTCGTGTAAATTGTATTGAAAAAATTTACCAAAATCAGTTCATATGGAAAAACAGTGGGATTGCGCAGTGTAAAGTGTCAGTAAAACTGGATTGCGAGGCTAAAGTGAGGTTAAATTGTAGTGTTGGAATGAAAACTGTATCACCCAGTCACCCTGTATCACACAGAAATAACAGCAATAGCCGAAATGTCAGTCTACGGTTCATAACTCTTCTGCTAACCTGGTTTTTGTTGTTGTTGTTGTTGTTGTTGTTGTTGTTGTTTTAACCGCATAAAAATTCCCCAAGTTGGGCTTCGCGGAATATTACGCGAGTGACAGTCCTTGGCCGGATAAAAATCCGGGTCGTTCCGGTATAAAGACCCGACTGTCGCGAGAACTATTGGATTTTAGTCACCCTTACGACAGGGAGGCCTTACTACAGGTAAATTTTGAAACCCCTAACCCGCAGGGGGTTACTAATCTGGTGTTAGCTGCCGCCATAGCTGCGCTTAGACTTAGCTGGGAGCGCCTTGGCAATCAACAACTGCATTTAATTTTCAGACACAAGTATGAAGTCGCCTGTCTTCTTATGGTATTTTCATGAATCTTTCAGTGAAAGCATTTTGAACTAAAGACTATCGTTTTTGCAAGGGCAATGAAGTTTTTCAGTCCACTTAGTTAGAAGTGACCTTCGGAGAACCTTCAAACATTCACTGTCTCAACAAAGATAGTCGATTCCTCACTTCTGTGACGGCGGCAGTCGTAGTAGCCGAGTGGTTAGTGCATTACGTACTACCATGTGAATGGTAATTGGTTCGAAGCAACGTTCCTCACGATCCGATGCGTAGCAATATTATCTCAATTATATAAATCATTTGAGAAGTGCACTGCTGGACACCAAATGACTGAGATCTTCTCTTTCTTCTTTACAATAACAAAATCATGTCTGATGCTTTTTTTATCCACCATTTGAACCCAATTGGAGTTACCAAGTGAAGCCAGATGTCATGCTTCACCTGATCTCTCCAACAGAGTGGTGGACCTCCTCTTCCTCTACTTCTACTGGCGATTTCTGCATCGAATACTTTCAAAGCTGGCAGAGTTCTCATCCAGAAACTATGTTGCCGTATGACTCCCTCAGCTCATATTATTGTTGTTGTTGTTATTATAGTAGCCGCAAAAATATTTCCCAAATTGGTTTTCCGGGAATATTGTGGGAGTGAGAGTTCTTGGCCGGATAAAAATCCAGATCGTTCCGATATAAAGACCCAACTGTCGTGGGAACTATTGGATTTTGGTGGCCTCTTACGACAGGCATACCCTACCGTGGATAAATTCTGGAACCCCGCAACCGAGAGGGGTCGTTCAGCTCAACGTGCCATCGCCTGTACTATTTGGGGCTATCAATGCGTGGCGGGTGATAAATCTTTCGCAACCCATTTTCCTCGAAAGCCACCAGTGCTGACTCGACTCATCGGAGTCATCGACCAGTTCACCCCATCAACGAAAATGATGAGCGACTCGAGGAGTTCGGTCTTTGTAAGTCGAGAGAGGACTAAAATGTTCAATTGCCTACTCAGTCCAAAGTAGCAACTGTTGACAAAAATGTTTCAGCTTTAGATTTCAAGGATGACAATGTTTTTGATATCAATGCTGGTTTCAAGATACACACAATTGGCTGCGACTTCAACGTTATGACTGCCAGCAGTAAGGAGGCATCCTCGTCGTGTACGCGCTGACCGATTAATTTATGTCAGGAGTTACTTCTTTCGGTTCTCGTTCCATTCTCGTTCCATTCCCGACCCATACGCTTCTCTACATTATCCAGTCTGTACGTTCTTATAGGTTGTACCTTTTCCGTTTAGCTCTGCAGCTCGTACTGGTATACTCGGAGGATAAGGAGTGACCTTATCTGAAACTCCGTTTGGTGTGGAATGGCGCTTCCCGAACAGGTCAGAGTTTTTGGTCTTCGTTGCTCAGCGTCAACATGTTGTGAGTGTGCTTCAATCTTTCACGTCGAGGTGGCTTATACCACGATAATCAGCGCAGATTATCGATGAGGTCACCTTTTCTGTGGATTGGCTCAGCTCAGCCGCCAAGATCACGAACAAAAAAGCATCCCACACGCAGTAGAATACTTTTTTTTTTTTTTTGCTCAAGGAATATGTTCTTTCGGAACACCCTGTACATGAATTTGCATGTCAACATTTTAGTACGAATTTTATAGTTGTTTTTCTTAGCGTTCTTGCACTTGCCACACGTTAACCCACGCGCAAACCAATTTAAGTGTCAAATGCAGCGTGAATGCGCGTCCATTATTTGGAGGGAAATAAGGAAAAAAAACTCCTTCGCATATGTGTTGTTGCGCCGTTGAAAAGAACGCGTAATTTTAGTGACAAAATGAGAAAAAAAGTGCATTTAAGAGAAAGAGAGAGGGAGAGAGAGAGTACGTGAGAGTGACGAGAAATGCACAAAACCTAGAAAAAATACTTCAAGCACAAGCGATTGACGAAGCGGAGCAGCGACAATCAGAAATTTCCACATTCAGTGTAAGCGCAGCAGTCAGTCAGTCTTCAGAGGTGTTCGCTCTCACTCACCTAGCAAACAATTTGCGTAACAATTGTGGGTGGGTGAAACGCCCAATGGCAAATGCACACCTTACACGCACACGCATGCATTGAAATTCACCCATATGTATGTGTGAATGCATGTGTGTGCGTACTCACACGTCAGTTTGTTGACATTCACTCATTTCTCAATCAGTGTCAAACACGTTGACTTGACAGTCGACGCTGTGGGTTATTGCGTACGGCATGCGTAGTGTGTGTGTGACTGCGTGGGCGTTTATGCAATTTTCGTAGCATAATTTTAGGCCGAAAAAAAAAAGTTTAAACTTTTTGTTTGCGTATTAAATGCAGCAGTTTGAAAAGTTTGTGGCGGAAATGGTGTGGAAATCGTGCGGAAAAATTGTTGCTTCTCTATTGTTGCTGTTGTTGTTATTGTTGTTGTTGCTCCTGCCTGGCGGTCAATAAGATCGGCCACAGCAGTTTAGCTCTGATGAAAAGTTTGTGATTCTCAGCCAGCTAACGCACACAGCAGGTGGAGAGTGTTGAGGGGAAGCGTCAGCACTGTTTAGAAGTAACGGAAGTTATAATAACAACAAACAAAAAGAAAACAACAACAATACAGAAAAGAATTCTCGTTTATATCCAAAAATTCAGTTTCAAGAAAAAATAAGAGTGAAAAGCGAACCCCATCTCCCCTGCGGTTATGCGTAGGGTTTGGTACCCCCCCTTCATATGAAGATCCTACCCCAATTGCGAGTCAAAAAACGATTTGAATGAGAGACCACCCTTTTGATGACGACCCTGGCAAATGTTTAAAGAATCATAATTTGAACTGGAATCTCCAGTCCATTAAAATCAAATTTAATGGAGAAGGTTTCGTGTTGTCATTCGAAAGAACATTCCAAAGGCATTTATTTTTTTGCGGATTATCTCATTCCCTCAATGTTCGCCGCTCCTACGTCTCAGATTGTCCATGCGTTGAGTCCAATTTTCGACGACTCGTTCGTGAGCATTTCGACTGGCAACAGGTGTGTGATGTTTTGCTCCAAGGCCTATATCGAAGCGGGATTGTCCGCATAGACTTTAGACTTTACATATCCACACAGGAAAAACGGTCTAACGATGTAATATTACACGATCTTGGTAGTCAATCGACCGGCCCAAAACGTAAAATTATCTGATCAGCGATGTGGTCTCTCAATAAATCCATTGATTGATGCGTGATGTGTGGGAAGTGTGGGAAGTGGCGTGGCGCCTTCTTGTTGTAACCAAATGTCATGGACCAACCACACCAAACCGTTGTTTTTTCTGGATGAAATGGCAGCGCTTGAAGCTCTTCAGGCTGCTCTTCGTCCCAAGTGCGGAAATTTTGCTCGTCTACATACCCATTGAGCCGGACAGAAATGGGTCTGATCGCTGAACAAAATTTGGCTCGAAAACGTCAGTAGATCTTCTTGGAACTTTTCAAAAGCCCATAGAGCGACGAAGCGATGTCGCTTGGGAAGGTCGAGCAGCTTCAGTTCCAAGCACAAGCTATATTTTTTACGCGCTTTCAATTTAAGATCTCTACATGACACATGACGCGACTTGACACGACTCACGCGTGATCTGTCAAAAAAAAGGCTAATCAAAAAAAGTACCTCTACTTGCATCTCGCTTTATAGAATTTTTGGATAGTGATCTGAAACCACTCAGCTAATGCGATCGAGACGACTGCTTCGCTGTCATTTCAATTGAATTTACCGTTGAAGAACTTCAAATCTTACAAAAAATTCCCAGCACAAACTCTCAAGGAGATCTCACTAGTTAGCAAAAAAACGAAAAATTCAAAATTTATTGATTAGTATAAAGAAGCACTTATCCAGTTACTCAATCCAAACGCTTTTCCATGGCTCTATCTACAGCAACAAAAGTATTTTTAACACCTCCAAACACACCATAAATGCAATTATCTCTCCTATCAACAAGCTCAAGCGCAAAAAGCAGATTAAAAAAAATTTTTTTTTTTTTTGCTTTTGTATTTGCGTTCTTGTTATTGTTGTTTTATTGCCAGCACTTGAAACGCCAGTAGTGAAAGAAAACAGGAAAAAACAGAAAAAAATCACTCCCAAGAGACCTTTTGAACGCTGTTAGACAATCACTTAGACCAAACGAACGACGTTCAGTGGGCGGACAGGCGTCGCGGCGGCCCAAATAGACAGACAGACAAAATGGAATAGAAACGAACGAACCGTGGCGTGCAAACTTGTAACGTTTTTAAGAAAATTAATTTCGCAGATTAGGCTGACACATTTTAAACGGTATAAAGTGCGTATGTATGTGTGTGTGTGTGTGTGTGTATACAATGCGCTGGTGGTGTGGTGGCGATAAGTAGTCGAGAACGAGTAGCTGCAGCGATTAGCAAGTAATTTTACTTCAAGCACTTGATTTGAGATTTGAGTAAATTTTTTTTTGAATTTTTTTTTTTTTGATTTTTTTATTTTTTAATTTTTTTGGAATTTCGCCTCTACTGTCAGTGCAAAATGTATGTTCCCAGTCACGCCCACTAAAAAACCGATTTTGTTTGCTTATAGCGTGTTTCCCCTCCCATTGCATTTTGTCTTTGTTTAACTGTTACTTTTGTTAAACAAATTAATTTTCCGTTTTTTTTGTGTCTCTTTTTGGGTTGCGCCCCATTGTCTTTTGGATTTGCTTAACAGATATTCGAGCTTCAACCCCTAATCAAGTGCGTAAATACCTAAACAAATCAAATATTTGCTTATTTTGGTTTGTTTTGAAGGCTAAGAGCGCATAACGGTGGCTTGAGTATGCCTTTTTTTTTTTTTTTTTTTTTTTTTTTTTTTTTATATAAATATGTTACATGTGTGAAATGTGTGCGCAGACTTCTGGTTTTTCATGAGTTTAAGTAGTTTTGCGGCATTTAATTATATTTATTGACTCAGCCTCTCTCACCTCTTTTGAATGTCACGGAGCTCAGTTGCTCAACACTTTTTATCCTCTTCTCATTGTGCCTCTCAAATCAAGTTTCTATCATAGCAATCATCCTAGTAGAGAGTGATCTATTCGCCAGTTAACCAGTCGAAATGCCCCGAAGGAGTCATCGAAAATTGCACTCAACGGATGGACCATCTGAGACTTAGCCGCGGCCAACATTCGAAAGTGAAAATCTTCAAAAAATAAATGCCAAAGAATGTTCTTTCGAATGATAACATGAAACATTCCCCATTAAATTTGAATTTTCTGTGTTTTTTTCTTCAAAAAAATCGAGGGATCAATTTAAAAAAAATTATTTTTAATTAAATTTTCGAATTGTCATCGCACCTCGGCAAGGCAGGTCAATAACTCCGTGCGTATTTCGGACAAATTAATTCGGTCCGGTTTTTTTTTTGTGTGTCCCAAAAAGTGTTTTTTTTTTTCGAAAAAAAAAAAAATACATCATTCAAGGTACATTCCTTTGAAAGTGACTACTTTTCCACATCTTTCTGATAATTTTCGCATACCAACTCTAAGAAGTGAGCTCACTCCCTGTCCTCGATCCAATCATTGATCACCATCTTCGATTTCTTCAAAAGCCCCCAACCGGCGATCGCCTAAATCGTTTTGCAGCCATCGGAAAACTCCCGTAAGCGGAATGAGAAGGTCTGTAAAATACAGTAGTTGACGTAAAGTCACCCTTTTCAGCATATCCTGTTAGTTTTTGACAGTAATATCCACGAGAGGTCGAGCAATGTTATGTTGCAACATCACCCCGTCATGCCTTTCGCTCGTTTCTGTCTAATTCTCACGTAAGCATGCTAAGCATGCCGCAAATGCCGTTAGTTGTAGTCGAAAACGAATTCAACTTGATCCAGTAAAGCCTTCAATTCCCTATCTTCATACTCTTTGGGTTGGCGAGCAGGCTCTTTGTCCTCGACGCTAAAATTACCACTTTTGAAGGGTCGAAACTGCTTCTTGAATGACTCTCTGCACGAAAAATCGGTCGGAGCAGATTCACCTATTTCCTAATTTGCAGCTCCCTTATATCGAGTTGCTGGTGAGTGTTCTCAAAACTCACCAGAAGTTCGGGGTAAAAGGGAAATGTGGCACGGCATTTCAAGCTCTCTATGCACGTTCAAAAAGGTTAAACGAACAGCTGGTATAATGAGGAATATCGAACTGCAGTGAAGAGAAAACGGGCCGTCTACCTCGCAGCGTTGCGATCGACCACAGCACATGCTGGTCTCGACTCATTTGCAAAGTAACAAAGAAATTGTCAAAATGCGTGAATATGAAGAGCTTGGGGAGCTGGCTGACAGGGGAAATGTTGGAAAATTCTACGAAAGGAAGCGACGATTAATGGAAGGTTTTAATAACTGAGCATACTCTTGCAGGACCCGAAAAGAAGATTTTAGCGACTGATGCGCCGAGTACGCTGAATTTATGGCAGGAGCACTGTTGTTGTTGTTGTAGCGATTTGCTAACACCGCCTAGGGTTAGGTAGGTCCAGTCCTAATCATAGAGGTCATCTAACGGGAGGTTTCGACGGGCACGAACCATAGGGAGAGGGGTGTTAGATGATTCGGGTTGCGAAGAGGTGGTTAGTGTCGTGTGAGGATTCATTGCAGCGAGACATACGTTGGGTATGTCGGGGTCGAGTCTGGATAGGTAGGAGGTGAGGCTACTACAATATATAGACCTTAAGGCGGGAGCACTTCTGAAGGCTGTTGAATGGCATTGAAAATTAACAGCAGGTCAGTACATACAGGTATGAGCTTCTTTGCGAAAATAGAGTCGGATGAACGCATGCCGGATGATTGGAACCACAGTCTGCTCTGCTCAATAATCAAAAAGCGAAGCCCTAGAGCTTGCCCCAAAGACTAAAGGCCAACGTCAACAAACCGATTGGACCTTATCAGTGCGACTCGAGGCCAGGAAAATCTAGACTTGACCAGGTCTTCACCATTTGTCAAATCTTGGAAAAATCCGCGAAAAGTGGATCGACACACACCACCACTTCGTCGATTTGAAAGCAGTTCAAGAATGTGCCTACGGTAAGGCATACCTGTCATAAGAGACGACCTAAATCCAATAGTTCCCACGACAGGCGGATCTTTCTACCGGAAAGACCCGGATTTTTATCAGGTCAAGGACTGTCAGTCCTGCAATATTCCCCGAGGCGCGATTTGGGGGTTTTCCCTGCGAATACAACAACAACAATAGCGCGAAAAAGGCCTGCCTTTCATCAGCTCCATCAGTATGGGAAAGAACCTCTTCGAGCCGTTCGAGGTTTCTGGGAGGAGGTGACTCCTTATCATGTGACTTCTTTAATCTGCGATTCCAACTCACTGCTAACTTTGTAGTTGTAGACGATTTCGTCAATCTTGACACCAACTTTAACATCTACAAGGATGTCAGCCTAGAAAACCAACGCAGAATCACTCCTGTCAACAGGTGCTGCTTTGGACTGAGTAGGCAATTGAAAAGTAAAGCCGAGAGAGGATGAAACAAACTCTACTCTAAGAAAGATCCGCTGGAGAAGGACCGTGCCTTCTTGTTATCTCAAATGGCGGAAAGGTGTGAGGACTAGCGCGCTGTTGTGAACTCGACTGCAGTGTATACGCCAGTAAAGAAGCAGCAGATTTAGAAAAATTTCAAAATTTTGAAATTACAATACCAACAATAAATATTGAAGCAAAAAAGTTGAACGAAAAGTGATTAAGCAGACACACAGCGACTAGCAGCAGCAGCAACAACAACAACAACAACAACAACAACAACAACAACAACAACAACAATTTAGAAATATAATATAAACAAAAAAAAAACGAACGTGTTTGGGTGTTAAAAGTCTTCATTTTCGAATAACTTAATTTATCATCATCTTTAAACCGTTAACGTGAATGCCACAACCCTCTTCCTTCCTACCTTCCTCCGTCTCCCATTCAGCTGCACATCACTTTAATTTTATTTACCAATTACTGTCACTTAACGCCTAAAATCATTTATTACGGCCATGTTGAGCTCTAAAATCAACATTAACTCTTTCTTTCTTCAGTGCTTTGCCTTGTCTTGCCTTGCTTTGCTTTGCTTTGCTTTGCGGCGCTCGCCTCCCGCAAGCGCTCACTTTGACGTTTGCTAATGCAAACAATGAGCGTGTAAAATTAGTTGAGAATTTGTTTTGCTAACAAATATTATCCGTTATGTGCTCATAACTGTACTAATTTCAGTATGTGCGTGCGTTTTTGTGGACTTGTGAAACGAATATTATCATTACCCTTTATGGCATGCTTTTAGGCTGTTGTTACAAATTGTTCGTGTGCTTACGAATTTTGACAGCACTGTGAAATCTATGTTGTTGTTGTAAAACACGAAACGAAAGGGTGAGCGAGGGAGTGAGTACTTTTTTTAGACAAAAAAAAAATATAAAAGAAATATGTCTTTAAAGCGAAATATTTATACGAGTACTTAACAGGTCAATTGAAAAGTCCCCGACCTGACACATAGATGGCGCTACTAAAATTAAATCCATATGATTTTTACTTAGCCCTAACCTTCAAAAGTCGCCTGTATAAATTTGACAGCTATCGGATCATTAATTTGTGAATTACAGAGTATTTTGAGTGAAGCAACTTTTGTTGCTGTGAAAAAAATGGAGAAAAAGGAGTTTCGCGTGTTGATGAAATATTGTTTTTTGAAGGGAAAAAATACAGTTTGAAGCAAAAACTTGGCTTGATGACGAGTTACCGGACACTCTCCCAGCAAAAAATCAACCATCAAGATTTGGTATGCTGGTGAAATGAGCACCGAAGACACAGTGGAATGCAGTGGACGCCCAAAAAGAAGTTGTTACCAACGGAAAACATTAAAAAAATGCCAAAAATGATTTAGAATAACCATAAATTCAGAATGAATGAAATGGCAGGCACTCTAAAGATATCAACTGAACCTCTACAGCATATCATTCATGCATATTTGAGTATGAGAACGTTCTGTGCAAAGTGGATGCAGCGCGAGCTCACTTTTGACCAAAAAAACAACGACGAGTTGATGATTCGGAGCAGTGTTTGGATGTTTGGAGATGTTCAAGCATAATAAATCCAAGCTTTTGCGTCAATATATGACGATGAATGAAACATGGCGCCATCATTTCACACCGAAGTCCAATCGACAGTCAACCGAGTGGACTGCACAATACGATGAGCCGGCTCCAAAGCGTGGAAAAACGCAACAGTCGCCTGGCAAGGCTATAGCGTCTGTCTGTTTTGGGATGCGCATGGAATAATTTTTATTTGACTACCTTGAAAAAGGAAGGACCATCGTCAACAGCGACTATTACATAGCGTTATTGGAACGTTTGAAGCACGAAATCACCGCAAAAAGGTTGCATTTGAATGAAAAAGTAAATACTTTACACCAAGGACAATGCATCGTGTCACAAGTCAGTGAAATCGATGGCAAAAATCCATGAATTGGACTTCGAATTGCTTCCACATCCATCGCATACTCCAACTCTGCCTCCCCAGCGGCTATGTCCTGTACTCATATCTCAAAAGAATGCACGCTGGGAAGAAATTTTCGTCGAATGAAGAGAGTGAGCGCCGAAAACGGGGTATATTTTGAAGCGAAGGACAAATCATACTACAAAAATGGTATCGAAAAGTTGGGACGTCGCTATAATCAGTGTATCACCCTCGAAGGGAACTATGTTGAATAAAAAAAATTAATTTTGCCCAAAAAACTGTGTTTTACTATGGTGGGCTGGGGACTTTTCAATTGAACTGTTATATGTACAGGGTTATCCATTTGCGGTTTCCAAAAAAACGTAAATAAAATGCTTTGAAAATAATTTTTTTCATAAAATTCCTTTTTTATTATAAAGTTTGAACACTGGAATTGTATTTCAAATACTACATTATACAAATGAACGCCTCGTGAATTTTTCATCCATCGGTTTGAGTTAATTTTCGACCACTTTTTGGCACATTTTTGACGGTATCACAGCCATAAATTGATGAATGTTGGTTCTCAAGTGCTCAAGAGTTGAAAGTTTAGCCGCATAAACACGGTCTTTCGCGTAGAAACGCAAAAAAAAATGTAACGAAGTCAAATCACACGATCTCAGTGGCCAATTGACATCGTCAAGACGAGGGACTACGCGGCTGGGAATTTTCTCCTGGAATACAGCCACATTCGCTCGTGTTGTTTGGAATGTGGCACCATTTTGTTGAAACCTTACATTGTCCAAGTCGTGTTCTTCAATTGCAGGCCAAAAAAGAGTCGGGTTATCATACAGTCATAACGTTCCGTATTGACACTGACAGTCTCGCCGTTATTGTTTTCAAAGAAGTAAGTTCCAAACACACCTCCGTACCAAGGAACGCACCAGACAGTAAGTTTTCTTCCGGGTGTAATGGGCTCTCTTCAATTATTTGGGGATACTCGTGGCTCCAAATACGACAATTTTGCTTATTTACCTATCCATCGAGTGAGAAATGTGACTTGTGATGCTGAAGAAAATTTTCTTGGAAAAATCGCGCTCCACTGCTTGGTGTTCAAGCACTCAATTGACGTAACTAGGAGGTTGAGAATGGTCAGCTGGCTGCCGTTGTTGTCTGAGCTGGACTTAATATGGATGTAGGTGTAACTCAAAGTGCAAAATACGCCATAATGTGCGGTAGGCAAGTCCCAACTCTCTTGAGAACGTCGAGAAATAGACACTTCTCTTACATCCTGCAGCGATATTAGAGATGAAACGGGCAAAGCCATGAAGCACAGGCCTTCCAATATCTGTAACCGATCCAGTCTGTTCAAAATTCCTTAAAATTTTACCAATTACTTGAGTAGTTGGACGTTTATGTGCGCCAAAATCTCATCTTAAAGTACGAAACCTGGCCTTGCCGTGCACTTTCGAAACCACTTAGTGGATAACCCTTTTTTCCCCTTAAAGTGGCTGTTTATGAGACAAATTATGCGAACTCAAATGAGCGTGAGTAAATGTGGATAAAGGTGCGCGGACATGCCTATAAAGCACACACAGTGAATAATATAATATTTAATTGGTATGACTAACCGCTTTTTCATAGCAAAACTAACCAAACCAGCAATTTGATGAGTTGGCACATTTTTCCTCTTTTTTTTTTTTTTTTTGCTCTTCACCAAATCAAGTGTTGCCATCTCACTAGAAAAACTGTCAAATTATCAACAAAAAAAACCCGTAAATTATCATGAGGGGGCTCTGTCATGTGGTGGGTTCAAAAAGTCGATTTTTTTATTTTTTCATAAATTTATTCTAGATCTGATGGTAAGGAGATTTTCTAAGATTCGAGATCGCACTAAAGGTAGCTATATATTTGGCTTAAAAATGATGAAAAAGTGCCTCAATTCCAAGCCGACACAGGGGAGAAAGAAAAAAAGAAAAGAGCGTAGTAAAAATACATCTCTTTTTCTGACTAGAGTTCACATATACGAGCATACGGAAGCTCTGGAGGCATATAGTGTTCTTCCAAAAGCCTCTCAGCCAAATCGAGACGAGACCTATGGGTGCGAAGACTAATGACGCTTTAACACAAATCTAAAACAAAAATCTGACTTCCACGTTATTCGAAAGCAACTCTGCTTGGCGAGCTTGCCTTCACAGAGTCGCAGATAGATGTTCAACAGAGCGTGTTGTAATGCATAAAGTTAATTAACCAAAAAAAAAAAAAAAAAAAAAAATTTACTCGAAAATGTACATAGTCAACCGGCTAGTTTGTAGTGTAATTGTCTAAATTAAGCTACTCATTGCAAATAATTTCATTAGCGCAAGCGTAAAATGAGCCAACTGCTATTAGATGATTTACACAAAAATTTGTTCGAAAACACTTTTTTTGGTTAGAAAAATCATAACTGTATATACGTCAAGGTCAAATTTTTATGGTAGCAGACCTGATTATCCACATATTTTATAGTTTTTTTTTTGATTGAATAATAATTTTATATAAAAAAAATCTATTTCAATGGTTAGGAAGTGGTTTACTGAGGAGTTCTGGTGTTTTTTGTGGTCGTACCAGTACTAGTGACGCCGCATGTTAAGTTCGTGCCCAAAAGAGGTCGTCACGCCAGATATAGACGATAAAATCGATAGAATGTAATTGAACAGTCGGAGAATGAGAGATCGTGAGTTCACTGAAGCTGTAGTCAACACAACTGAGCAGGTGCAAAACATTTTAAATGAATATTTGGACATAAAAAAGTCTTCCGCGCGTTGGGTGCCGCGAGTGCTCACACTCACGAAGCATAAGCGCAACTTCAAGGGAGTTTTTGGCGATGTTCAAACGCAAAAAAACAATCCAAACGAATTTTTGAGCCGTTTCATTACCATAGACGAAACATACATAGATCACCAGCACACCACACCAGAGAGCAAAGAACAAACAAAACAGTGGATTTAGCCGGGTAAACGTGCACCAAAGAAGGCTAAGGTGGGTCTGTCGGCCAATAAGGTCATAACCACAATGTTTTTGGAATGCACGTGGTGGAATACACATTTCGATTACCTTGAAAACGATCAACGCTGATTATTATTCAGAGCTTTTGGGCAGAGTCGATATTGATTTAAAGCAGAAAGGATCGAAAAAAATGCTGTTCCATCAGGATAATGGAAACGGGGTACCCACGTGTGGAGCCACCAAGGCAAAAATTCATAAATTAGGCTACGAACTGCTACCTCAACCCGCATATTCTTCAGATTTAGCTCACTTTGACTATTCCTTGTTTCCCCCACATCACTTCACCACCGTGGGGCAACAGCCGGCAAACATTCTTCCGCTTGAAGAATGTTTTTTTTTTTTGTCATCCGACGTTGCTCAGCTACGAACTGAAGTTGAGGAAATGAGTGCTGGAAGGGCTCCAGAGAGAGTCGTCGGCACAAAACAAGCTCTGCACGCAATTCCTCGTTCTATTCTAGCTCCCAACTTTAGAATTGTTTACACCAACATTGATCACCCGCAGGGGAGAACGCTATATACCCTTTACAGCATTCCCCCGCTGCGGCTTAGGGGTTCAAGAATTTACCTGCTCGTCGTAAGAGGCGGCGACTAAAGGCCAATAGTTCTCGCGACAGTCCGATTTTTTATACCGGAACGACCCGGATTTTAAACCGGCCAAGGACTGTCACTCCCGCAATATTTCTTGAAGCTCAATTTGGGGAATTTTCTGCGGTTACAACAACAAAAACAACAAGTATATAGCGTTTGTAACGTGGATATTAACAGAGATCGAACAAAGTTTCTTACACAGATGACTGCCCTTTTGGCGGGGGTTTGGAGTTATTGAAAAAGCCTTAATCCTCCATCAATTGCTTTTTTGCTCATTCCCGAAAGTATGCAGTTGCTGCAGTGTCTTAAGACATCCATCCAGTTCATGGAAAAGCACACAAAACTGCATTTCACATTCTTGCTGAACTCTAAAAAAGTAAATTGTTCTCACGACAGCGCCTTCAAGCAGCCAATAATCAGCTAATCTCATTTCAAAACAAAATAAAAATAATAAAAATAACTTATAAGAAAGCTCGGCACAATAGAAAAGTGAAAAAAAAACAACAACAGCAACAAATAAACTTTTCAGTGAAATTTTACAAAAGTCTTCTCATCTCAACTCTTCGTTATTGATCTGCTCCAATTTGTAGATTCCACACATTTCAAATGTCATAGAAATGTTTTTCACACGATCACTCACACATAACGGTATGCTACTCGAAACTTATGTTACATACTCGTATATAAAATGAAATAATTAATTTTGAAAGCAAAAACAGACTTGAATGACTTGAATGAGCCGAGTGGCTGCTGGCCTGTCGGATGGTGTGAAAAAATAATTAAAAAAAAAATTTAATTGAAAGTCTGAACAAGTGACACTCTTCAATTCACACAGCTTTAGTGCCGTTAGAATATTTTTGTTGTAATTTTGTTTATTTATTTTTATTTTTTTTACTGCGCTTTTTGGTTCAGATTAATCGCCGAAACTTAGATTTCAACTCTACGATGGCTTGAATGAACCCATTTAACGATGAACCCATAAGCCGCTATCGAAATTGAAGTGTTTAAAATAAATAAATAATCATAATACGGACATACATACATATATACTTTGCAAGCTAAATACATTTTTTGCTCGCTTTATTGAGTTTCGAAATTGAAACAACGGCGCGCTATAATCTTTGCTTCTTTTTCTCCCTGTTTGGCGCAATTTGGAGATAAGAAATGGAGCCAGGTCATTTTCCACATGATCTTCTGTCGTCTTCTTTGTAGTACGGCATTTGCTGTTGACGTTGCGCAAAGAGCAAACCCTTTTTTCGAAAACCTCTAATGCCGACTCATCAGCTGCTGCCGTCGTCAATGCCTCCGCACCATACAACAGGTCGGGCATGATGAGCGATTTTTAGAGTTTGGTCTTTGTTCGTTGAGAGAGGACCTTACTTTCAAATTGACTTTTTGAAAAATATATGTATATTTTTTTTGGGCAAACAACTATTTTATTCCCCCACTTAGGCTCCAGCACGTTCACCTGGAGAAATACACTGCGGCTGCGAGCGGCCAGCGGATCGCAATTAAATATGTCCATTATCAAAACACACTCGGTTGTGCACTGGCTTTTGTGATCCGCCCCGCAGAAACTAGCTCCAATAAAAAATAGACAATAAACTCGAATGAGAGATCCCACTTTTGATGAGCACCATGGAAAATGTACTAAAAACTACGATTTGAGCGCAAGTACTAGGGATGTGCGATCTCTTAATTGCGAAGATTCCGCTGACCAGCTGATTCATGTTTTCGAAGCACTAAAGGCTGACATCACTGCCAACTAAGAAGTGCAACGGATGGCATAGGGAAGGGAAAGAGTAGATTCTTGTGGCTTGTACTACAGGTGTCACATAAATTACTGACATTAACCCAGGTGGCTGAACGTCTAACCATAATCACGGCGCATTACCCCAGCCACGATATCTAAATGGTGTTAGGCGACTCTAACGCCAGGACGAGCAAAGAAAGTATCTGCGAAATGTCAAAAAGACCTAAGCTGTTCCGTCCATCGCATTTAATGGACGAGGCTGGTATAAGCCTTGACATTTCTGAGGATATCAAACAGTTGGGCAGACAATAGTCGGGAAATTCAGCCTCCCTATTTGGTTGCCTGTAATGCGGGATTCCAATATAAGAAAACTAAATAGAAAAAACTCGCAGATCGATCATGTTGCTAAGTGGAGGGTAAAAAGACTGCTTACCACGCATGGCACGCTGTTTGGGAAAGTTACCTAGAGTTGGAAAAGCAAGCGAGACGCATTTGTAGGCAGAAAAGGCGAGCAGTCGAAATGCGTGAAAGTGCTCGAGAAGCTTGGCTGACAGTGGATATGCGCGGAAATTTTATGAAAAAAAAAACCCAGTGGCGTACGGGGAGAGACCAAAAAAAGGGGATCTAACGACTGATGCTCAGAATAAAATGAGTTTAGGGAGAGAAAAGATCAAGCTCATCTCAATGACAGTAAAAATAAACACCAGGCGGGAGGGCGAACACGATTTCCCAATCGATGATGCTGGAACAAGACTAACTACGCCAGTAAAGAAGTGTTATCCGAATCAAAAGACGCTCGTAGCGCCTTTTAAACTAAAATTTCTCAGGAATTACGATTTATCACCGCAGAGGTTAGTGAAGGATAATACCAGCAATGCTTTGCTTGTGGCTATAACAGTTGCCTTTCTAAAGGATACTTGGCGTAAACAAAAATAATGGGTTGGGGGGGAGATCTCATGCACAAATCAAGCTCAGCAAAAAAAAAAGGAGGAGGACAAAAAGTAAGTGCAGCTCATCAACGCCAAAAAAGCAAGCAAGCTAACGACACGTTCACACACCGCGGGTGGTCAGCCAAAGCCAAGCCAAAGCCAAGCCAAATCAGCCGCAGAATGTGCTGAAGCAGTCAACCAATGCGACGGAGAGCAGAGAATAACATTGAAAATCATAAAAAAATTACAAAAACAAAATGAATAACAAATTAGTAACAAATCGACAGAGAATAGTAACAACAAAAGAAGAGACAACAACGCAGTACTTATTAGATATTAAATATACACCCACAAAAACAAAACTTACAGTTATTTTGGTATGCGCAGGCAGCACAGCAGGTTGCCGTGCGGACGGCTACGGACGACTGGGCGGTGAGTGTAGCAAATCAGAAGTGGATAATTGTGATACAGTGTTGATGTCGTGGGTTTACACGTGTCAGGCGTGTGCTTAACAAATATATCGAACAACAATAACAACAACAACAATAACACTAGCAATAACATTAGTGAACTTGCCACACTAACAACGGTTTTGCAGCCGAAATTTGCGCTCACTTTGTTGTATCTACTCTGAATATCGTATTTATGCCAACACCCTTTCACACAACATAAAGGGTGATCCAAGTGGAGGTATTTCACTTTTCAATAACCTTTTTTTTGACAGATCACGCGTGAGTCGTGTCAAGTCGTGCTCAGTATCGTTTGACCTTTCTCAACATGGAACGGACTTACGCCTGAACAATGTTCAACAAATCATTCAACTTCATTCAACGAAATTTCACATTTTGGCAAAGAATGTGTTTCGCGCGCTTCGCTCAACTTATGGTCAACATAATCGGCCTACTAAACGTCCGCATTCGGAACACCATCACCCATCTTGAGATCCAGCATTCCGTATTAAATAATATTCGACCGAATAGTCGGTCGTCCAGCATGCAGTGAAGAAAATATAGCGGCGGCCGTCGCTGAGAGTGTACACGAAGGCCGTGGAGAGTCGATTCGGTGCCGTTCACAGCAACTTGGACTGGATAGTATGCAACGACTTGGCGCATTTTACGTCGAGATCTTAAATTCAAAGTGTAAAAAATACAGCTTGTGCAAGAACTGAAGCCTCTCGACCTTCCCAAGTGACATCGCTTCGCTCTATGGGCGCTTGAAAAGTTCCAAGGAGATCCACCGACGTTTTCGTGCCAAATTTTGTTCAGCGATGAGGTCGATTTCTGGCTCAGTGGGTATGCAAATTAGCAAAATTGCCGCATTCGGGACGAAGAGCAACCTAAAGAGATTCAAGAGCTGCCATTTCATACAGAAAAAACAACGATTTGGTATGGTTTGTGGGCGCCGGTGGAATCATCGGTTCTCCATATTTCTTCGCAAAAATGATGCCGGTGAGAACGCAACCATCGAAATGTCGACCGCTATCGCGCCCTGATAACCAACTATTTGATGACTGAGATTGAAGCTCGTGATCTCCGCGACATTTGGTTTCAATAAGATAGCGCGACTTCTCTCCCACACATCACGCATCAATCAATGGATTTCTTGAGAGGACACTTCGGTGAGCAGATAATTTCACGTTTTGGGCCGGTAGATTGGCCATCAAGATCGTGTGATATCACACCGTTAGAATGTTTTTCCTGTGGTGATATGTATAGTCTAAAGTCTATGCGGACAATCCCGCTTCGATGCAGACCTTGGACCGCGAAACGCGTGTCATTCGCCAGTTACCAGTTACCAGTTGAAATACTCGAACGAGTCATCGAAAATTGCACTAAAGGGATGAGACATCGGAGACGTAGCCGCGGCCAACATTTGAAAGAGTGAATCTTCAAAAAGTAAATGCCAAAGAATGTTCTTTCGAATGATAATGAAAATTCCCCACTAAATTTGAATTTTTTTTGTTTTTTTCTCCAAAAAAAACTAGGGAACCTCGAAATGGATCACCCTTTATTTCTTCCAACACCCTTTCACACAACATACATACGTAAATATGTATATTTGTATGTACGAGTATTATCATTAATTATAACAACAAAGCATCGCAATAGCAATGACAGCAGAGACGCTTCGAGCAGCGAAATCATTAGTTTTATAGCCTTCAACGAGCAAACAAATATTTGCCGCATAACCTCTTTTTTGGACGCTCGGCATACACCCTTCTTCCTCGCTCGCACCGCCGCACTATACTCGTACTCTAAGGACCCTTGCGCTAAACTTCTGCTACATACAAGTAATTACAATAAATGTAGAGCGTCCGTCCGCACAAGGACAAACAGCTGCGCTGGGAACTACCCTCCACATCTGAGTTAACCTTCAAACCTTTGTCGTTCACCGTTAGATGGTATCTTAGAGGGGTGATGATTGTTGTATGCGCATCTTTAGTGTTGTTAATCTAACCACAACAGTTAATTGCACTTTGTTTCTGGGACTTTTTGTGTGTGTGTGTGCTCAACGAGTGATGTTTTGTAGTCTAGCTGTCATTGACTTTGCGATAAAAACGCTTATGGAAACATTAAATAAATATTTTAATTATTGTAAATATGGGTTTTGGAGTGGAGAGCAAACGTAAAGATTCCTTTGTGCTGTAGTCTAACTACTTCCGCTAAGGATACTGTGAGCCTAAACTACTTCGGAGTTGCGTGGATTGCCGACAGACCTAGTACAGTTACTAGTACTAAGCTAAAGGTAGTTTAGTAACCTTCTAAGTCTGTCAACAGGACAACATCTGCTGAGATGTCATCTTCAAAAACCAGCCAAGGACTCGAAACTCTTCTCGACGACCCCTTTCTTCAGGTTTGGAAAGAAGCAGTAGACGCCGCAGGCTAAATCTGGAGAATATGCTGGTTGGATTAACAGTTCGTGGCCCAAATTTTAAATTTTTGCCTAGGAGACTACAGACTTCTGCACCCCATTTCCATTGTCCTGTTGTAGCAGCACTCTTTTCTCGCCAAATGCGTTCGTTTCTGTTTCAAATCAATAGCGAATCTGAATAAAAGCTCTGAGGAATATACACCGGTGATCGTTTTACACTTTCCAAGGTAATCGAGAAGTGAATGACACCTCGTGGATCCCAAAAAAAACTGTGGCACAGTACCTTGTTGTACGACAGACCCACCTTGGCCCCCTTTTGGTGCACGTTCATCCGGAGAAACTCACTGTCTAGATTGTTCTTTGATTTATGGTGTGGTATGGTGGATCCATGCTTCGTCCATGGCAACGAATCGGTGCAAAAATTCGTTTTGACTGCGTTTAAACATCGCCAAGCACTCCTTTGAAGTGGTTGTGTGTGAGCAATCGCGGCACCCATCGTGCGGATAGCTTTTATATGTCCAAAGCCGACTTCAAAGGCCCGTCTGTTGCGCAAGTATCCCGGTGGCCGCAAGATATATAGCAAAAGCATTGTGTGCCAACATTCGGAAGGTTAGGGGTTTAGTCCTGGTTCGACCATCAACCAAAATTATAGAAAATTATTTTTTCGAATTATGATCTCACCTCGGCAGGGAATATGTCGTCCTCCAAGTGTATTTCTGGCATGATATAAAAGCCATCGGCCGTTTTGTACCCAGTTCAGTTTAAACTTTAAATTTAGGTTAGCTCATTTACTGAAAGAACCTGACGTGGTTGGAAAACATCCATTGCTGTCCTTTACCATGGTCGATGGGTCGTCCAGGAGAAACGCTCTGCTGGTAATCTCAGCCGGTGGCAGTACCATATTCTTTACCATACTATCCTTCCTAGAGTCGGCATTTTCAAGTGGACAGTCCTCTTTGGAAGTCTATGACGATACGTGATGGTGCTCTGCCGAATATTGGATGATGGAAAAGAAAAGATGAGCTCTACCCACAAACAAATTCAAGAAACGAGTAGTGAATACTGGTTTATGACATCTCCTTTCGAATTGACGCTACAGTGGAACAACTCTCACAGATCCATCCACAGTTCATTGATCTATTTGGCCAACATATTGAAGATTGATTCCATCGACCACTCTACCCGTGATAGAGATATTTGTCATCAGGAGTTTTGGAACATCTTTGTCAGGTACAAGTCGTGGATTTAAGTTGTTCCACAGCTCTGGAAAACTCAGCTACCATTGAGTGAATGGTTATTGCCTCCTCAACAGAGCTGATTGGCAGTCTAAATATCTACTTTTCGAATGGAGCCGGTAACCATCTATGAAAAACAGACCTGCCTGAAGACAACGTCAAGATAAGGTACATAAGATCATTAGTAAACCGTCACTAAACGCCGTCTCCAGTAAGATCTGTGACTCAGATGACATGCTTCCTTCGGTTCTTCTAGCATCTATAATGATGTAGTTGAAGAAACGTATCGCCTCAGCATACAACTTTCGGCCTCTTGCTACGTCTACGGTAGTCGCGCTCCTCAAGCAGATTTCTGACATTGCTAATAGATTACTAGCCCTCGCAGTTCAACGCTTACGAGGGCGTCTCACTGGTTGAGGTTGCTCTGGGGGTTAGTTAGTGGTTAGTTAATCCTTGTTGTTGTTGTTGTAGCGGCATAAAACTTCCCCAAATTGCGCTTCGGGGAATATCGTGGGAGATACAATTCTTGACCGTATGAAAATCCGGTTCGTTCCGGTATAAAGACCCGACTGTCGCTGGAACTATTGCATTTTAGTCACCTTGTCCGACAGGCATACCTTGCCCCGCGGGCAAATTCTTAAGGCCCTAACCCGCAGGATCTCCTCTAGGTTCCAGCGAACAATACCCGCTGTTGGCGTGCTGCTCATCTAACAGTTTGTTTTGTTGAGTTTGAGGATCGTGATTCGATTGAGAGCGGAGTTGGAACCACCAAAATCCATGCTCCATCTATGTTTATTCCACGGCTGACGGCCTTTTTTTATGGTGAGCCTTGCATTTTTGGTCAGAAATAGACTCGGATGGGTTGGCACTCCCTACCACAGGGTGATTCCTATTAGAAATATTAATTTCAAATTAATTTTCTATAATAGTTAGAGGTTGAACTGAACAATTTTCGAGCCAATGCCATTGCGCATGGTAGTACGCACTACTAACCACTCGCACCGTGCGGCCACCAAGGGATTTTACTACACTTCCATATCTACTACTAATTCTACATACATCTTTTCATGGCAACACTTCACTTCACTTGCGGTGACATTGCAAACAACAACAATAACTGGCACTTTCGAATTCACATTGTCAATTCGAAAATCCCCAATTATCTCCTTAACAAACACCAACACTCAGCAGTAGCAACAACAACAACAACAACAACAACAACAAATTTTCAGCCATAAAATCATTGAAGAGTAGAAAACTACTGGAATTCAAAGGCACAAATAGCTAACGGTGTTGTTGTATGTAGCTAACCTCTTTGCGCCAACAGAAAGACAGAGAGAGTAGTAGTATGTACACATGTATGTATGTATGTATGTATGTAGGAGTAGATATGTATATGTGAAGCAGGAAAAATAGTTAGCTCTACTTTGGCGGTGCACTTCTTCCAAGTCCAATTAGTAGCATGACTAACCAACTAACTAACACTTAAATACGAAACAACAACAAAAACAACAACAAACACGATGGTAAAACAAAAATTACCCTAAAGAACGAAAGGAAACCAAAAAACCCTCAACGAAATATTTACAAGCTTTCGTTGACTCGTACCTCGTACCTTTCCCCGCGCTCATGCCATGCAAAATCGTATAAGTTTTTGTTGTTTTTGCATTGCCTGTGTTCTACAGTCAGCGGGTGTTGAAAATTCTACGGACACAATTTCACTCAGTCAACCGAAGAAATATGTGTATCTGTGCACAGCGGCGTTGCCGAGTTTACGATTTGCCATTTTCATTGCCTACATTTAGGCGCATATCCAGCGCTATTTCCTCAATTTCCTCTCATTAATTGCATACATAGGCTACTCAGCATTCACACTTCATAAGTACGTGATATATGCATGTATGTGTGTGTGCATTTCCACTGACGAAGAGTCTCTTGCCTACATTATGCCTGAGAGGCATCTTCTACTCATTTCCACTTTTCAAGGCTTTTGCCAGCAGAGGCATTTGTATCGACTGAGAAATTGAATTGTAGAAATTTACACCAAATTCGCATATTAACATCAGTTTTCCTCACTTCTCTCCACTCAGATTTTCTTCAGTTATGTAGGCGGTCGCAGTGGGCAAGTAGTTCATATAGCGTACTGCGCTTCAGAAGGCCTAGGCTCGGGCCTAGATTCGAGCAACATCCAAAATTATAGAAAATAAATTTTTCTCATTGCGCTCACCCCTCGGCTGGAAATGTCAAGCTCTCACATGAATTGAAAGTTTCTCAAAAAAATCCTTTGGCCGTTCAGGGACAGCTTAGAATACACAGTAGATCCCTCCATTTGTTGGTAAAAAAAAAATCAGGACTTAAAATCAGAAATTTCCTCCTCAAATCGGTCAAAAATCGTGTCAGCGGTAACAAGGCGTCAATAATATAGAGGATTATCCACTTTGGTGCACTCTTTGGTTCATGGCTGTGATTGGACCTTACTTATTTGAAAACGATAGAGGCGAGACACTCACTGTCAATATGGAGCGTTATGGTCCTATGATAACCGACTTTTTTTGCCCGATTTTTTTGCCCTTGGTCACCGAGATCGTGCGATTTGACACCGTTGGACTTCTTTTCGTGTAGCTACGCGAAAGACCACGTCTAGGCGGTTAAACCTCTAACTCTTGGAAATCTTGTTTGGTACCAAACGGCTGGTAGAGGTCCTTCGAAATTCTGACTGCACTTGGGCTATTGCCAACTGGCCGGCGTCAGTTTACATAGCCACATAGGTTTTGTAGGGATACCAAATTCAGATTTAGCGGCACAGAAATAGCTCCGTATCATGAAGTCGAAGGCAGCTTGAAAATCGTAGACAGAGGGGTCCACCTTTTTTAAATTGAGCAGAGTACACTGAGGTTCCAATCGTCGGGCGTGCTTTCGTCCGACCATATTCTAATGGATGATCCAAGTAGAGGTACTTTTTTCAATAAATTTTTTTTTGACAGATCACGCGTGGGTTGTGTCAAGTCGTGTCATGTTATTTTTGTTCAGTACTGTTTGGCATTTCTCAACGTGGAAAGACTTACGCCCGAACAACGTTTCAACAAATCATTCAACTTCATTCAACGAAAATTCACGTTCTGTAAATAATGTGTTTCACGCGCTTCGCTCAACTTTTGGTCAACATAATCGGCCTACTGAGCGTACTATTCGCAACACCATCATCCATCTTGAGACCCAGCATGCGTTATTGCATAATATTCCACCGAATAGTCGATCGTCCAGCATGCAGTGAAGAAAATATAGCAGCGGCCGTAGCTGGGAATCTACACGAAGAACGTGGAGAGTCGATTCGGTGCCGTTCGCAGCGACTCGGACTGACGTAAAGAACGACTTGGCGCATTTTACGTCAAGATCTTAAATTGAAAGCATACAAAATATAGCTTGGGCAAGAACTGTAGCCGCTCGACCTTCCCAAGTGACATCGCTTCGCGCTATGGGCTCTTGAAAAGTTCCAAAAAAAAAATCCGGCGTTTTCAAGCCAAATTTTGTTCAGGGATAAGGCCCATTTCTGGCTCGATGGGCATGTAAACAGGCAAAATTGCCGCATTTGCGACGAAGAGCACCTGAAGGGATTCAAGAGCTGCCACTCCATCCAGAAAACAAAAACGGTTTGGTGTGGTTTGTGGGCACCGGTGGAATCCATCGGTCCTCCATATTTCTTCAAAAATGATGCCAGTGAGAACGAAAACGTCAATGGTGACCGTTATCACGCCATGAATACCGACTATTTGTTGCCTGAAATTTAAGCTCGTGATCTCTCCGCCACAATTGGTTTCAACAAGACGGCGCTACTTCCACCACTTCTCACACATCACGCATCAATCAATGGATATATTGAGAGCACACCTGAGGTGAGCTGATAATTTCACGTTCTGGGCCGGTCGATTGGCCACCAAGACCGTGTTATATAAAACCGTTAGACCGTTTGTACTGTGGGAATATGTAAAGTCGAAAGTCTATGTGGACAATCCCTCTTCGATTCAGGCCTTGGAGCAAACCATCACGCGATAATTGGACACAACGGATAGACCATCTAAAACTTAGCCGCAGTCAACATTTGAAAGAGATAATCTTCAAAAAATAAATGCCAAAGAATGTTCTTTCGAATGAGCATAAACATTTCCCATTAAATATGAATTTTCTGTGTTTTTTGTTAAAAAAGTGGGGAAAACTCGAAATGGGTCATCCGCTAGAAACAGAATTTTCGGAGTATTGACGGCGTGGCAGCCAATTTAATTGATCTTAAAACTACTAATTGATCCAAGCTCGTCATAAGTTCAACATAAATATATTTGCTTTTTAAACACACACTCATACATACATACATACGTCGAAGCTTTCCCATTCACCATGCCACCACAATTTCCTGCTTTCCCAGAAGTTATTAACACTTCAATGCACTACATACATACATATATCGAATGCAACGGAATGATTGATTTCCTCTACACCACACACACTCTAACACTATAAAAAGCGTGTCAAAATCATAGGAAAAAAATATTAAAATTTCAAAAAAAAAAAAAAAGTTTAAAAAAAAGCTGAGGGAAATCACAAAGAGGTTGAGAGTGGTGTGTTGAGTGTGTGCGCATGCAAATTATGCTATCAAGCATGTCAGACGCTTTTTCCCCCCCTTCCCCCTCCCCCCTCCACAGTGTAAAAAGCGCACAGCTCAAATTACCAATAACAATTATCTAATGCAACAAGTGCAACAACAATAATAATTAAATAGTTCGTGGAAACCGCCATGAAGTACTTAAAAAGCAATTATTTTTGGTTGGATTTTTTTCCATTTTTTTTTTTTTGATTCAACACGTTTTTTGAAAAAATCATACTCAAAAACAAAAGAGTACTCATATAGAGTTACATTTTTGAATTACCCGGAAAATGAAAAGTGGAAAAAAAAATTATGACAACAACATTGAAAGTCAACTTCATGAAAGTAATGAGCGGAAAAGTGCAGTTTCCAAAAAAAAAAAAAAAAAAAAAAAAAAAAATATTAAAAAAATACAGTGTTGGGCAAAAATGATGCACACAACGTGGTAATATTGATCTAGAAACCTAGATCTTTAAGCAATATTTTGAATTTATAGCACAATATTGCACGCCAAAAGTTTAGGTTGGGTTGAAGTGTCCGTTGAGCTCACTTAGGCTACCGAACGATGTCATTGAGATACCTCGGAGTATCCTCTTAGCAGCCAACCGCCTGTCAAACTAATCTGCTGAGTTAGCAGAATGCACGCTCTTGAGGTTTGCTGTCCCTAGAGGGCTTCAACCTACTGCTCCAAAGTGCGAAGCATTCATGTTCTAAGATTTCAGGTTCCTTCTCCACTCTACAACTCTTACAGCAGTTGTTCGATGGTACACCCAGCCAGTCTATGAGCCGGCATAATAATTGGAAAGTCACCGGCCTGACACATAGATGGCGCTACTGGAATTAAATCCATATCCATATATAGTCAGCCCTAACCTTCAAAAGACATTTGTATAAATATGACAGCTGTCGGTTCATTAGTTTGTGAATTACAGAGCATTTTGAGTGAAGCAACTTTTGTTGCTGTGAAAAAAAAGGATATAAAGAATTTCGCGTGTTGCTAAAATATCGCTTTTCGAAAATCGGGAAAAATACTGTTGAAGCAAAAAACTTGGGTTTGATGACGAGTTTCTGGACATTGCGCCAGGAAAATCCACCAGCAAGGATTGGTATGCTCAATTTAGACGTGGTGAAATGAGCACCGAAGACACAGTGGAACGCAGTGGAACGCAGTGGACGTCCAAAAGAGGTTATTACCGACGGAAAACATTGAAAAAATCCCCAAAACGATTTTGAATAACCCTAAATTCAGAATTGAATGAAATGGCAGACACTCGAAAGTTATCAACTGTACTTCTACATCGTATCATTCATGCATATTTGGGCATGAGATAGCTCTGTGCAAAGTGGATGCAGCGCGAGCTCACTTTTGACCAAAAACAACGACGAGTTGATGATTCGGAGCTGCGTTTGGATATGTTTAAGCGTAGAAAACCCGAGTTTTTGCCTCGTTATGTGACAATTGATGAAACATGGCTCCATCGCCTCACTACGAAGTCCAAACGACAGTCAACCGAGTGTGGCTTGCACACGATGAACCCGTTGCAAAGCGTGGAAAAACGCAGCGGTCGGCTGTCTAGGTTATGGCGTCTGTTTCTTTTGGGATGCGCATGGAATAATTTTCATTGAGTACCTTGAAAAAGGAAGGACCTTCGTCAACAGCGACTATTGTATTGTCGTATTGGATCATTTAAAGAACGACATCGTCGAAAAACGGCAACATTTGAAGAACAAGAAAGTGCTGTTTCACCAAGACAATGCACGGTGTCAGAAGTCAGTGAAATCGTTGGCAAAAATCCATGATTTGGGCTTCGAATTGCTTCCACATCCACCGTATTCTCCAGCTCTGGCCCCTAGCGACTATTTCCTTCTCTCAGATCTCAAAAGAATGCACGCTGTGGAGAAATTTTCGTCGAATGAAGTGGGGTGAGCGCCGAAACTGAGGCCTATTTTGATGCAAACCCAAAAACGTAGTACAAAAATGGTATCGAAACGTTGGAGGGTCGCTAGAAACAGTGTTTCACCCTTGAAGGGAAAATTGTTGAATAAAAAAAATGTATTTTGCAAAAAAAAATGTGTTTAACTATGGTAGGCTGTCCCGTAAGATCCATTTTTGGGAATATCTCTTTCTCTTTTTTAGTGAAATATGCTCTCTCGAGCCTCCATATATTGATGTCCCTAAAGGCTTCAATCTACTTCTGAAATGTTCGAGGTATAAGCAAGGACAGTTTTTTAAGATTTCAGCTTTTTGATCCTCTCTACAACTCCTGCAGAAGTAATCTCATAGACCGTCCAGTACCTCTTTTTCCTAGTTGAAGATGAACCGTAAGAAGACACATTAGTGGAAATAACTCTTTTTTTTCAAGAAAATATTCCCTCTCAACCTTCTTTTAAGCCATTTCGAGCAATCTCATACCAACAACTGAAACTCTTCCAACTTGAGTTAACAGCTGCGTTGAATAACTCTCTTCTTGTGAGCTAGCAAGTGGAGAACGGCATGCCTAACCCCCTTTTGTGTTGGTAAAAGTGGAAGAAAAGTGGTTGCCTTGCAAGCTCGCCACTTATCTGATATATTAATGTGTCCTGGCACCCATACTAGGTGCAGAGAGAACTACGCCGCCATGACGCTTAGTGACTTACAGTGATTCTACCGTTGCTGATTTTTTTTTTTTTTGACGGATTGCAGGGCTGTTAGTGCTGCCCAGCTTTCCGAGCAGATTTATATACAATCCATCGCGAGTACCTCGACCCTATAACGAGCGCTCCAATAAGGATGACTTGTATTTTGAAGAAAGAAATGCTCGAACTCTACTCCATAACAGGTATTTTTGTAAAGAAAGCGAGCTCAAAACCAAAATCTCAGCTCTGATGGGTAAGGTTTTCATAAAGCCCTACAAATACCCGATCAGCAAAAATTCTCATGATGAGCAAAAAGAAAAAAAGAATAGGAAAATATAATGAAACTACCAAAGAATTTTCAGCATTTTTCCTTCCAAACGGAAGGTGAACCCCACACAGAGCACCGCGAGTCGCAGACAAATTTCGTTGCTGAACTTTTGCACTTAAGTGTAGCACTCCGAACACGTCGTTGCTGTTGTTGTTGTTGTTGTTGCCATTGTTGTTTTCAATTGTCTTCGTTGTTGTTATTGTTGTTGTTGTTGTTGTAGCCGTCATCCAGCAGACAAGTGCGCGTCGTAAGTATTTAAATGCCCACCTCAGCGACTAATTACTACCAGGAAAAGCCCTTGAAATTGACGTTTCCATTTTATGCGTGTGTGTGTGTGTGTGTGTGTGTGTGTGTGTGGATTGCTTTAAGTGGAGCAACAGTGTTATTGTTGTTGTTGTTGTTGTACTACTCTACAATGAATGCAACACCTCGCGCTAACAAAAACAAACTGAATTATCTGATATTCAGTGCATTTTGTTGTTGCTTCATTGTAAACGCAGAAGACTGCATTCATTGGCTGCGTGGGGAGAACACGAGCGTACGAGCGTACGAGCGTACGAACGTAAGTGACGCTGCGTGTGTATATAGGAGTGATTGTATGTATGTATGTAGATAATTGTATAACAATGCTGCGAGCTTGAGAACTTGTTGAAAACATCATGACGTGGCAGAAACAAAGCAAAAAAAGGCAAAAAAAAAGCAAAAAATATACCGCCACCAGCTGAAGTGACGAAGGGCCACACCAACAACGCAACAACAACAATAGCTAACAAAAATCAACAAGCTTAATAAGCGATAGGCCACATTAATCCCCCATGCCTATGCATGATTTTAACCTTCTAATGGCCATTCGAACTAGTTTCCCCGAAAGAATTGCCGAAATATGCGTCGAAACGATTCTATAGGGGGGGAGCTAATAGGTTAAAATATTTTTCAAAATTATTTCTCATGAAATTTTAACCCTTTAAAGGTCTTCAAAACTTATTTCCTTGAAGAAACCCTCGAAATTAGGTTAAAACGACCCTTTTATGTGGCGTCTAATGGGTAATGTTTCCCAAAATTGTTTCTCGTGAAACTTGTTTCATTGAAGGAATTTCCGAAGCTATGGTCAGAACGACCCTGTAGGTGGGAGATAACGAGTTAGAGTATTCTATGAAATTGTTTCTCGTGAAATTTGAACCTTTTAATGGCCTTTCAAACTAGTTTCCTTTGATGGAATTACCGAAATAAGCGACGAAACGATTCTATATGGGGGGAGCTAACAAATTAAAATATTTTTCATAATTGTTTGTCATGAAATTTTGACCCTCTAAAGGCCTTCCAAACGTGTTTCCTTGAAGAAACTCCCGAAATTAGATTGAAAACTACCCGTTAGGTCCAAGTTAAGGGTTTAAAATGTTTTCGGAAACTATTTTTTGTGAAATATTAACCCTCCAACTGCTTCCGATCTTGTATTTAGAGGAAATACTCGAAGTTAGAGTCAAAACGACACTTTTGGGTGTGGGTCAATGGGTTAAAATGTTTTCCAAAATTGTTTGTCGTGAAATTTTAACTCTCTAACGTTCTTCAACATGACCTTGTTTTAAGAACTTCTCTTCAAAGCAGATCTTCAATATCAAAATCAGAAATTCAAAATCGGGGAGAACTTGTTAATCTCTAGAAATATACTTTGGTTTAAGCTTTTCCATGCACATCCATCGTGCTGGGCAGGCACCTTGATGTTTTGCGGGCGTCTTGCTAAATCATCAAACAGTCCTTACCCGGATGGAGGTAACGACGCAGCTGCTATTTTATGTAAGCTCTAACCATGTGCTACCTACCATACAGTTCAGTGCTGTTGGATAACATAGACCTCCCTGCGACCTCAAGAATTTACCCGCAGTAAGGTGTGTTAAGACATTTCCGCGCCAGTCAGACCTCTATACCGGAACTACCCGGATTTTTATCCGACCAGGGACTGTCACGCCCGCAATATACCCCGAAAACCAATTTGGGCAATATTTTTACGGTTACTACAACAACAACAGCGACCAAAAAGTGCCATCCTCTATACCACGGTGTGACACGTACCATGGTCATTAGATGATTTACAGCGAGAGAGTAATATCGTCCGAATTTTAACGGAGCCCTTCGCAAAACCGATTCGCCTCAGGGAGTAACGAGGCCTTACCGTGAAAAGGGGAGCTGCCGCGGTGGACTCGTTTTCCCCATATTCTACCCTGACAGGACGGGGAGGTCGTCCACTAGGGTCCTTAAGGGAAATGTGAATAGCGATGCTTCTGATGAAGGAAGCTCCACAAGGGAGGGATAACTTTAAGCTAAATCTGCAAAGTGAACTCAGTGCATGGGCGATTGTAGAGCGGGAAATTATAAGATCAAGAAAGCTATATCTCAATAAAGAGTGGCTGTTTGCATAGTATAGAAACTGGAAGCTGTAAACGATCCATCCCTATGGTAAAGCGAGCTGATGCTCTGCAACTTCTGCAGACTCCAAGCCCGAATACTCCAACACGGTATTGAAAAGTACTTCACGTATCCAAATCTACGGAGGAGAGGCAAAGTTATATCCTCTAAATTCAAAAAGAGACCTGCTGAACCCGAAAGAAGAATCGAATACGTCAACGCGGGATTAAAGAGTACTTCATGTATCCAAATCTGCGGAGGTGAAGTAGAGCTATATCCACCAAATTCACAAAGAAACTCGAGATATGCTCGTACCCGCCTCAAGACAAAATGTTTTCGTTTCACCTCAGAAAAAAAACCCGAAAGACGATAATCAGAATGCGCTAGAAGCAGGAAAAGTTGGGAAGAACCTATGACTGACCTAAAAATAGCGGAAGAAGAGCGGAAGAGCCTACAGTAGATGGGATAGCTACATCAGCCAAGGTAGAAACGGAAGAGGACGCACACCCTATCAATGCTGAAAGTCCTCCAAGTAAACCTACTACAGCATAAAATAGCTTCGAACGAGATTTCCCCTCACGCTGGAGGAGGAGTCTTTCGACGTGGCGTTTGTTTCGGGAACCATAGCTTGCCGCAGGTGAGACATTTTGTGGATTGCAGATAGCAAAACCCATGAGCAGACGAAAATGGAGCTGGTGGAACCAGGAAGCGGGAAAAGATATGCTTTTTTGCTCAAAAATCACGGCGTTGTCCGGCTCCGCGCGACAATTCCACTCGGTTGGTTTAGTACTTGTGGAAGACCGTTAAGTAAAAGTGCGACGCCAAGACGTTCAGAGACGATGCATGACTTGAAACGCGATCTTCAAGTCAGCATTGCGGCCACAGAGGGTCACACAAACGACAAAAAATGTGTTCAAAATGTGGGGACGACAGACAGCAAAGAATGGACCACAGATGAACTGAGCTTCACCATGAGAATTTTTGTGTTTTTCGGCCACTTCGTTGCACTGTGTAACGTCTAAGAGGCGGTCCACTGTGTCTGCTGCTTCAGCCTGTATTGTAAAATGCTCCCGACTAAGGCTAAGAGATTCCGGAATTGTTGCTTACGACGCAAATACATATTGATGGAATGGAAATATGGCAAAGTCATCATTGCCAACAGATTAAGGTACTTGACAATTATGAAGAGCAACAACAAATAAGATGTAGCGTAGCAGACGCGATGCATGGGGAAGAAATAATATTTCCAAAAAAAAAAAAAAAAAAAAAAAAAAGGGGAAAAAAGAAGAAGAAGCAGAAGAAGTTTCCACGAATTGAAACCAATTTGAAGAGCGAGGTAGAGCAGAGAATCCAAAAAAACTTAAGCGACAGTGCAACAACAACAGCAAAACTACAAGTTCCATGTAGCATGATTTGACTGGAGGCGATGAGGGGACCTGAGAAACCAGTGGAGCAGCGAGGCGTTCATTAATATTGAGCCACCAAATGATATATTGTTTGAACTTTCGTCGGCACGTTTGGAGGACATACATATGGTAGGTAGATAAAAGTCACACACTCCACCCCCCAACCCCTGCTTCCCCATCGACATCGATGCCACAGTCTGTTTGTCATGTCACAGCGGCAGACAGCATTGCGTCAAGTGGCAAAATCAGAAACAACAACACCTTTTTTGTTGTTGTTGTTGTTGTTTTTGCTTTTTTTTTTTCTTTTTTTTTTTGCCAGAAAACTACATTTTAGTTCGATCAACAACCACGTCAGTGCGTCTGCCGCTCTCACTGACTTCTCGTCACTTCTCATGTATGTGTAAGTATGTATGTGTGTGTGCGTGTTGCATTTCATTGTTGCAAGATGACTGCACAATAATTGAAATCTGTTAACCACTCACATACAGTACATATGTTTGTATGTATGTATTTGAATGTATCTGGTTCCCCAGGCTGCCACTGACGCACAGACATACCTCAAGTGCGCATTTATCTCTATACATTTTGGTTGTACGTAGCTCTTCCCTGCCAATCACTGCTTTTTCTTCCATAATTTCATTATTATTTTAGGTTTTTTTTTAATTTTTTAATATTTTTAAATTTATTTTCTACACACTCCTTCATTTGAAATTCATCGTAGAAAATTAGTTTCACAGAATTGGCACTTCTGAGGTCTTTTGTGGCCTTTTGTGGCGTTGAAGCCTTACAAAGTCGTCTCTAAATTTTTTCATTTTTTTTTTTGTCGCTTTATCAGCAATTTCATATTAATCTGCATTTATTTCACTTCTTTTCATTATATTCTCTTTAAGTTGTTGAGTTAATTTTAATGCTGGCTAAGTAAGGCGTAAGTAAATATTGCTTTGAGCGCTACTCTCATGGCAAAAGCGAGCTGAGTGGGCTTGTGAGAACCAAGAAGAAACCATGAAGTTGTGTGTGTATTTGATTTTTACCCCTTAAGCTTGACTCAAAAGTGCTTTTTGATCGAACTCCTAATCCAGTTTGTGGTGTACGTCTCGTTGCCTTACTAACCAATACAATCTATGATGAGCAGCCTCCGAACGGCTGATGGACTTTTATGCCGAACTTCCATTTGATCAGAGAAATCCTGTATTGGGATGGATATCCCTTACCGAGGTGAGATTGCGCTTAGAACAAACTTATTCTCTGTTTATTAATGACTGTTTCATAGTCATAGAGATTTCTTGTTGAGAGGCTCTGGCATTAAAAACCAACAGAGAAATGCTATTTTCAGCCATACCGCAGTCCTTTATACCATGCATGATCATTTCAACTTGATTTCAAAATGCAATATTCAATTCAGATGACTTTCGGTGTCGATATATATTTGAATTTATGCCTGAATCATTCCAAATTTCACGTTCTTAAATGCTTTTTTGACAGATTTCTGACCCAAAACCTCATATCAGAACGAAACGGTTGTATGGGAGCTGGATGATATAAAGGGTGATCAAAGTAGAGGTCCTTTTTCAATAGCCTCCATTTTTGACAGATCTCACGTAAGATGTCTAAAGCCGTGTCATGTTATTTTTGTTCAGTATTGTTTGGCATTTCCCAACATGGAAAGACCGACGCCTGAACAACGTTTCAACAAATCATTCAACTTCATTCAACGAAAATTCACGTTCCGCGAAGAATGTGTTTCGCGCGCTTCGCTCAAGACTTATGGTCAACATAATCGGCCTACTAAACATACTACTCGCCACACCATCACCCATCTTGATACCCACAGCATGAATTATTGGATAATATTCGACCGAATAGTCGATCGTCCAGCACGTCTAGTGAAGAAAATATAGCAGCGGCCGTAGTTGAGAGTGTACACGGAGACCGTGGAGAGTGGATTCGGCGGCGTTCGCAGCAACTCGGACTGGATGGTATGGAACGACTGGGCGCATTTTACGTTGAGATCTTAAATTGAAAGCGTACAAAATACATCTTGTGCAACTGAACTGAAGCCGCTCGATCTTCCTAAGCAACATCGCTTCGCTCTATCGGCTCTTAAAAAGTTCCAAGAACATCCACCGACGTTTTTGAGTCAAATTTTGTTTTGCGATGAGGCCCATTTCTGACTCAAAGGGTATGTAAAGAAGCAAAATTTCCGCATTTGCGACGAAAAGCAACGGGAAGAGATTCAAGAGCTGCCATTTCATTCAGAAAAAACAACGGTTTGGTGTGGTTGGTTTTGTTTGTGGGCCGGTGGAATCATCGGTGCATATCTCTTCAAAAATGATGCCGGTGAGAGCGTAACCGTCCATGGCGACCATTATCGCGCAATGATAACCGACTATTTGATGCCCGAAATTAAAGTTCGTGATCTCCGAGACATTTTTGGTTTCAACAAGACGGCGCCACTTCCCACACTTCCCACACATCACGCAACAATCAATAGATTTTTTGAGAGAACACTTCGGTGAGCGGATAATTTCACGTTTTGGGCCGGTCGATTGGCCACCAAAATCGTATATTTGCACAACGTTAGACTTTTTCCGGGTGGGGCTATGTAAAGTCTAAAGTCTATGCGAACAATCCCGCTTCGCTTCAGTCCTTGGAGGAGGAAAACATTACGCATGTCATACGCCAGTTACCAGTCGAAATGCTCACGAAAGAGTCATCGAAAATTGAACTCAACGGATGAATGGACCATCTGAGACGTATTTGCGGCCAACATTTGAAAGAGATAATCTTCAAAAAATCAATGCCAAAGAATGTTCTTTCGAATCAAAATAAAAATTTCCCATTAAATTGGAAATTTCTGTGTGCTTTTTCTTCAAAAAAGGTAGGGAACCTCGTAATGCATCACCATTTATATCAGCCATGTATCAGATGTTCTGTCCCAACTTAGTCTTTCTTACATGCTGGAAGTAATATTCAGGCGCACATGTCGAATCGGAGGAGAAGCTTAAACTGATACAGAGCGCCAGTTATATATATATAATTTTTTTTTTTTGTGTCAAACTGCGTGGGGAAATTCTTAACCAACAACACCGGCTTACCCAATTGTCCCCACAACACATTAACGTTTATTTCACGTATACTCGTATGCCGCATGGAGTAATGGAAATATTTACGTGCGCAAATAAATTCACAAATTAACAAAATATTTTTTTTTTTTGCATGAAAATGCGAATTTTCACATTTTCACATATTTCCACAGTAATTATTTTTAACCAATGAGATATCACAGCAGCGGAAAGTAGCATGAAAAAATGGCTAAATGAATTTAAATTACAAAATTCGGTAATTTGGTATAGGGTTTTCTACACACACACACACACACACACACAAACACACACACACATATACATGCAGGCATAACTCTACAAATATTTAAGTTTTCAAATGGAAAATCGAGTACAAAAACAAAAAGTGCTCAACAAATACCCAGCACTTTTTCCACACAAGTGGACACAAGTGTATGTATGTATGTATGTATGTGTGGGTGTATGTATGGGTGTGTACAGTGTGTGTAACAGCGGTAGTAGTGGTGTAAGAGCGCCAAAAAAACAAGAATATTCAAATTCTACCAAACCAATTTCCGTAGGGATCGAGTGTGGCAGTGAGGTGGGTCGGTGGGTGGTGAGGGGAAACCAAAATGGAAAACCAACAACCAACAACCAATACAAGCGCACATAATTAACCAGACACACCACAAACAGCCACAAGTGCACTTGCCATGCAGCCAACATACCTACACGCACACACAGGCTCACCCATCATCACAGCACAGCTAAGAGCAAATATCAATGAGTTTCTGTGTGTGTGTCTGAGCGTGTGTGTGTGTGTGTGCGTAACTCCTTATAAGCTATGTACTCGTACATATATGGAATCAACGTTGATTGTGCTGATGTTGGCATGGAAAATTAACAATTTTTCAATTAAAATCAATACGGTCGGTCTCACTGGTGCCTGCACTGTAAGCTAGCAAGCCAACGGGTGTGCAAGCCAACGGGTGTGCCATGTCGTGGGGTGGTGGTGGTGGTGGTGTTGGTGTTGGTGGAGCGTGAGAGCTGCGTATATACATATTTATGATGTATGTATGTGGTCATATATGTACATAGTTGAAATGGTAGTTACACTACTACTCCGTGTTGAATATTTCTGTTTGTTTGTTGCTGCTACCATTCCAGTGTTGGGTAACAACTTAGTTCGAATGCATTTTTGCTCTGGACGCTTGTTTACATCGCTTGTACTCCTATTTATGTGAGTTTAGAGTAGGTATTTTGGCAAAGACAAAACAATAAATTGAAGAGTTTCTCTTGAAATGTCATACTTCATGGCAGTCCCGATGAGGTGAGTGCAACTCGAACGATGAAAGCTTCGCTATCCTTTTCGAAGCTCTCCAAACCTAATGTAGTTTCCATGAATATCAAGAAAAGCGCCATTGGTGGCGCCTAGGTCATGTTTTCAGGTCTTAAGTTCACTGTTCAGCTGTCATGTGAAGTTCTTCTACTATTACGAGTTTCGAGTTTTGGCCGAGCTCCTCTATCAATGTGCGACTTTTAATGCTCCTCTAAAAAAAATGTAGGGACCAACAATTTATTCCAAGTCACCTCCGAAAGGCTTATGGAATTCTATGACTCATGCCAGGCACACTTTCAGTAAAGTTGACACTCCCTGCCTATAGGATGATCGCAGGGAGTTGAATCTAGAGAATAGGCTGGATTAGTTAGCAGTTCGTAGCCGAATTTATGAATTTTCGCCTTGGTGACTACACAACGTGCCATCCGTTTCCATTGTCATGATGGAAGAGCACTTTTTCTCACCAAAACCCTTCGTTTATGCTTCAAAACAATAGCGAGTCTGTCCAAAAAAACTGAAGAATATGCGCCGATGAACGTTTTAGCCTTTTCAAGGTAATCGATGTAAACGCCATCTCATGCTTCCCAAAAAAAAAAACTCGGAACATAAGCCACCTAACCTTCTTTGTTGCACGTTCACCCGTAGAAATCCACTATCTTTGTGGGTTCTTTTGTCTCTGGTGTGCTGTGGTGGATCCGTTTCGTCTACGATAACGAAACGGGTCAAAAAATCGTTCGCATTGCGCTTGAACACCGTCAAACACTGTTGTTGTTGTTATTGTTATAACCGCAGAAAATTCTCCAAATTGAGCTTCGGGGAATATTGCGAGAGTCGCAGTCCTTGCCCGACTGTCACAAGAACTATTCGATTTTAGTCATCTCTTACTACACGCATACCTTACCGCGGTTAAATTCTTGAACCCCTAATCCGCTGGCAGTACAGTCAAACACTTTTTGGAAGTGGTTACACGGTTGCGCTTGGGGTCGTGTGTGTGAGCAATCGCGACAAACATCGCGCGGATAGCTCTTTCATGTCCAAATATTCATGTAAAGTGGATGAAACCCACTCAGTTGAGATACCAATAGCCTCAGTCAGCTCACGCTCTCTTATTTTCCGATCTTTCAATATCATTCCATGGATTTCATCGGTGATTTCTGGTGTGACGATCACTTTTGGGCGACCTGAACCTTCGGCACCACTTGTACTGTATAGAAATGGCAACATTTACTTTGAAACATGTTGTATACGAGCATTATCATGAAAACCTGCTGAAAATGGTACTCGTATAAGTTCTATTTCAAGGAGATCTCTGAATTATTTGCAAATCAATCCGTCTTTGTAAATACAAAACAAATTGAGGACTTTCTCAGTGAGCTAAAAAGCTGCGCATATCATAAGAGAGTCACCACCATCTTTTCGCTTATAGCAAGTCTGTCCCTCAATTTGTTGGCTAAGGGATACAAACTAAGGCTGAGTGAGCAGATTAAACACATTTAGTAATCACCAAGAATTCCCACTTTCCATCAACTTGTCTGCAAAAGGTTATCTCACTCACGATTTCACTGAATAAATTCAAAGCTACTCGGTATGGATGAATAACAAGTTGGATCTCAGAGCTTTCAGTTTTAACTCACTGTAGGCCAGAAATTAGTACAATCTTCAAATTGCCTGACCTTCAACATCCTCCGCCAGCTAAGTCACCTTAGTAAGAGCGCTGATTCAATAGTGGTTCTCTTATCAAAGACATACAGATTCTCCCGTTGAATACTCTTACTAGTAGCGCGTAAGTTAAATCAAATGACAGCCTCGTGAATTTTGTAAGCTTCGATCCGTCTGAGATAGATTTCGACTACATTTTGACACATCATGGACGGTGTCTTAGCCCTAAATTGACGATTGCTGGTTTTCAAGCGCTCAAGTGTTAAAGGTTTATCCATAAAAAAAGTCCAACCGAGTCAAATCACCCGATGTCGGTGGCCAGTCAACATCGCCAAGACGGGAGATTACCCGGGAGTGAAATTTCTCTCGAAGTAAAGCCAAATTCGCTGTTGTGGTTGTTGTTGTTGTAGCAGTTATACACCAGCCCCGTCTGGGTTAGGCAAGTTTAGTTTCAGTCATCGCGGCTATCTAACGGGAGGCCCAGGAAACGTGCTGTTTCGACGGGTTCGGACCAGAGGGAGAGGAGTGTTAGATGAGTCGGGTTAAGTGGGCATGCAAAGAGGTGGTTAGTGTCGTGCGTGTTGTCGTGTTGGGTATGTCAGGGTCGAGTCTCTGGATAGGTAGGAGTTAAGCCTGTTACAGTATCCAGATCATAATTGTGCCAGGGTTACGCGGGTCTATCGAGGCAGCTCGAGATATTGTTCTGCAATGGGTGGTGATTGGACTCTGAGAACACCATTCACGGGAAGAGAGTTCACGAAGGTGTTAACGGACTCTCGGTTGTTGTTGTTGTTGTTGTAACTGCAGAAAATTGCCCAAATGTGGCTTCGGGGAACATTTCGGGAGTGACAGTCCTTGGCCAGACTCTCGGTGAATGTTGTTTATGGCCTGTCTGTATGCCTTCCTGTCCAGCGGGTCCTGTCTGTATTGCTGTACGTCGTCCCGGTGGTCAAGTACTCCCTTCCTGATGTGTCTAGATGATGGTTCGTCTTCCAATAAGTGTCTGTTGGTAGCATCCCAGCAGATATTGCTTACACAGCATAAAATTATGCTACTTAACTGGGAGCATAGCATCAGCTGGTGAAAAGGGTGGCAGAGGATTTCGCGGGTTGTAGATGTAAATGTCGTGCAGTGAAGGAGTTGGAAAGCTCCTGGAAAGCTATGGCTGAGATCAGCCATATTCGCTCGTATAGTATGGCATGTGGCACCATCTTATTGGAACCACATATTGTCCAAGTCGTGTTCTTCAATTGCAGACCAAAAAGAGCCGGTTATCATGCGATCATAATGATCCGTATTGACAGTGACAATCTCTTCGTTAACGTTTTCAAAGAAGTAAGTTCCAAACACACCTCCGTCCCAAGGAACGTACCAGACAATAAGTTTTATTCCGGGTGTAACGGTCTCTCTTCAATTATTTGAGGATTCTCGTTGCCCTAATGCTGCAATTTTACATAGTTACTCATCCACCGTGTGAGATATGTACCTCACCGTGCTGAGGAAAATTTTGTTGGAAATGTCGCGGTCCACTGCGTGTTGTCCAAGCACTCAATCGACGTAACTACGGTGCTGTAAAGGGTCAGCTGGCTTCAATTGTTGTGTGAGCTGGACTTTAAAAGGATGTTGGTGCCCTATCGGATAACCCTTTACGAGTTTCACATGCACAGATGCTACTTTTATCTCCATTCTAGGACGAAGACGCATGTGACGTACTTGAAATGGACTTAAACCAGTCCTAAAAGCTGTAGATCCCTAGAGATCAAGGAAAACATCGAGACGAGTATCAAAAATCAAAGGGTATGCTTCGCAGAAAAACGCTTAAGCTCCAATTATTTAAACACATTCTTCATCACAACGCACGAACACCTTTCGCTGATAATATATTCACCAACTACAACAATAAAGTACTTGAAATTCCCCACACACACATCCACACATCCACCGTTGTGAGCGTTGCACACATCATTAGCGCTGCCAATACAAATGCCAAACATACCAAATGAATGCATATATGAGACTACATACATACATACATACATACATACTTACATACATACATACATAAATATATGTGTATATATGTATATATATGTGTAACTGTGAATATCCTCATGACACATCTCAGTGGCAATTTATAAAGAACACTCAACAACGACGCCATAACAACGCAGTTTAGCATGCGACACACATACATACAGACGAGTATGTATGCATATAAAAAGCACTATAAACACACACACACACACACATCCGCATAAGCACTATCTTTTCTACTCAGCAGCAGCAGCAGCAGTAGTTGACAAAGGATATGAAGGACTCAGCGCATTGTAGAATGAGTATGAGTGAGAGTATGAGTATGAGTATGAGTGTGAGTACGAGTATGAGTGTGAGTGTGAGTATGAGTTGACTGGCTGTGGACTGCCGCCACTCGAAAATTCCTTAAGGGTGGCAATTTCGCAATTTATGGCTGGTAATCGCGTTGCGATTATGTTCTCCGTCAGTGAAGAGGACAAAATGCACGCACAAACATAGGTAGGTAGGTAGGTAGGTACACGTGGTGTGAGTACAGGAAAATGTCAGCCATTAAAATGCTTAATTATAAATTCGCAAACGCTTAAAATTTTTTTTAATTTTTTTTTTTTAATTTTTTCCATTTTTTTCAATTTCTTCAATTCTTTCAATTTTTTGCATTTTTTTCCTTTTTTTTTTTGTAATTTTTTCCCACTCTTTTACTCTACTCCGCTTTTAATTTTTATTCACCACGCTTCAGTCTGTTTAAAATCTAATAAATGCGAGCGTTGGGAGCACCGTTCGAACGTTCTATACGGTTACTATACATACATACATACATACATACGCGTATGTATGTTTGCTTGCAAGTGTGAAATGTTTTCTGTTGAGTGGTCGAGCAACCGCCACGTCATCGTAATTAAATAATGAAGACATTGTTTGCGCAAATAATGTACATACATACATATAGAGGGTGATCCATTTCGGGGTTTCCTACTTTTTTTTTGAAGAAAAAAAAAACACAGAAAATTCAAATTTCATTCCCCATTAAATTATCATTCGAAAGAACATTCTTTGACATTTATTTTTTGAAGATTATCTCTTTCAAATGTTAGTCGCGGCTACGTCTCAGATGGTCCATCCATCCATGGTTGATTCCAATTCTATCAATGATTCCTTCAGAGCATTTCGACTGGTAGCTGGCGAATGACATGCGTGATGTTTTGCTCCACGACCTGAATCGAAGTGGGATTATCCGCATAGACTTTAGACTTTACATATTCCCACACGGAAAAACGGTCTAACGGTGTGATATCACACGATCTTGGTGGCCAATCGACCGGCTCAAAACGTGAAAGTATCTGCTCACCGAAGTGTTCTCTCAATAAATCCATTGATTGATGCGTGATGTGGGGGAAGTGTGGGAAGTGGCGCCGTCTTGTTGAAACCAAAAATGTCTCGGAGATCACGAGCTTCAATTTCAGGCATCAAATAGTCGGTTATCATGGCGTGTTAACAGTCGCCATAGACGGTTACGTTCTCAGCGGCATCCTTTGTGGGAGAAATATGGAGGACCGATGATTCCAACGGGACAACAAACCGTTGTTTTTTCTGAATGAAATTGCAGCTCTTGAATCTCTTCTGGTTGCTCTTCGTCCCAAATGCGGCAATTTTGCTTGTTTACATACCCATTGAGCCAGGAATTGACCACAACACTGAACAAAATTTGATGCGAAAACGTCGGTGGATCTTTTTGGAACTTTTCAAGAGCCCATAGAGCGAAGCGATGTCGCTTTGGAAGGTCGAACGGCTTTAGTTCTGGCACAAGCTGTATTATGGTACGCTTTCAATTTAAGATTTCGACATAAAATGCGGCAAGTCGTACCACACGTCACTGCGAGCTTCTGCGAAGGCCACCGAATCGACTCTCCACGGTCTGCGTGTACTCTCTCAGGGACAGCCGCTGCTACATTTTCTTCACTGCATGCTGGACGTGGTCTGTCTACTCGGTCGAATATTATCCCATAAGGAATGCTGGATCTTAAGATGGGTGATGGTGTTTCGAATGCGGACGCTCAGTAGGCCGATTATGTTGACCATAAGTTGAGCGAAGCGCGCGAAACACATTCTTTTCAGAACGTGAATTTTCGTAATAAATTTGCAAGATTTGTTGAAACGTTGTTCGGGCGTAAGTCTTTCCATGTTGAGGAATGCCAAACAATACTGAACAAAACCAAACATGACACGACTTGACGCGACTCCGTGATCTGACAAAAAAGCAATTGAAAAAAGTGCCTCTACTTGGATCACCTGTATATACATACACATTTGCAGTGCTTGCCATTATGTGTGTGTGCGTATAACTATTTGTCACTCTGTCACATTCCCATTTTGTGGAGTAATTAACATTATTAAATGCCTTGAAGTACTGAGAGAAAGTTACAAGAAAACTCGCTGGAGCATTTTCCGTCAAATAATGAATTGAACCAGTCGTGAGCAGCTCTCTGGTCTAAAACTAGCTTCTTCTTCTTTTGGCGTAGGACTAGTTCCTTCTCTTTGCTCTTTGGCATCAGTTGAAAATACGAAGTGAAACCAGGTCGCTCTCGAACTGATTCTTCCCATGGAGTGGAGATCTTTCACTTCCTCCAGCTTCCATCAACGGTTACCTCATCGAAAACTTTCAACGCTTCGAAACTCTCACCCTTTCGCACGACATGATCTAGTCAGCGTTACAGCCGCTGTTACGCTTGATTCGTTGAACTGTGTTAATGGCGCCGTATAACTCGGGCAGTTCCTCGTTTCATCAGCTGCGGTATTCCTCAATGTGCAGAAGACAATAAATCTTCCTCAAAACTTTTCTTTCGAAAACTCCTAAGGCCGACTTTATCGGATGTCGCCAACGTCCAGGCTTCTACACCATAAATGAGAATGGCAATGCTGAGCGACTTGTAGAGTTTGGTTCTGGTTCGTCGGGAGAGGACTTTACTCTTCAATTGCCTACTCAGTCCAAAGTAGCAACAGTTGGCAGGAGTGTTTCTGAGTTGGATTTCAAGGCTAACATTCTTGGTGTTGTTAATGCTTGTTTCCCAGATAGAAGAAAATATCTACGACTTAGAAGTTATGACTGTCAACAGCCACATGGGAGTGCGCGAGTGGCGTTTGAGATGACTTTTTGTTCGGTGACAGTTGGGCTACAATGTCTTTCACACAATACACTAGATAGAAACTTATATGCGAGATCGAGGAAGCTTCTCTGGGATTGAGCGGTGATTATACAGGTTCCATTCGTCGAGCATTCCTCGGTTCGACCATATTCTTCAGAGAAGCCGACATATGCAATTTGTCAGCTTTACGCCGTCGTATTTGAAGCAGCTCTGCCAGTAAACGGTCGGCTCCCGTCGCTTTCTTATTCTTTAAGCGGGCAATCGCTATTCGAAGTTCATCATAGTCGGGAACGTCTATCGTTCGAGGTTTCGAGTTCACCATCTTCTTGTGTTTCACTTTTACTGCCAGCAGCCTGGAGAAGTGCTCCCTCCCTACGCTGAGTATGTTCCAAACATATGCCACCAGATTACCTCCTTGTTAACTACATGATTGTGCTCCGATCTTGAAATCTTCTGTAAGTTGCCGCATCTGTTCATAGAACCTTTTAGTATTGTCCTTGCCGGCCAGTTTCTCAAGCTCTTTATACTCACGCGTCGCGGCCTCTTTCTTTCTTTTTCAACGTTGCGAGGTAGGCGGTTCATTTTCTCTCCACTGCAGCTCGACATTGCTCAACGTACCAGCTCTTTTTCTGACACTGTTGAAAGTCAATTGTTTCCGTAGCGGAACTTAAAATTCCGTTCCACAGCTCTCTTATATCGAGTTGCTGATGAGTGCTCTCAGAGAGCAGAAGTGCAAGTCGAGTATTAATCCTCACGGCTGCCTGTTGTGATTGCAGCTCTTCCACATCGAAGCTTCTTCCTGTGTTTGTTGACGGGCTTTGCTCTTTGCTGCGCTGAGGCGTTTTCTTATCCTCGCTGCCGCAAGACAGTTGTCCGAGTCGATGTTAATTAAGTCCTCGGAACGTAGATACATCTAAAATACTGAAGATGGTTCTTTCATCTATAACAACATGCTCGATTTGGTTGAGTATTTTCAATATGGCCATGTAGCTTGATGAAGTTTTGTGTGCTGGAAACTAGTACTACATACAATCGGGTCCCGGCGTGGTCGATCAGCTTCAGCTCGTTTGGTCAAAAAACACCTTCTTTGCATGACTTGACGTTGAAATAACCAAGCCCAAATTTAACATCATGGGAGAGGGGGGGTGGGGGGAGCAACGCTCGCAGGTACTTTCAAGGCTCTTGTAGAAAGTAACTTTGGTCACAACGTCCTGCTCTTCCTTCTGGGTGTGGGCGCGAATCCGCGAACTTAACTTTGATGAGGACTGTGGGCAGATATTCATCAATCGAGGTGAATGTCAGCATTCGGCGACGGAGTCTCTCTTCCACCACAAAAGCAAAACCAAATTTTCGGTCCCTTATATGGCCCCCATAGTAGATTTCACAAGGAATCACCTTCTTTTGTCGTGCTGATGTCCATTGCACTTCTTGGACGGCGGTGATTTTTTACGAGAAGATCAATCAACTGGGCAGTGGCACCTTCCTAATTAAGCCTCTGGACATTCTAGGTGCATTCACTCAAATCGTGATCCTTAAAACTTGTGGAGGGCTCTTAATCCTTAGAAATTTTCGAAAAAAAAAATTTTTTTCCATCCCAAAATTGAACTTCTCTGCTGAGCAAATTATTTGAATTCGCACTCACAATATTCACTGCTCAGTACCAACAATAATTTTCGAAACAAATAAAAAAAATCCATTAGGAAGACAAAAGCTGTCAAGTACGTGGCTGAATGTTGCTGACTGATTAACTGCTCATAAACGCAATAAACGCAGAAGAAGAAGAAGAAGAAGAAGAAGAATGTGAAATGGAATTCAGTACCAGCCCCCATCATATGCATTTTTATGAAGTACTCCACCCCACTCATCACACTCACTCTTTCCATATGCGAGATGGGATGAGGGGAAACTCACTCACATGACTCACATGACCAATAAGTGGCTGCGCGCAGTTCATATGGGAAGAACCACTTGGAATGGCTGCGAAATTGCCTATTAAATATGGGCGTAATTTTATGCATATCAATATACATATGTGTGTGTGTGTGTGTGTGTGTGTGTGTGTGTGTGTGATGGTTTATGTACATCCTACTCGCGTACTAAAGATGGATAAGTAGCAGCGCCTGAAGGGGCGTCCATTGTTTGCTGGGTGTGAATAGACGATTATGTATGTATGTATGTATGTATATATGTAGTTATGTGGTGACACGCCATGGCCTTAATTACCGTATACACCCCTAATGAGTGTGAACTCATATTTGACACTCAGAATCGAATTTTAAATTTAAAAAATTTTTTTTTAATATTTTTGTAATGACCTCGTGGACAGTAAAGAAGAAGAAGCATTTTGAAATAATACAAAAATTCTGTGGCAATTCTTTTCAGAGAGCAATGAGTGTTGAATTGAAAACTTTCTTCCTCCTCGTAGATTTTTAGGAGCTTCGCTCCATCTGAGATAATTTTGGACCACTTTTTGGCACATACTGGGCGGTGATCTCAGCCATAACTTGACGAATGTGAGTTTTCAAGTGCTCAAGAGTTGAAGGTTTATCCACACAAGGACGGTACTCCGCGTAGCCTCACAAAAAAAACAGTCCAATTGTTGTTGATTGATTGTTAAATCTTACGCTCGCAGTGGCCAATTGTCATCGCCAAGAGGAGAGTTTACCGCGGCTGGCAAATTTCTCTTGCAATAAAGCCATATTCGCTCATGTTAAGTGACATGTGGCACCATCTTGTTGGAACCAAATATCATCCAAGTTGTCTTCATCAATTGCAAACCAAAAAAAGTCGGTTATCATACGATGCTGACGCTCCGTATTGACAGCGAAAGCCGCGCCGTTATCATTTTCAAAGAAGTAAGTTCCGCCGGACCAAAGAGCGCACCAGACAGCAATTTTTTTTTTTTTTTTTTTTTTTTTTTTTTTTTTTAATAATGTTCTCTCTTCCATAATTTAAGGATTCTCGGAGCCCCAAATGTGACAATTTTGCTTATTTACGTATCCACCGAGTGAGAAATCTGGCTCGTCGTGCTAAAGAAATTTTTTTTGGAAAAACGCGGTTCACTTGTCGTTCAAGCACCCAATCGACGTAACGACGGCGAAAATTCACTTTCTGTAAAGGATAGGTTTCGCGCGCTTCGCTCAACTTATGGTCAACATAATCGACTTACTGTGAGCGTACTATTCGGAAACCTACAACACTCATCTTGAGACCCAGCATTCATTATTTGGATAATATTCGATAGAATAGTCGATCGTCCAGCACGCAGTGAAGAAAATATAGCGGGGGCCGTAGCTGAGAGTGTACACGAAGACCGTGGTGAATCGATTCGGCGACGTTCACAGGATGGTATGGAACGACTTGGCGCATTTTATGTCGAGATCTTTAATAGAAAGCGTATAAAAAGTGTCAGCTTTTTCAAGAACTGAAGCGGCTTGACCTTCCCAAGCGACATCGCTTCGCTCTATTGGCTCTTGAAAAAAAACCAAGACGTTTTCGAGCCAAATTTTGTTCAGCGATGTGCCCCATTTCTGGCTCAATGGGTATGTAAACAAGCAAAATTGCCGCAATTGGGACGAAGAGAAACCTGAAGTGCTTCAAGAGCTGTCATTTCAGCCAGAAATAACAACGGTTTAGTGTGGTTTATGGGCACCGGTGGTGCTCCATATTTCTTCAAAAAATTAATGATGGTAAGAACGTAACCGCCAATGGTGACCGCTATCGCGCCATGATAAACGACTATTTGATGCCTGAAACTGAAGCTCGTAATCTCTGCGATATTTGGTTTCAACAAGACGGCGCCGCACTTCACAGTCATCGCATCAATCAATGGATTTACTGAGAGAACACTTCGGTGAGCAGATAATTTCACGTTTTGGGCCGGCCGATCGATTGGCCACCAAGATCGTGTGATATCACACCGCTACACCGTTTTTCCCGTGGGGATATGTAAAGTGTAAAGTCTATGCGGACAATCCTGCTTCGAGATTCAGGTCTTGGAGCAAAACATCACGCGTGTTATTCGCCAGTTACCAGTCGAAATGCTCGAACGGGTCATCGAAAATTGGACTCAACGGATGGGCCATCTGAGAAGTAGCCGCGGCCAACATTTGAAAGAGATAATCTTGAAAAAATAAATGCCAAAGAATGTGCTTTCGAATGGTAATAAACATTCCCCATTAGATTTGAAATTTCTGTGTTTTTTTTTTTTCAAAAAATTTAGGGAATCTCGGAATGGATCAACCGTTATAACTATGTGTATTTTGATTTGTATGAAATAAAATGATTTTTGTATGAAAAAATTAAAGTTTTTGAAAGAATTTGCTTTGCCAAATCTCCACAGATATGTTATTCCAATAAAAAGTATCGAAAAATATTTATGCAGACTCATTACCACTCGAATTTTTATACGAAAATAACTGTCTATCACTCTAATTTGTTAAAAATGTTTCAAAATTATTATTTTTCAACTAAAATCATGTTTTTCGAACAACAAAGTCACTCAAAAAAATTCATAATTTCAATACCGTGAGTTTTCAACAGGCCACACACTTCTATTTACACAACCAGCCAGATTCCATTGCAGGAACGTAATATCACAACAAAGGTTAAAACACGACTAAACTGGGGGCAGTGGAAGTGAGAATATGATAAAAGGGCAGTGGAGCACCTGGCAAAGGTAGTCTCTTGTGAGCAAACAAAGTACAAAATGCATTACTGCAATGGGATGGCCGCAGGATGTTAGAGCCAAAAAAAAATGAGGTGTGAAAGATCAGTAATGAAAAATCCAAACAAGCAAAGCTTCAAAAACGAAATGTGCTCGCCACATGACAGCTACAAGGGCAGGTAAAATCAGACTAAAAAAAATAAAAAAAATTACCAGCAAGGAAGCGCGAGATGTCAGATTTGCGGGAAGAGAGAAAAAAAATAAACAATTAAAGGAATTTCATGACAAACAATGAGATGCGCGACCGTCAGGTATTCAATTCACAGCTGAAAACACGAATTTCTATGCCGTATGTATGTATGAATGTCTTAGCTTTCGAAATAAGTCTGCATTGTTCTCAGCGTAAATTAGTCTACACCTCCCTTCCAGCGCTTCAGATATTAAATTACCATTTTTTACGAAATGAATTTATGCGTTTTTTCAACACTTTATTTGCGCGAAGATGTCTTGGAGATTAAAATAGAAAATAATAAAAATTATACTAGAAATATTGAAGAGACAAAAAAGACACTTTACACACTACAAAACCCGCGGTTAACTCAGAAATATAGCAATACTAACAGATCAGACCGCGCCTCGCTCTTTCTACATCTTCTCCAATATCTATTCTATTAGGTATTGAAAAAGGTCATACAAGCTCTATTTAAGCATAATCTAGTGCACAATAATATTTTTTTTATTACTATTCTATTCCATCGGGTGATTCATTTCGAGATTCCCCACATTTTTTTGAAGGAAAAAAAAACAGAAAATTCACATTTAATGGGAAATTTTTATGCTCATTCGAAAGAAAATTCTTTGGCATTTATTTTTTGAAGATTATCTCTTTCAAATGTTAGCCGCGGCTACGTTTCAGATGGTCCATCCATACGTTGAGTCCAATTTTCGATGCATCGTTCGAGCATTCCGACTGATAACTGGCGCATGACACGTGAGATGTTTTGCTCCAAGGCCTAAATCGAAGTGGGATTGTCCGCTAGAGACTTTATACTTTACATATCCCCACCGAGAAAAGTCTAAAAGTGTAATATCACACGAGCTTGGTGGCCAATCGACCGGCCCAAAACGTGAAATTATCCGCTCACCGAGGTGTTCTCTCAATAAATCCATTGATTGTTGCGTGATGTGTGGGAAGTGTGGGAAGTGTTGGAAGTGGCGCCGTCTTGTTCAATCCAAATGTCGCGGCGATTACGAGCTTCAATTTCAGTCATCAAATAGTCGGTTATAATGGCGCGATAGCGGTCGCGATTACGACGGATACGTTCTCACCGGCATCATTTTTGAAGAAATATGGAGAAGCGATGATTCCATCGGTCCACAAATCACACCAGACCGTTGTTTTTTTTTTGGATGAAATGGCAGCTCTTGAATCTCTTCAGGTTGCTCTTCGTCCCGAATGCGGCAATTTTGCTTGTTTACATATCCCTTGAACCAGAAATGGGCCTCATCGCTAAACAAAATTTGGCTCGGAAACGTCGGTGGATCCTCTTAGAACTTTTCAAAAGACCATAGATCGAAGCGATGTCGCTTGGTATTTTGTATGCTTTTTATTAAAGATCTCGACGTAAAGTGCGCTAAGTCGTTCCATAGGTCAGTCCGAGTTAGTGCGAACGACGCCGAAACGACAATCTATGGTCTTCGTGTACTCTTTCAGCCACAACCGCCGTTATATTTTCTTCACTGCATGCTGGACGTGGTCTACTCGGTCGAATATTATCCCAAAATGAAAGCTGGGTCTCAAGATGGGTGATGGTGTTGCGAATGCGGACGCTCATTAGGCCGATTATGTTGACCATAAGTTGAGCGAAGCGCGCGCGAAACAAATTTTTTTTATATTCTGGAAATTTTCATATACGTAAATCGCAAAATAAATAAGATTTTGAATACTTCCAGTTCCCGTATATTTCTAAGCATATAAATTCCCCCTAAACGTCCGTTATTTCGTTTGGAAGGGAAAACCTCCGTATGAGATATATAATGAGGTGAAAACTGCATCATAAGAGTGTGTGAAAGTTGTGTTGCGAGTTTAAAAATGGTCGTATATCTATATATAATGAATAGAGGGGCTGAAGACCGCCCAGTAACTATTGCAGTTTCACTTTGAAACCATCCCACGCTTTCCCTTGATCTAACACCTTCAGATTACTATCACTTTACCTCCGTGAAGCTGCACATGGCTGGCAAATAGTTTTTAACCGACGAAGAGGAAGGAGGTGTAGTAGTGGAACTCTTTTTGGCGGGAAATTGCTTCGAGGAAGGCATGGACATTGCGCTTAAAAAGGTCAGAAACGACCGAAAGGTATGACAAGGAGATTTTGCAACATGAAAACGCACGGTCCCACCTGGCTGAAATGGTCAAAAGCTACTTGAAAATTCTGAAATGGATCAAGCGCCATACTCTACAGACCTTCTTCTTCCAATTACTGGGTTTTTTGACGGATGCGAAACGATTTGGGGTGCCACCGATACGGGTCTTTTGAAGAAATCAATGATTGCACTCAATGATTGGATTGAGAAGAGAGTGGGCTCATTTTTGAGAGATAGCATGTGAAAATTCCAGAGAGTTGGGAAAAAGTTGTCGCCATATTTTGTTTTTGGGGAAAGTGAAAAAATTACAACAAAAAAAACAGTCTGAGCTGTAGAAGTTATAACTATTTCGGAAACCACCACGTTTCCTCAACAGATTTCCTTCAACACACCTTTGTTCGAATTGGATCCGAACTTGGGATGGCCACAGCACGAACCCAATGGCTAAACCATTAGGCTACTTCGGTTCTCACAAGCCAGGAACAGTGCTAAAAGTTATTCCACTCCTGAATTTTTGTTCCAGAGGCCAAGCTTTTTAAGGACAATCATTTCAGAATTGTTTTGAAATTGAAATTAGAAAAAATAACTGAATATTTCCTGCCACTCACCTGTATACGATCTTCAGGTAACTCGGTCTTTAGCGACAGCATCTCTCTCGCATACACATCTGGATAGTGTGCTTCTTTGAAGGCCTCTTCAAGTTTTTCCAATTGATAAGATGTGAATATTGTGCGACTATGACGGCGTTTCTTCTTCTTCTTCTTACTACCAAAACCATTTAAGCCATCGAGTGTAAAGTCTTTGCTGGATAAGGGACCTGGAAAGAAAACAAAAATGAGAGGATAATGTAGAGAGAGGAAAAGTTTAGATATAAAATTGCGTAAATGTAGAAAATATTCTTTGACGCCGTAGAAAAATTAGCATAAAATATGAAAATAATAAAAAAAGAAAGTCAAAAAAAAGGAACTGAGAAATTTGGAAAGATTTGCAATTCATCATGCAATTTATCACTTTGCTGAGAAAGTGCTTTGAATGGATAGTGGTGCGGTTGCATTTTAAAAGTTGCAAACAATCAGGCACTTGACAAACCTGCCCACAAAAAAATCTGTAAACTTGTTAGCTTCGAAGTAGTACTTAACCTAAAAATGTTCCGCGGAGTATTAAATATAACAAGTCAATTGGAAAGTACCCGACCTGACACATAGATGGCGCTACTAGAATGAAATCCATATGATTTTTACTTAGCCCTAACCTTCAAAAGTCACCTGTATAAATTTGACAGCTATCGAATCATTAATTTGTGAATTACAGAGCATTTTGAGTGAAGCAACTTTTGTTGCTGTGAAAAAATATGGAGAAAAAGGAATTTCGTGAGTTGATAAATATTGATTTTTGAAGCGAAAAACTACAGTTGAAGCAAAAACTTGGCTTGATGATGAGTTTCCGAACACTGCGCCAGGAAAATCAACCAGCAAGGCTTGGTGTGCTCAGTTTAGACGTGGTGAAATGAGCACCGAAGACTCAGCGGAACGCAGTGAACGCCCAAAAGAGGTTTTCATCGATGGAAAACATCAAAAAAAACCACAAAATGTTTTTGAATGAACGTAAATTAAAATTGAATGAAATAACAAAGACTCTAAAGATATCAACTGAACGTGTACAGCATATCATTCACGTATATTTAGGTATAAAAAGGCCCTGTGCAAAGTGGGTGCTCACTTTTGATCAAAAACAACGTCAAGTTGATGCTTCGGAGCAGTTTTTGGATGTTTGGAGATACTCAGGCGTAATAAACCTGAGGTTTTGCGTCGTTATGTGAAAATGGATAAAAAAATGGTTCCATTATTTCACTCCGAAGTCCAATCGACAATCAACCAAGTGGACTACCCACGACGATGAACCCGCACCAAAACGTGGAAAAACGCAACAGTCGGCTGGCAAGGTTATGTCGTCTGTATTTTGAGATGCGCATGGAATAATTTTTATTAACTCCCTTGAAAAAGGTAGGGCCATCAGCAGCGTCTAATACATAGCGTTATTGGACCGTTTGAAGCACGAAATTGCCGAAAAAAATCCGCATTTGAATAAACAGAAATTGCTGTTTCATCAAGACAATGCACCGTGGTTGCAAGTCAGTGAAATCGATGATAAAATTCCATGAATTGGGCACCGTATTGCTTTAGCATCCACCGTATTCTCCCGGTCTGACCTCCAGCGTCTATTTCCTGTGCTCAGATCTCAAAATAATGCTCACTGGGAAGAAATTTTCGTCGAATGAAAGGGGTGAACGCCGAAACTGAGGCCTATTTTGAAGCAAAGGACAAATCGTACTACAAAAATGGTACGGAAAAGTTGTAGGGTCGCTGTAATCAGTGTATCAGCCTTGAAGAGAACTATGTTGAATAAAAAAATGAATTTTGCCAAAAAAAAAAATGTGTTTTACTATGGTAGGCCGGGGACTTTTCACTTGACCTGTTATATGGCAATTTTCTCTAAATACTATTTAGTGTGTTTTCAGAAAAAGAAAAGTGAGGAGTCAAGTAAAGGGTAATCCATTAAGTGGTTTCGAAAGTGCAGAGCTGTATTTTGACAATTGTAAAACTTAACCGTCAAAGCAAATGGAAGGCCTGGGCTGAAGTCCAAGCTTGAGCAACATCCAAAATTATAGAAAATAAATTTTTCCAATTGCGGGCGCGTCCCTTGGCAGAGAATGTCAGGTACTCCGCGTATTTTTCTGTCTAGAAATAAAAGGCTCCTCATAAAAATCTATCAACCGTTGAGAGGCGACTTAAAATAAACTGTAGATCCCTCCAGTGGTTGGTAAAAACTTCAAGATGCAAACAAATTGGGGAGGAGCTCGGCCAAAAAACGCTTCAGCAGTTACGAAACGCCAAATATATATAAGTGATAGTATAGCCGAAGACCCGAATGTCCATTTCTCGACGTTCTCAGGAGCTGGAACTTTCTAACGGCACATTATGGCGTAATTTGCACTTGGACTTAGACCTACATCCATACTGAGTTCAGCTCACATAAGAACTGAAGTCAGCTAACCATTCACTAGAACGTAGTTATGTCGATAGGGTGCTTGAACAACAAGCTGTGGACCGCGATTCCTGCAACAAAATTTTTTTCACCTACGAGAGGCATATTTCTCACTCGATGGATACGTAAAGAAGCAAAATTGTCATATTTAAGGCGCCGAGAATCCTCAAATAACTGAAAAGAGGCCATTATGCCCAAAAAACGTACTATCTGGTGCGCTCTTTGTTCTGGATGTGCTGTTGTTGTTGTTGTTGTTGTTGTAGCGACTGTGCCTACTCCGTGTAGGGTCTGGTAAGTCTAGCCTTAGTCATCGAGGTCATTTAACGAGAGGACCAGGAAACGTGCTGTTTCGACGGGTTCGGACCAAAGGGATGTTAGATGGGGTTAAGCGGGTATGCAAAGAGGTGGTTAGTGTCGTGCGTGGATTCGTTGCATACGGGAAATGTGTTGGGTGTGTCAGGGTCGAGTCTGGATAGGTAGGAGTTACGCCTGCTGCAATATCCAGATCTTAATTGTACCAGGGTCAGGTCTGGATATGTGATTGGACCTTACTTCTTTGAAAACTGTAACGGCGCGACTATCGTCACTGCCAATACGGAGCGTTATAGTAGTATGAAACCCCAAAAAGAGTACCCTGTATAAGCATTTTAGCGATTCTCATGCTTGCGCATTAGTCAATTCCCGGAAAAAGGCAAATCATAACGGCGCTCAATGCATCTTCTGCACATTGTTTTTGTTTTATTTGTAATTCAATATCTAATAAGTTCGAAAAAAAAAACCAAATACTTTTGGGTAAAAAGTGCTCATGTGGTGAGTTGGCGGTATGCCCCGCCACATGGCACTCTTTGTTGTTGGCAACAGTTGCAAGTGCATTCTGAACGCATATCGAATTACATTCCCATGGTTGGCGTGCACTTATAATGCACGAACTGCAACCACTTAGTGAGTGCCTGTTTTAGCAGCAGCCTACACTAAGCGGCATGGCCCTGGTTGACTTTGCTGTCAATTTTTGTTGATTTAGAACTTGTTGCTTTAAATATTTTTTCCCTGTCGTGGAAAAAAGACTAAGAAAATGCTTTAGAGTGTGAGGTAGAGCTCTTCTCCCTTCAGTCTGAATAGAAACCCATTCAGGGTATCCACAAATGCTGTGACAATGAGTTTCTCTTTGACTTCCCTACGCACATTCGAAGCGTACTAGGCTTTTGATTGCGCAAAAGAGTTGATGTGACGATGTAGATGTCGAGATTATGCCGAATTTATGGAGAGATCACTTCTCCAGTCAGCTGAATGCCAGTGAAAGTGAAACACTCGGTGGTGTCGAGCCCGAAACCCCAAACAATGTCGATGAAATAGACATTACATAACCCAACTACGATGAAGTTCGAATTGCTTGGCTGAAGAGCGACAAAGTTTCGGGCATGGGTGGTCTACCGGCTGAGCTATTTTAGGACAGAGGCGAAGAACTGACATCAGCTGCTGTTCAAAGGTTGATCCGATGAAAGCATATTGCCGACTAGAACCGCGCTAATGACACCATTCGACGAGGAACTCCACAGCGTATTGAGTATTCAAGACTAAAGATCACCGTAAAGGAGCTTACCTGATAGATACGTCGTATTAAGTTAGAAAATGCGCTTAGAAACCGAAAGCAAGGAAAGAGGTGGCTGCAGAAAAGCACAAAGCTGTCTATATACTTGGTTCCAGATCACTAAAGCGGTGTGGGTATCAACATGGAGGGTTTGGCAAATGTTGCCATCCGTCTGACTACCGAACCGGTACAGTAGATATGAGAAGACGCTAAAAACTCTATACAATGAAATTTCCGAAAGAGCTGCAAGACGGAAAGGTGTGAGATTTCATGTCTAACGAGATGCAGGTTCACAAAGATGATGTGCGAGGGCAATGAAGGAAAGCACACTCATTTTTATAGACACGCTGCTTCAAAAGAACTGAGAACAGCCCTTAGTAACAGTGAAACATATGCACAGTGCTGGGAGGAAGGCATAAGTGAGAGACAATGGAATACTTCCGCTGGTTCTGTTCGGCTTTATCTAGAACTCATCTTAGACATGTAGGAGCTGCGCAGTTCGAAGGACGAGAGGAAAAGTATTTAAACTGGATCTCAAGGTTCTCTCCCTTAAAATGAGTTCTCTCTGTCCCCGACCCAAAGGATGAGCAATTTTTCGATTTCTTCAAAAGACCCGAAGCGGTGATCCCCCAAAATCGATTTGCATTCATCGTAAAAGCAATCAGTTGGAGGGAGCAAGGCCTGAAGAATACGGCGGGTGGGTTGAGGCCTCTTATTTCAGCTTTTCCAGATAGTTTTTAGCCGAGTGTTGTTATAATTCAAAATAACCCTGTAGGAAAGTCGGTTCTTTCTGGCCGTTTCTGGCCGATAACGAGGTTAGTTTGCATTTGGCACGAATCTCGGATCCATTAAAGCCTGCAATTCCTCATCTTCTAACGTTTTGTGTTGACCAGGACGTTTTGTGTTGACCAGACACCACTCTTGAAGAGTCGAAACCACGCTCTGCATGACTTATCCATCGGCGCGGATTCGCCGTAAACACATCCAGAAGCTTTCAAAGGGCTTCAGCTGCTCTTTGCTGTTCGTTCAACAGGAATCCGGACATTTTTGAAGAGACCAAAAGCAATGTTGTTGTCAGAAACAGACGCTGATGCACAGCAATTATTGTTCACAGATGTGAAACTCTCCCAATGAAATTGGCACTCGCTTCCAAGATCGGGCATAACCTGCAAGTGGAGCCACCTTTTGAGAACGGACCGAACGGACTTGCAGCAGTGTAAACTTGCCCTCGAAGTAGCATCAAAAACTCGTTCCAGCACTAGAAAGCAGCATCCCCGAACCCTTTAATACTGAGTAAAGTTGTAGACCGCATGACGTCTTCTGTCTAATATGAGCTTCGGAACTAAATAGAGAAGGGAGATGCGCCTAAAAGAGCATAGAACTGCAGTCGAATGCCGTATTGACAACATAAGCCCGCACAACAACGCCGTTGGCTCTACTAGTTTATCCAGTTTGGGAAAAGAAAGCGACATAACAGGGTCCGTTAGTGAAAGAGAGGAGAAGATTACTGCTTGAAAGTCATACCTTTGTTGTTGTAGATAACTTCATTTCACTTGGAAGCAGCATAAACGCCGACAACAACAACAACAATTTTAGGCTTGAAATCCAACGCGGAATCACACTTGCCGGCAGGTGCTATGCCGGGCTGAGTAGTAATAAAGTTCTTTCTCGGCAAACAAAGACCAAAATCCACAAGTCACACAATCTTTTCGTGCCGCTTTATATAGTGAAAAACGTGGACGAGCTCAAAATCTGATGAGCAGGCTTCGGGAGTTTGCTAGTGAAATGCTCTTTGTGGAAGATTCATAGTCTGCGGTCCATAGGCAACTTCACTGAATTCCGCAGACGATGGAATAAAGAGGCGACTCAAAGCTAGTCTAACGAATAAATAGCGGCTAAGCTGGCTAGTTCCTCTCCGGATGTGTGAAAACCCTGCAAAAAGCTGTGAAAGTATCCGCCGTTGGTAGCAGAGCAAGAGAAAGATCTCCTTTTTGTTGGAAGCATCAAGTAGAGCGAAGGACTAGCTTCACTTCCCATCGTCAATTGGCGCGGAGTGTCTACAAAAAGGAAGTACTTTTGCTCTTATGTACTTTTCAAGTTCACCAAAAGGTGAATATGCGCAATTTATTTCACCTCAAACACGCGTATGAGGCAATTTCTGCCTTTAATTTCATTGAATTTGCTCTTCTTGGGGCGCATTCAACATCAAAGAAAATTTTTTTCTAAGTGTTTCAATATTTCAAAATATTTTTTTTTTAATTTTTTTTTCGCACAAACACAGCCATACAAACACAAATCTTATTATTTCCCTATTTATTTCCTCTAATTAAAATTGAAATAAACAAACACAGAGCTGCAGTGCATTCTGGCGCATGGTTGCATGCGATAAAAAAATTAAAGAAAAAAAAATTAAAAATAAAAGAAAAAATAAAAAAATAAAATAACGGAAAAATAGGTATTTATCATTGTAGTTGTTGTTGTACAAAAAAACATATGCCCCGAGTGTGTGTGAATATGAAATGAATATTCCTCTAATTAACAATTTTAAATAAAACAAGTTAATTTACATTATATACACACATACATACATACAGACATACATGAGTACACACACACACACACACATATGCAGAAAATAATTCAAGCATTGACATGAATGCATACAACAAAGTAAAAGGTGCATAAAACCCAACACATACGTGAGTATAGCACATTTCACTGACTAAATACATACATATAAAGGGTGATCCATTTCGAACTTCCCTAATTTTTTGAAGAAAAAAACACAAAAAAATTCAAATCTAATGGGAAATGTTTATTTGCATTCGAAAGCACATTATTTGGCATTTATTTTTTCAAGATTATCTCTTTCAAATGTAGGCCGCTGCTACGTCCCAGATGGTCCATCCATTGAGTCCAGTTTTCGATGACTCGCTCGAGCATTTCGACTGGTAAACTGGCGATTGACGCGAGTGATGTTTTGCTCCTCCAAGGCCTGCAGCGAAGCGGGATTGTCCGCATAGACTTTAGATTTTACATATACCCACAGGAAAAACGGTCTAACGGTGTGATATCACACGATCTTGTTGGCCAATCGACCGGCCCAAAACGTGACATTATCTGCTCACCGAAGTGTGCTCTCAATAAATCCATTGATTGATGCGTGATGTGTGGGAAGTGTGGGAAGTGGCGCGCCATCTTGTTGAAACCAAATGTCGCGGAGATCACGAGCTTCAATTTTAGGTTAGCATGGCGCGATAACGATTACGCTCTCACCAGCATAATTTTTGAAGAAATATGAACTGATAATTCCACCGGCGCCCACAAACCACAACAAATCGTTGTTTTTTCTAGATGAAATGACAGCTCTTGAATCTCTTCGGCTTGCTCTTCGCCCCAAATGCGGCAATTTTGACGCTTGTTTACATACCCATTGAGCAATGAAACCATATTGTACGTAAAAACATGGCTTTTAACAGCAGGTCTGGAGTTAGCTGACCACAAAACGGAGGCGTTGCTAATGACTAGTCGCAAAAAGGTGCAGGGGATACAAGTAAGAGTAGGAGACTGCACGATAGACTCTAGCCCAGCCATTAAATATCTCGGAATTGTTTTTGATCGTCGACTGAACTTCAAACAACATCTGAAATACTCCAGCGCGAAAGCGAGTAAAGTCGGTACAGCTATCGGGAGGCTCATGCCAAATATGGGAGGCCCAAGACAGCAGAAAAGGAAACTTCTTGCGAGTGTCAGTTCGTCTATTTTGATGTATGCGGCACCAATTCGGGGCTAAATGATACATTGATACCTGCGTACTTGAGAGCACCAGCTTCGGTACACAGATTGGCGTCACTAAGGGTTTGTTGTGCGTACCGCACAGTATCAGACGAAGTCGCAAATCTGTTGGCTGAAGGATGTCCCATTGATATAATAGCCAAAGCGAGGACAGAAGCTTTGACGCAATTCGAGTAATCGTAAAGAAATTATGCAACAGAGCATGACGGAGGTGCTCAGCTCCAAAAGGAAAATGGACGAACATGCTGATCCCAAGTGTATACAAATGGGTAGAAAGACAGCATGGTGAAACCAACTATTACCTCACCCAGTTCCTCACACCGGACATGGCTGCTTCCGCGAATATTTGCAGAAGTATACGCACTCAATTGAAGGCAATACTGTCCGAAAAAACATACATGAACGAACTGCGCAGATATCATTACTGAAATAATGAAGCGTCTCAGACAAGAAGAGCGCAGTGTCCACAGTGCCTGCCCCGCGGGGGTCTCATAGGCCCAGCGTGCGAAGGAGGTCGAGTTTAGTCCGTAGGTGCCAGGAGGCAAAACGAGCGGCATGCGGGTAGTACGGGCTACTCGTATCTATGAAGATTTCTTGCCTACCGGGTCGTAACCAAAAAAAAAAACCATTGAGCCAGAAATGGGCCTCGCTCGTTGAACAAAATTTGGCTTGAAAACGTCGGTGGATCTTCTTGGAACTTTTCAAGAGCCCATAGAAGCGATGTCACTTGGGAAGGTCGAGCGGCTTCAGTGCCTGCACAAGCTGCATTTTGTACGCTTTCAATTTAAGATCTGAACGTAAAATGCGGCAAGTCGTTCCATACGTCCGAGTCCGAGTTGCTGGGAACGGCGCCGAATCGACACCCCACCGTCTGCGTGTACACTTTCTGCTACGGCCGACGCTTTATTTTCTTCACTGCGTGCTGGACGTCGTGATCTATTCGTTTGAATATTATCCAATAATCAATGCTGGGTCTCAAGATGGGTAGTTGTTGTTGTAAACGCAGAAAAATCCCCCAAATTGGACTTCGGGGAATATTGCAGGAGTGACAGTCCTTGGCCGGATAGAAATCCGGGTCGTTACGGTATAAAGACTCGACTGCCGCGGGGACTATTGGATGTTAGTCGCCTCCTGTGACAGCCCTGCCTTACCGTAGGTTCAGGCGTAAGTCCATTCCATGTTGAGAAATGCCAAACAATACTGAAGGAGACAAAACTTGACACGATTTGACACGACTCTCGCGTGAACTGTCAATAAAAAAGGCTATTGATAAAAGTAACTCCTCCTGGAACACCCTTTACATATCGTATATATATGTATGTGTAGGTGCAAGTATGTGTGAACTAAAAATTATAACAGCTGAGGTCACACAGCTCAGCTAAGTATGTGTGTGCACATATGTATGTATGTAACGCCATCGTAACCACAATCAGGCTAACGAGCTGATTTACGGCAACGGCGAAGTGCGGCAAAAAGCCACCACACATACAGACATACATACATACATACATACCTACCTACGTACAACGCGTTGACTTATTTACAACAGCACATATTAGCAATTAAAATTTTCCTAGTTAATTACTTTAAGCAGCTCAGAGCAGCGTAAATGTATGAGTGCATAAATGGTTATGGAAATGGCAGTGGGAAATGGGAAATGGCAATGGCAGTGTTGGCGAGAAATTTCGTGCAGACCAAGCGGCACTAAAATGCAATGAACAGCCCACCCACGCCCAGGCACATGCACACGCGCTTGTACATAGCGGCGCATAGATGTTAGCTGAAGCGCACACACTCACTTACAGTACACACACACGCACATACAGCGACGACTTGTAACAGCCACTCAGCGCGTCAGCCAGTTGCGAAAAAGGCAAGTAAATGCGGATTTCTGTCACTTTTGTTGGCTCTCAAGCTTGTTTGTGCATATAAATATATCTACATATATGTATGCAAATGTGTGTGTGTGTGTATGTAGCTGCATTGCAACATGTCTGTGTTTGTATATGCTAATGTCAAAGCTGTCAAAATGGCAATGCCGCTTAACGTTGGCACTCAGTAGCACGCGCGTAGGCAGTCGAGAAAGCTTAGAGGCACACACACACACACACACACAATGAAGTATGCCATACTTCGTTATAACGGTTTGTAAATGCACTGTCGTGCAAATTCATGTGAAAATTCTTTACATATGCACACACACACATAACACAACCACGTCAAACTTGCACATACACATACATACATGCATGCATACACACATAGATGTGAGTATGTATGCTAAGTCGCCAGTGGCAGCGCTCGCATGCCACACACACTCGCTTTTATGCTGACACATTTCCATTTTTGCCAGCTTTTTATCGCATTCTTTCCTTTCCTTTCATTTCATTTCATTTTGTTTTTGTTTTTGTGTGACTTTTTGTTGTTTTTGTTGTTGTTGTTGTTGCGTTTTTGTTTGGAAAATTTAATTAGGAAATCTAATTTGCTCAAAAGTGCATGAAAAATATGCGCTCACATAACATATATGCATATGTATATGTATATGTATGTGTGTCCAAGTGTACGTGCGCCATTTTGCGACACAAGCCACACTCTGCATGGCGCGGCAGTAGCGGTAAATTTGCTTCATACTCTTCTGTTTCTCACTGCTCGTGCTTTTCGTTTATGAGTTCATTCGCTGGTGCAAAATTACCTCGTAAAATACTTCGTTAAAATTTAGTGCTCGCCTTTTTCATACGCGTATGTGTGTAGACTAGCGGTAGCGCCTTGTGTGCTTTGCTAAAAAAAAAAAAAAAAATACAAAAAAAATTTAAAATTAAAAAAAAATTTAAAAAAAAATTAAATAAAAAAGAAATTAAAAAAAAGTAAAATAAAAAAAATTTTAAAATTAAAAAAAAATTAAATAAAAAGAAATTAAAAGAAAAATAAAAAAAATTTTTTAAAAATAAAAAAATGAAATATTTTTAATAAAAATTAAATTAAAAAAAATATAAAAACAATATTAAAACTTCTACCTTTTTTACTACCAATATTTCAATGATTTATGTTCTTTTACAATTTTTTTAATTATTTTTTTAGAGAAATTTTTCTATTAGATCACACCCTAATGTTTCAACACTGCTACGAAAATCTGCATCAGCTCTTCTCAAATGATTTTTTCTACTCCATTGTGCTTTCAGCTCAAACAATTAGTCTCGTTTTTGAATATTTTTACAGCCGAAAATTTGTATTTGCAGTGCTGCCAATAGTTAGGAAAGTGAATTTTTCAAACATGTGGCAAGTATAAGCAAAAATAAGCATCACTGAGAAACTTCTTGAGCCAACTGCAGTAAAAATTTTTCTTAACTCTTTCAAATTTTTTTTAACTTGCTATTTACCCATATTGTTGTAACCATATTGTTGTATTTCATTTGCGAAATCAATTGTAGAAACTAAAACTTTCAGACAGTTGCGCAACTTTTTCAAAAATATTTTTTTGCACCAACTCTACCTTAAATATCTTCAATTTTATACCCATATTCTACCATTAATTATTTTAACAATTTGACTGCTTTGAAAATTTTAAAAAGGTGGCAACCTTCAAAAACTGTTTCCACTTTAAGCACTCAAAATTCATTTTAGTTCAAAACCCTCAATATAAAATTCCTTTAAATTTCCAAATTTAAGTGTATTTACATTTTCAAACAGGTGGCAACGCTCCTGAAAAATTTCTTCACCATTAAGCTTTGGAAATCTCTTCCGATAGCCATGCAGTAATAATAATGTTTTTACCAATTGTTTTATAATAAAATTTTCAAACAGGTGGCAACTCTCCTTAAAAGTTTCTTCATTTCATTCATTTTTTTTTTGCATTTCATTCATGAAAGGACTAACGCCTGAACAACGTTTCAACAAATCGTTCAACTTCATTCAACGAAAACTCACGTTTCGGTAAAGAATGTGTTTCGCACGCTTCGCTCAACTTATGTTTAATATAATCGGCCTACTGAGCGTACGCATTCGCAATACCATCACTCATCTTGCGACCCAGCATTCATTTTGGGATAATATTCGACCGAATAGATCACGTCTAGCGCGAAGTGTGGAAAATATAGTGGCGGCTGTAGCTGAGAGTGTACACGAAGAGACGTAGAGAGTCGATTCGGTCCCATTCGCAGCAACTCGGACTGAGATATGGAACGACTTAGCGCATTTGACATCGAGATCTTAAATTGAAATCGTGCCATAATACAGTTTGTGCAAGAACAACTGAAGCCTCGCGACCTTCCCCCAAGCGACATCTCTTCGCTCTATAGGCTCTTAAAAAGTTCCAAGAAGATCCACCAACGTTTTCGAGCAAAATTTTATTCAGCGATGAGGCACATTTATGGCTCAATGGGTATGTAAACAAGCAAAATTGCCGCATTTGGGACGAAGAGCAACCTGAAGAGATTCAAGAGCTGCCCGTTCATCCAGAAAAAACAACGCTTTGGTGTAGTTTGTGAGCCGGTGGAATCATTTGACCATATTTCTTCACAAAAACGATGCCGGAGAGAACGTAACCGTCAGTAAACAATGGTGACCTTATTTCGCCATGATAACCGACTATTTGATGCGTGAAATTGAAGCTCGTGATCTCCGCGACATTTGGTTTCAACAAGACGGCGCCACTTCCCACACATCTCGCATCAATCAATGAATTTAGAGAGAGAAGACTTCGGTGAGCAGATAATTTCACGTTTTGGGCCGGTCGATTGGTCAACAAGACTGTGTGATATCACACCGTTAGACCGTTTTTCTTATGGGGATATGTAAAGTCTAAAGTCTATGCGGACAATCTCGCTTCGATTCAGTCCCGGGAGTAAAACATTACGCGTTTCATTCGCCAGTTACCAGTCGAAATGCTCCGAACGAGTCGTCGAAAATTGTACTCAACGGATGAGCCATCTGAGCCAACATTTGAAAGAGATTCATTCTTCAAGAAATCAATGCCAGGGAATGTTCTTTCGAATGATAATACAAAATTTTCATTAAATTTGAATTTTCTGTGTTTTTTTCTTTATAAATGTAAGAAATCCCGAAATGGATCATCCTTTATATATAAATATATATTTGGCGCTTTGTAATCGCTGAAGCGATTTTCGGCCGAGCTCCTCCTCCAATTTGTTGGTTTTGTGTCTTAATGTTTTTACCAACAAATGGAGGGACCTACAGTTTATTCTAAGCCGCCATCGAACGGCTGATGGATTTTTATGATGCGGAGCTTTTATTTCATGCCAGAAATACACTCGAAGGGCTTGGCATTCCCTGCCGAGGGGCGACCGCAAATAGAAAAAAAAAATTTTCTATCATTTTGGATGTTGCTCGAACCTGGGCTCGAACCCAGGCCTGCCGAATGTCAGTACGCAATGCTAACCACTCGGCTATCGCGGCCACCCTTTACATGCAATATATATTACACTTTACTCTGGATGAGCTTTGCTGGTGTTCGCTCAAAGTTTTCCATTCCCAAGTGCTCTAGTGCAAAAAAGGAACAAAAGATTTGTAATAACTACAAAATAAATTCAACAAAAACAGGACAATATTCATACTCACTCACTCACACACACACACACACACACACACAGGGGCGCTAACAAATAAACTAAAAAACAAATAGGTAATGAAAATTTTCATTTAGTTACAATTTGTAACGGTAATAAATATTTTTGGCACATATGGATGTACCAATAAATACCACACACACACTACACATACATACATACATACAAATAAACAAAGTGTCGGGCAATGCAATTAACACGCGCATATATCAGACGCATAACAAAAACAACAACAATAAAAACACAATAAAAAGGTGAAAAATAACAGCAAGTAAGGAAAAAGCCTACAAAAGCACACATACACACATACATACATACATCGGTATATACATATGTGGAATTATTCATGTGTAAAGCGCTGTGCGTTTGTGTGTAATGGCAGGGGAAGAGCACAGGCAATTTAACCCTTTCGTTACACCAGCAAGCATACATATAAATACATACATACACCGTTATATATTTATCTAAATACGAACCGCCCTGCTTTACACATGTGTTGTTGTTGTTGTTTTTTTTTTTTTTTTTTTTGGTTCACATGTTTTAGTGCTTGTCTAGGGCAATTGATGTGTGACAGATGGTCGATAATCGAAAGTCGATAGTTGAAACGATAACTTTCATGAAAAAAAGCGAAAAGAGACTAACGTTAAGAGTACTTTGGGCAAAAACCCACAAACGTTGCTGAGAATGGAGTATATTCAGTGAGGGAGGAGTAAGTACTTTGAAATGGGCTAAGAGCTTTTATAAAAATTCTATGTAAGAAAGCACATACTGCGTAGACTAAGTAGACACTTTTTGTGAAATTGAGCAAAAATATGTAATAAATTGTATGCGAAAGAAATTTAGTTGCGCTTTCTCAGCAGTCTAAGTCTTCTTTTGTGTATTCCTTTACTCCCAGTCTAAAAGAAATTCATTAAAAGAAGCCCCTACAAAACAAGGCCAAGTTTTTATTTAAACATGAACTTGTGGAACACAAGTCTAAGTTAACCCCACTTTTCTTTAACAGAAATATGAACTTATGAAACAGTGCACTTTAATTTAGGCTTAAGTTAAAGCGATAGGCTCTTAACGGTAAGACTACTTCGCTGGTAGTATGAGATTGAAAACAATATAATTTAGCACTTTCAGCCGACTATTTAGCTTTCCTTTTGAGTTTTTCTTAGTTCTTACACTAAAATAGTTTGATTAAAAAAAGCCCATAAACGCACTGTTAAGTTCTTATTTGACTATGAACTTGTGGAACACATACTTTTTATGCTAACTACACTTTTTGCCAGAAATATGAACTTGTGAAACAGTATACGAGTGCTCTAAATCAGGCTGACATTTTGTGAACTTCCGGAACAGTATTCCTTTAATTAAAAACGATGAGCTAATGACGATAATTTATTAATATGAACTTATAGAACACTTATTTTTCAGTTCACCTCACTTTTTTTTAAACAGAAATATGAACTTGTGGAAGGAATGCACTTTTCAAGCCAACATCATTTTCTCTTAACAGAAATATGAACTTGTGAAACAGTATACTTTAATTTAGGCTTAAGTTAAAATGATGGGTTCTTAACGGTAAGACTACTGCGCTGGGAATATGAGGTTGAAAACAATATAATTTAGCACTTTTGAGGCGACTACACAGTTTTTCTTTTGTGTTTTCCTTAGTCCTCAGGCTAAAATAGAGCTTTTCAAAATAAGCTCGAATACGCACTGTTAAGTTTTTATTTAAATATGAACTTATGGAACACATATTTTTACGCTAACCCCACTTTTTGCCCAACCGAAATATGAACTTGTGAAACAGTATACTCTAAATTGGGCTGACTTTTTGTGAACTTGTGGAACAACGTTCTAAGGTGACCTCACTTTTTTTAAACAGAAATAAGAACTTGTGAAACAGTATACTCTATAATCTTTTGTGTGAACTTATGAAACAGCATTAGTTTAAATTGAAAAAATGAGCTTATAACGGTAAGATTACTCTGCCGGGCATATATATAAAGTTGTTAGCAATGTCAATTTAACAACCTTCAGGCGATTTCCAACCTTTCTATTGCGTTAAAATTTAGACAACAAAACACAATGACAACTAGGCTTTTAAATTGACAATCTGTGCTTCGCCAAAGCCAGCGATGAAAAATAAAATAAAAAATTGGAAGCACGAGAAGTCCTTTATAAAGCGATAAAAATCCTTTCTTGCTAGGTAAGCAACATCTCGATGAATTTCTGCCTTCTCTACATCAAGCAGCATACTCTCTCTCCCACACGACAAATCAACCCTTCTGCTTGACACGTACGAAGACTTTGTATCGCATTGTCACCATTGATTACCTTAGAAAAGCGTAAAGAAGTAATAACATTAAAATCAACATAATTACTTGTATAACACGCCGCATATGTGTAACGGTTGTAATGGTTGTATTTTAAAGGACATGTGCATATGTATATCTATATCCTTCCTCGAGACTTTTCTGTAGAGAAATTCAATTATTTAAACGCTTAAATGCATTCAACAAACTTAATAATGCCATCAGTTATGCTCAGGCATATAAATAACGTAGGAGAAGTCAAAAAAAAAAGAGTTCAAAAAAATATGTCTTCTCCTGGCGTAGCAGGTGCACTCAGCTCACTTGCGCTATCTCTGGTGTTATTCCTTTAACAAAGACTGGAAAAGTGTTGCTTTGCAAACAAACAAAGACTAGAAAAGCTTGCTCTTCAAGTATTTTGTTGGTGGAAAAAAGCCAATTAAAAAATTTGTTCTACAATAGCCTTTCAGCAGCTTTTGTTTGAAGAGACTTTCCATTCTTTGCTTTCTTTGCTTTCTTTGCTTCATTTGTTTTGCTTTCATTTTCTTTCGTTTTGTGTCTTTCATCGCTCGACAGCACTTTTCATTTTTTTCTTAGCGAATTTAATTACCTCACTTGTCAGTTTGCTAGCGCTAGCTGTTGGCTTTAATGCACTTGACGTTAAGCAAAAGGATGTTTGTTGCTGTGTTCTGGCGCTCCGTTTTTTTTTCCTTTCTTAAGACAGTTAAGTGGAGTGGTGTAGCCTGGAAGTTAGCTGTCTTCAAACTGTCGTAAGAAGCGTGAGGCAAAGCAAAAGGTTGATTAGAGATGCGTAGTTTCTTACATTCTACGAAAAAATTTAGAGTCTAAGGTGTGGCAACTCTGTTTTTGTTGAAGAGACCCTCTTCTTCTATGACGTAGCCCCCACTTTCGTGATTATAGTCGAATTAACCATATCTCGCCAGTTTTGTTTTTCTTTTCTCCACCTTTCACCCTCAATTGGCGACATCAAATCAAGTAAAGCCAGATCCTTCTTCACCTGATCCCCCTGAGTGGTGGACCACACGCAGAGCACCAAAATCGCAGTACCTTTCTCTCGTTCACTCTATGCGCTGTCTCATCATCCGATGCCACGCTTCTGCACCACAATTTAGGACTGGAATGATAAGTGCGCAGTAGAGTTTGAGCTTTTTTGTCGAAAGTGCGTTCTCCAACTGATTTTCCCAGCGTACTGGATTTTTCCAGGCGTAATGAAGACCTCCTTCTTTCTCTTCTCCCATCGGTGGGTACTTGGCTTGAATACTTTTAGAGCTGGAAAGTTTTTTATTCCATCGGGACGACATTATGTAGCCAGAGGTTAACTACTCTCCCTCGCTCTCCTAACGTCAACTACTCGGATGTTCTCTCTGTCCACACTTCTGCACCCCAAGGTTGGACGAGGAGGTTGAGGAGCGACATCTAGAGTTTGACCTTTGTTCGTCGAGGGCTTTACTTTTCAATTTTCTAAGCAGTTCAAAGTATCCGTTGGCAAGAGTGGTTCTGCGTTGGCTTTTCAGGCTGTTATTGTTGGCGGTGTTTAGGCCGGTTTTCAGATGTCCAAATCGAGAACTTAAAAAGTTATGATTTTAAACGCGGACTCGAGATGACAAAACAGACTTCGCATTGTCCTCGTTCACTACCAGTTCCATTAGCTTCGCTTACTTTTCCACTCTGAAGAAAGCAGAACGTGCGTAGAGGTGCAATTCCGACTAAGCTTTTAGTGTTACTTGGCCTTAGTTGACGCAGCTTTTAGTCGTTTTAAAATGGACGAAGCGCTGGTGTGGCTACCTTTCTCACAGGTCTTTGGCGCATTGTGAATATCTAGTCGATGGTGGATTTGCTAGGTCTTATGTAACACTGAGGAGGTCCAATCAGTTCCTTGACGTCTAGCTTCAATCTCTCACACAAAACGCTCGATAAGACCTTATGTGCGATATTGAGGAAGCCTACCCGGCGCAGGGGAGGCAAATGTATGTTCGAATCGTCCGACATGTTGTCGCCGTAACATATTCTGTCAACAAGCTGATGCAGAGACACCTCGTCAGTGTTGATTTCGACCGCAATGTTGCGAGGTAGGTAGTCCTGTTTTTACTTCTAGAGCCTGAAATGGCATAACACAGTTCCCTTATACCGTGTTGATGATGAGTGCCCTCAGAGAGCGGCTGTCTGTAGTGATTGCAGCTTTTTGAACTCGAACCTTTATTATTTTTGTGGATGGGTGTTCTTTGCGGGATGCGTATCTTAGCAGCTAGAAGATAGTGTTCCAAGTCGATGTTAGGTCCTCGAAGCGTACGCGCGTCACGAAGAACACTGACGACATGTCTTTTATCTAAGACAACATGATCGTTGTTAGTTTCGACTTTTCCGATCCGGAGACAGCCTTGTAGCTGGAAGAATTTTCTATTGCTGGAACAACTAGTACAAAAGACAACCATATTTCGGGCCTCAACCGGTTTTGGGAATGTTACGTCGTGAAGGCTGAATTTTCCGACAGTTCTGCCGTAGACACATTCTTTGAACATCGTGGCGTCAAAGTCGCTAAGCACAATTTTTGATAGGTGGCGGGGGCAACGCTCATAAGTACTTTCCAGGCGCTCATAGAAAGCATCTTTGGTAACCTCATCCTTCCCGACCATCGGAGCGTGAGCGGAAATCAGTGATATGTTGAGAAACTTCTGATTTGATGCGCATTGCGGCGAGTCATACAACCATCGGCGGCGCGTCCGAATATACAACCATGTCAGGACTCTGGAGTCTGGAATCTCTCTCTCTAACCAAAATCACATGAAATATCTGAGGAGTATTTCACTAGAGCTGGTTTCTACGTGACGGCTGCTAAGTCATTGTGCGCAGGGCGAGTACGTTTCGATTTCGCATTTGCATAACGAATCGTTCGCTTCGAAACCAACGCCCGCTCATAAAGGCGCAACGCTGGATTGGATCGCCGTTTAATGAACGCAGTAAATGTAATTGGTTGGCATTCCGTATGTCTCATTGGTTAGTGAAAAATTAGCTGTTGGCGAATGAGCTCGTCGCCCCCACGATACGTCAACAAAACGATGCAGGCTACGAGCAATCACGAAAACACTTTCTGGACCAAGGAGCGCAGCTAGAAGTAAAAACAAATGTTTTTTACAGTAAATGAGCGCTAAAACACTCTGAGACGCTTCGGCAATGACATGGCAACCCAGCGAGATAAACTTAACCTCAAACTTAAGTAAACTTTGTTGAACTTGGGTTTAGTTTTTGCGTGCAAAAGTGCGATCCGCTGGAAATTGAGTAGCTTAAATGTTAAGCTCGCTTGCCGGGGTGTACAATTGGTGCTTGGCAGTAACAAAAAGACATAAAAAGTTCTGGAAAGTTGAGGTGAAACCACTCGAGAGGGGAAACTAGATTTTCGACAAAAGTCCAACTTGCTTGAAACCCCATACTAGAGTTGACTGGGTTGGCAAAAAGCATGAAAAGCGCTGTTAAAGCGTTACGTCGAGTCGATATTTCGAGGGAAAAGCCTTAAAAATTTCATTCTACCAGCGGACGTCGGGCGAGCAACAGTATTTTTCTGAAAGCCAACACGCACAACATACTTTTTTGGTAGAAATTTGTATATTTTATGCGTAAAAAACGGAAATTTCAACACGGTTTAACGTATGCGACATAACACGTGAGCGCTGAGCATGTGAAAAGTGTCGAAAAATGTGATTTTTCAACGGACGCGAGTGTTAGAATGGCGCGCAGTGCAAAACGGTTAACACTGACGTGGCGTTGAAAAAAAGTGCGCAATTTTAGGAGAAAAAAGTGGAAAAATTGGTGAATTACGAAAGGCGTACGCATAAATAACATATTCAGCGAAAAGTCTCACAACCAAACCTCGGATGATTGAACCCTACAAACACTTACAGGATCGCATTTTGAGGACATGTACCTGGAATATCCAGTGCGTTACTTGTGAAGGTGCCGCTGCCCAGCTGGTTGGTGTTGTTGTTGTTGTTGTTGTCGTCCAGTGAAGTGGAAACTGTCATGAGTACTGCCGCACCGACATAAGAGTATGCACGACTTGCAGCCTCACAGCTGCACCTACGTACTAAACACCTCTCCCCTCACTACCACTCTACCACACGGTACCACCAATAAAGTATTACCTCGCGAGGCTGGTGAGCATTTACGCTTTACTTTAACAACGAGCTGCGCTGCACATGCTAACTGAATAGCTGGTGAGGCCTAGCCTCCAGTCTACTATATTCTACTGCGAGCGGCAAGTCCAAGTGTACTCCGCTCCTCTCTCTCTCTCTCTCTCTCTCTCTCTCTCTTAGCAAACTCAGGGTTATGGTCGGAAAGTCTTTGTTTCCGCTCCATATTCCCGTTATCAAGAGCGCCACAAATCAAGGTAGGGCAGGCGGAAAGCCCTTGTTTCCGCTACGCTCGACTGATAGGCTTTTAAGTGTGTTGGGAAAGGACGAGTTTTCGATCCGTTTAATAAATTGCTTTCATTCAAAGCCATGGTGGTGTCTGAACGATATCTCGGACATCGCAACGTTACGTGTCCAGCATCTTGCTCACACTCTGGGCATATTGGATAAGTCGCCGAATTGTCGTGGCCAAATCTGTTGAGGTATTTCCTGAAAACTCCATGTCCTGAAAGGAATTGCGTCGGGAAGAAGTCGGGACGACTAAAGGCTGGCATTACTGATATTCCAGGCAAAAGGATGAAAGAAGGTGAGTCCTTATGAAAACTACTACAGCGGTCATTTAAAGCAGCGCAAATGTGTTGTCGGATTCGTGATGGGCGAGAGACTGCGGCGCCGAGTGCCGTCATTCACCCCGGTGGATGAACGGTCTAGCCACAATTCGCATCGAAGCGAAGTTCTACAACCTAGCGCAGATTTGCGCCCACGTCCCGATGGAAGAGAAGGACGATGTGACCAATGATGGTTTCTATGAGCGCCTAGCACACGCACAACGCTGCCCACGTAACAATGTTAAAATCTTGCTCGGATATTTCAACACCAGGCTTGCCAAGGAACGTATCTTCGGTGCAACAGTCAGAAAGGTGCAGTATTCACGAAGAAACATCCCTAAACGGGAGGTTGGTCGACTACGCCGGGACTCGAAATATGGGTGAAAACTCATTAAGCTACACGACCGTCGCCGGATCGAAAATACGCAATCAAATCGAACATGTTGTTATCAGACAGAAGGCACGATTTCAGTATTCTAGATGAGCGTACGTTGCGAGGACTTAACTTCGACTCGAACCGCTATCTTGTAGCAACAAAGAACGCCCGTCAACAAATACGGTTTGACGTCGAAAAGCTGCAATTCTAGCAGACAGCCAGCAGGTTTTCTACCCAACTTGCACATTCGCTCTCTGAGAGTACACAGCAGCAACTTGATCTAAGGGAACTGAACGGAATATGAAACAACCCACCATCCATTCCATTGACACAAGAGTGTCAGAAAAATATCTGTGGAGAGAAGGCGGATGGCCTATCTCGCTACATTGCGGTCGACCACAACACGCACAGTGCAAGGGATACATACCGAGCGCTAAAGCGGGAAGCTAGTGGACAAAAAAAGAAAGTGCCAGCGATGCGTGAGTATGAAGAGCTTGAGAAGCTGGCTGACAAAGGTAATGCTCGAAAATTCTATGAAAAGATGTGATGACTTACAGCAGGTTACAAGACCGGAGCATACTCATACAGGGACCAAGGAGATAATCTGTTGACAGATGTCCAGAGCATACTTTTTGTATGGAGCGCACACTTACACAGTCTGCTGAATGGCAGTGGAAGTGAAACAACTGGAGCTTTTCGAACCCGAAACCTCAATCAATGACGACTGTATAGAGGTTCCATCATCCGACTATGGTGAAGTTCGAAAACGTTTGCTTGCTTAAAAAATAACAAATCGTGGGAGGTAATGGTAACCAGCTATTCACCATGCGTTAAATCCTGAGGAAGACCATAGAGAAAATAATCGATACACACGTGTTTTTCATCGATTTCAAAGCTGGCTTTGACAGCACTGGAAAGGAGTGGCTTCTACACCCTGCAAAACTCATACGGCTATGTAAACGCATACGGCTCTCCGAGTCGTTCGACGCCAAACGAGATAGGGTGACTCTTTATGTGATTTATGTACGCCGATGTAACGCCGCGCCGTAGGTTCTGCTTTCTTCAGGTTAGACAAATCATCAACAATGTCAGCCTGGAAACATAAACGCAAAATCACTCTTCGAAACAGGTGCACCTTTTCGACTAAGTGTATGCAATTGAAAAGTAAAATCGAGAGAGGACAAACCAAAAAAAAAAACTGACAGTCGCTCATCAATCGAATGCTACTTTAAGGTACAGAAACGTGGAAAATGGCAACTTGTAATAAATTGACAGTTTTCGAAAGAAAAACGATTATCGCCGAAGATGGAATGATGAGCTATGCGAGTAGTAATACGGCGATATTGACATAGTGCAGCAAATCCAGAGAGAGCAGCTTCATTGACAAAGTCAAGTCGTCTGAATAGCTCAAGGCACTACCAGCTTTGAAAGTATACGTTGCAGTACTCGCTAGAGCAAGCAGAGGCGGACCTCCACTAGAGACTAGGTGGTATCTATGCCAATAAAGAAAAAAGTTCATTAAGCACATAATGTACACCAAGCTCCATGTGTCGTATAACTAGGAGACTGGAATAAAACTCAACACCCAAACTTGGTCTCTCTTGATGCAATACAAAGTTGGAAAGAGTTTGAAAATTCTGCCTACAATACACTAGTTCCGCGAATGAACCCAGCGTAGAATGACTACAGGAATGCGATAGATTGTAGTTTGAGAAACTTTAAGCTGACGGAGTGTGTAATAAAGAAGTGTAGCAATTTGAAACAGTAAAAAGAGAGAGATGGCAATACTACTGTACGAAGCGCTTGATATTCAGGCTAACAAAAATCTATACCCGAAGAAAAAAATCAAGACTTCCATGAACTGTGGTTTATACTCAATATTCTCTCTTAGAAATTTGGCGAAGTGAAAATCACTCAAATTGAGTGAAAGAGATACTGAGCTCAGTGAGTGATCGAACCACACGACGGAGATGGAGAAAATACATTCTAAAAATGAAGTTGAAGCAAATTAAAGCTGAATAAAATGGCTCGAATGTCATATATATAGTTTAAGCAAGTGAAAGTGCAATTTATAAGGACAATTGGTCAGATGTGGAATAATAAATATTTAAACTACAAAGTAAAGTGACAAAAAGTATTTTTTCTTATGATTTATTGAAGGCTGAGAAGAAAAAAGTGTGAAACTTACATAACTAAATATAAAAAGTTATCCATTTAGTGGTTTCCAAAATGCAGGGTTGTATTTTGACAACTGTCAAACTTAGCTGTCAAGCAAACAAACAAAAAACGGTGACTACAGTCGATGGGTGGCCACTTTTCGTGCCTTAAGTGGAGAATTTGAAGATACTAGATCGGTTACAGCTACTGTGAGGCCTGTGCTTCATCGCTTTGCTCGTCCCACCTCAAATATCGCTGTTGTAAGTGAAAGTATAGCCGGATGACACGAATGTGTCAATTTCTCGACGTTCTCACGAGAGCTGGTACTTTCTTATGTCGATTGAGTGCTTCAACACAAAGCAGTGGACCGAGATTCTTCCGTTAAATTTTTCTTCAGCGACGAGGCGATATCCCTCACCTCACGGTGGATAGGTAAATAAGCAAAATAGTCGCATTTGGAGCGCCGACAATCCTCAAGTAGTGAAGAGAGGCTATTTTACCCAAAAAAAAAACAATACTTTTTGGGTGCGCTCTTTGGCTCGGAGATGTGATTGGACCTTACTTCTCTGAAAACACTAAAGGGTGAACCAAGTAGATGTACCTTTTTCAAAAGCCTTTTTTGACAGATCACGCGTGACTCGTGTCAAGCTGTCCTTTTTTTTTTTTGTTCAATGTTGTTTGGAATTTCTCAACATGGAAAGACTTACGCCCGAACACAACGTTTGAAAATCACTCAACTTCATTCAATGGAAATTCAAGTTTTGTAAAGAATGTGTTTCGAGCGCTTCGTTCAACTTATGGTCAACATAATCGGCCTCCAGAACGTACGCATTCGCAACACCATCGCCCATATTGAGACGCACAGCATTCCTTATTGGATAATATTCGACCGAATAGTCAAGTGAGGAAAATCTAGCGGTGACCGCAGCTGGAAGTGTACTGGAAGACCGTGGAGAGTCGATTCGGCTTGACTTGGTGCATTTTATGTCGAGATCTTAAATTGAAAGCGTGCAAAAAGCGTCAGCTTGTGCAAGAACTGAAGCCGCTCGACCTTCCCAAGCGACATTGCCTCGCTCTATGGGTTCCTGAGAAGTTCCAAGAATATCTGACGTTTTCGAGCCAAATTTTGTTCGCCGATGAGGCCCATTTCTGGCTCAATGGGTATGTTAACAAGCAAGCTCGTAATCTCCGCGACATTTGGTTTCAACAAGACGGCGATTTATTGAGAGAACACTTCGGTGAGCAGATAAATTCACGTTTTGTGGCCGGTCGATTGGCCACCAAGATCCTGTGATATCACACCGTTAGACCGTTTTTCCTGTGGGAATATGTAAAGTCTAAAGTCTATGCGGACACTCTCGCTTCGATTCAGGTCTTGGAGCAAAACATCACGCATGTCATTCACCAGTTACCAGTCAGTCGAAATGCTCGAACGAGTAATCGATCGAATTGGACTCAAATGATAGCTCGTCTGAGACGTAGCCGCGGCCAAAATTTGAAAGAGATAAACTTCAAAAATCAAGTGCCAAAGAATGTTCTTTCGAATGATTATAAACATTTCCTATTAAATATGAATTTCTGTATTTTTTTTTTCAAAAGAAAGTAGAGAGCCTCGACATGGCGAGACTGTAACTGTATGATAACCGACTTTTTGTAGCCCGCCATTGTAGAACACGACTTGAGCTAGATGTAGTGCCAACAAGAAAAGGCCACGTACCACCCAACGCGAGCAAATATGTCTTTATTGTGTGGGAAATTTTCCGTCAGCGTCCTCTCTCGCCTTGGCGATGATAGTTGACCACGGAGATAGTGCGATTTGACACCGTTGGACTTTCTTTTTGTGGTTATGCCTTTTATTTATGTTCATTTTGTGAAACCCCGAAATGGATAACCCTATACATTAATAAAAATATATTATTTTTTAGCTTGAAACTAGGGATTCGCAGAAAATGACGCTCAAGTCGCACGTGACAAAACGAAAGATGCCGAGACAAGCGCATCGTTGGAACCGAACACAGTGTCGTACAGCGTGCATATCTTACGTAAAAGCTTCGGAGAATGTTTTGTACAAGTGGAAAATACAACAACAACAACAACAAAAGAAGTAGCTACAGCAGCAGCGTTTACTGCGAGCAGCGTAGATACCTTTAAAACATGTTTCAAGCAACGTGGAAACCTTGAAGAGCTGAGAACACAGTTCCGCAACTGTTTTGAAAATTTTCGAAATACCGATGAACAAGTTTCAGTACAGAGAAAAGGCTTCCAGCAATGTTTCAGAGTTGCAAAATTACAACAAAAACTAATCTCTTAGTATAGTTGTAGAAACTGTCTCAAGATGGCGGTGTCTCGTTCAGAACTGCGTAAAGGTTTCAAACAATGCTTAGCGGCGAGGAAAACACGTCGAACAAAAGCTTTCGTGGAAATGTATAAAAAATGTTTTAGAAAGCGTGTACCAATAGAACAACTGAAAAATAACTTCAAACAGTGCTTAATAAGGCGAAACGCAAATGTAATTATTCCCTACAAAGAAAAATATAAAAATTTGCCGAAATCATTATTCCAGAAGTGTATTGAACGGATTTCGTTCAAGTCTGATGAGCCGAAAGCGTTACTGAAGAAATGCCTTGATAGCACAGCATTCCAGCCAAACTTGCCGAAATCATTATTCCAGAAGTGTATTGAACGCATATCTTTCAAGCCTGATGAACCGAAGGCATTATTGAAGAAATGCCTTGATAGCACAGCATTCCAGCCAAACTTGCCGAAATCATTATTCCAGAAGTGTACTGAACGGATTTCGTTCAAGCCTGATGCATTATCTTAGAGTATAAAACTTATTTATGTCATATTAGATAACCGTTAATTTCAATAATTTAGCTCATTTATATATATATATGATAAATATACTCTCTGGGAGCAGTGTGGAGTGCATCATAATTGAATTTCTTCAAATAAACACTAAAGCCAATCTGGCAAATCTACATAGATACATAATAATGGCATGCCGATTTGAAATATTCTTCTACTTTCTAAATTTATTATTATTGAGTTATGTATTTTATAAGAATTAACCAGTTAAGAACTTACCAACTAAACAGCCGCCGGGCATGCCAAAGCTCTTCACTTGTGGGAAGCCTGAAAGAGAATATGCTGACGTCAGTATAAGCTATAACTTAATATAGATTAATATATACATAAGTAAAGTTAATAAATATTTTGTTGAAGTTTTCAAAAATTAGCAATTTTGAGGAGAATTTCTTGAAAACGAAAACACCACAAAAGTGCTTTAAAAGCGCTTCATGTGCTCTGAGCGATGCTGGCACACAGCAGACAACACAACACATATGTATGTGCATGAGTATGTTTTCTCGCCTTTGATCATTTTTAGTATAAGTTCTATACATTTCAAAACAAAAAATTGATACTGCTAGCTGCTGGTTTAAAAAAATTTTTAATTTTGTTATTTTAATTTTTTTTATTTTTTATTTTTTTTTTTTTTTGGAAGTCAAAAAATATATACATATAAACCGAAAAAAGCACATATTTTTACAACATTATATTAGCATGAGCTTTTTTCTGCTCTTGGCTATGACATTTTGAAGCAATTTTGAAACCACTTATTTTGCGTATTTTAAAAAATGAAAAAAAAATGTAAAATTGGAATTTTAAGTGCCCATTTTCACCTTTGATATATGAGAAGCGAGACTAATAGCCTTTATGCCGGTGATATTTCTCAAATATTGGTTAATTGAAAATTTGGCAGCAAGCTAAATTGCAGTTTCGGCGGCTTTCTTTCAAAAAAAAATTAAATGAAAAGTAGTAAAAATTAAAAAAATTAAAAAATTAAATGAAAAGTAAAAATAAAATTTAAACGATATAAAAGAATTAAATGAAGTGTAGAAAAAAACTAAAAATAAATTACAAATTTAAATGAAAAGTAGAAAAACGTTAGAAAATAAAAATTAATGGAAATAAAAAAAATAAAAAATAAGTAAAAAAATAAATAAAATGAAATATAAAAAAATAAATATAAAATAACAAAAACTTTAAATAAAAAGTAGAAAAATTTTTTTTAAAAAAACTGAAATTAATTAAAAAGTGAAATAATTAAAAATAATATATAAATAATTAATAAAAAAGAGAAAATAAAAATAAAAAAAATTTAAAAAAATTAATTTAAAAAGTAGCAAAATGAAAAATAAAACAAAAATAAAAAAATAGAAAGAAAATAGAAATAAAGTAAAAAAACATAAATAAATAAAAGGTAAAATAAAAACAAATTTAAAAAGTAAAATTAAAAAAAATTAAAAATATTTAAAAGAATATAAAAATTAATAAAAAAAAGAAAAAAATTTTTTTTAATTAAAATATTAAATGAAAAATAGAAAATATTAAATAAAAAGCTAGACTAATACTAAAAGAATAAAAAAATTCAAATAAAAAGTAGAAAAAAAATTTTAAAATTTAAAAAATTGTACGAAAAGTTGAAGAAAAAAACAACAAAAATATAAAGAATAGAAAATGAAAAGTAGAAAAAAATTTAGAAAATAAAAAGTTAATGAAAAGAGAAAAAATTTTAAAATTTAAATGAAAATTAGAAAAAAATATATAAAATTAAAAAAAAATTTAAAATAAAGTAGAAAGAAAATTAAAAAAAAATTAAAATCAATTAAAAGTGAAGAAATAAAAAAATAAATATAAAATAATTAAATAAATAAAAAAAAATTGGAAAATAGAAAGTTAATGGAAAGAGAAAAAAATTTAAAAAACTAAAAATAATTAAACAAAAAGTAGACAAAAAAATTTAACAAAATTAAAATTAATTAAAAAGTGAAGAAATAAAAAAAATAAAAATAAAAAAATGAAATGAATAGAAAGAATAGAAACAAAAATATAAAAAAAATAAATAAATAAAAAGTAAAAACAAAAAAAAATTAAAAAAAAAAATTAAAAAAATAAAAATTTAGAAGAATAAAAAAATTAATAAATAGTACTAAAAATTATTTTTAATTTAAAATTTAAATGAAAATAGAAAAATATTCAAACAAAAATACAAAAAAGTAGAGAAAATAAAAAAAGTTAAAAAATTAAATAAAAGTGGAATTTTTTTTTAATTCAAAATTTAAATGAAAATTAGAAAAAAATTTTGAAAAATAGAAAAATAAATAAATAGTAGAAAAATATATTTAAAAAATTATTAAAAAAAAATATATAAAAAGTAGAAAAACTATTTTAAAAAGCCAAAATACGCTGCATAAATTTAGTTGAATTCAGTGAAGTCGTTTTCGAGTTATAAGGTAACAGCGGGGAAGTGAACTTATTTTTTTATGTAAAAAAAATGAATCTATATACATACATAAATATCAATGCAAATTTTGATAAATGCCTATAACTTGAGAACCCCCAGATCAAATTGCTCCAAATTTTTAGAAGTTAAAAAGGGATATCAGGAGACGGTTAATGTGGGTTAATTCATTCAGATTGGTGTAGCCATTCCAGAGATATGAACGTGAACATTGGTATATGGTGCTGAAAGAGATGGAAAAAGAGTGGAAAAATGAAAATAAAATAAAAACATTAAAATTGATACAAAAAAGTTTGGAAACAAATTTTTCAATCAATTTTTTCTTTTCTTTTTCCACAAAAAAAAAATAATTGAAAATTCAAGATTTCAGTTAGATTTTCTTGACTTTTTTTTTTGTAGGTGTAGCAAAGTACGCTGGGATCCGCTAGTTTTAAATATAAGACAACAACAAAACTGAAAAAAAAATTAACTTATTGTGGTTGTGGGTTTTAATTTCAATTTATTCCGAAAAAAATAGTTCAGTTTATAAAATTAAAAATTAAAAATAAATTAAAAATTAAAAAATTGAAAAAATTAGCAAATAATTGCCTCAAATAAATAAGTATGTGTATAAGTATATAGTAAATCAACAGTACCGTTAGTATTATTCGGTAAGACGCCACTTGTACAAAATACTGTAAGTTCTGTATCGAGAACAAAAACGCTCAATGGCCAAAGGTGCATGCGCCCAACGTATGCGTCGCGCCGTCAACCATTATGTGAGGTGTGAAATTTGAAGTGCACTTTAGCTTCAAACAAGAATGGCATAACACACTTTATAACACTTTTATAAGTAGCTTTGATGTGAGGGGTAATTTTTTTAATTTTTTGTTATTTTTTTTTTTAGTTGGTATCGCAAAATTAATGGTTAAGGTTTATCCATTTAGTGGTTTCGAAAGTGCTGAGCTGCATTTTGACAACTGTCAAACTTAAATGTCAACATAAACATGTTTTGCTTATACAGGGTGATCCAAGTAGCGGAACTTTTTTCTATAGCCTTTTTTTTACAGAACACACGGGGTGGGTCGAGTCAATTCGCGTCATGTTCAACATTATTTGGCATTTCTCAACATGGAAAGACTTGCGCCTGAACAACGTTTCTACAAATCATTCAACTTGATTAAGAAAAATCACGTTCTTCCGTAAAGAATGTGTTTCACGCGCTTCCCTCAACTTATGGTCAACATAATCGGCCTACTTAGCGTACTATTCGCAAACCCACAACACCCATCTTGAGACCCAGCATTCATTATTGGATCGGATATTCGACCGAATAGATCACGTCCAGTGAAGAAAATATAGCGGCGGCCGTCGCTGAGAGTGTACACGAAGACCGTGGAGAGTCGATTCGGCGCCGTTCGCAGCAACTTGGACTGACTTATGAAACGACTTGGCGCATTTTACGTCGAGATCTTAAATTGAAAGCGTACCGTAATACAGCTTGTACAAGAACTGAAGCCCCTCGTCCTTCCCAAGCGACATATCTTCGCTCTATGGGCTATTCAAAAGTTCCATGAAGATCCACCGCCGTTTTCGAGCCGAAAATCGTTCAGCGATGTGGCCCATTTCTGGCTCAATGGGTATGTAAATAAGCAAAATTGCCGCATTTGGGAGGAAGAGTCACCTGAAGAGATTCAAGAGCCGCCATTTCATCCAGAAAAAACAACGGTTTGGTGTGGTTTGTGGGCACCGATGGAATCATCGGTCCTCCATATTTCTTCAAAAATGATGCCGGTGAAGTCTGAAGTGTCTCGGGAGAACGTACGTAACACCGAGATTGAGGGAGTTGTGCATGGATCTTGGTTGTTGCAGCTGTGCAACCCGCTGTGGTGGTTGCCGCATATTGGTGGTGGTTGGCTGCTATGTAGTATTTACAAGCGGGGGCAGACTCCTACAGCAAGGCGCAACGAATGCATTACTCCACTCGCGAGTGGTGCGCAGACCAGAGCACGATTGAAAGTGGCACCAGCCAGTGCAACGCGCAGACAAGACCCGCTGGAGAGGACGGCGTACGGACAGGCCATAAACACCATTCACCGAGAGTTCGTTAACATCTTCGTGAACTCTCTTTCCTGTGAATGGTGTGTTCGGCGTCCAATCACCGCCTATTGCAGAACAAGAGCTCGAGCTGCCGCTTCGTGAGACCCACGTAACACTGACACACTTGTGATCTGAATACTGTAGCAGGCTTAATTTCTACCTATCCACAGACTCGACCCTGACATACTCAACGTATGTTTCGCATGCAACGAATCCCCGCACGACACTAACCACCTCTTTGCCGGCCCACTCAACTCGACTCTCTCTCTCTGGTCCGAACCCGTCGAAACAGTACGGGCTTTCCGTTAGATGAACTCTATGATTGAAACTAAACTTGCCTGTCCCTCGACGGGGAAATTTGAATTTTTACTTTTTTTTCTTCAAAAAAAGTAGGGAATCTTAAAGTAGATCACCCTTTAAATGCACACACACACACACACAACACAGAGGGTCATATGAGTTATGCTGATCAACAGGCAACTGAAAAATTCTCTCAACAGCTGGCGCTGTAATCACTTAGTCCTTCAAAATGAAAAGCTTTTCAGGGATTTTAGAGCTTTCAGCAAAGCTTTTTATGCTTTTTATTCATATTTATTTTTAATTTTTATTTTTTTCCCTTCCTTTATCAGCACTTCACAGTGTTTTTCGTTCATTGAACTTTTTCTTCGTTTTTTCATTTCTTTTTTAATGATTTTTTTCTTTTTCTCACTCTTCTTATGTGTGTACCTCCATCAAGCATTGTTTAGCATTAATCAGTTTTTAATTAACTCGTCACTTACCCCAATTTTTTCCATGTTGTTGTACTCGTTGAAGTAGTCAACAATTAGCAAATAACGCTTTATTCCTGTCAAGTTGGTATGTGCGAAAAAAAAATGAAATAAAATAAAATAAATGCAAATGAGGGAATATCAAATTTCATCTTATTGAAGCAGCAAAGCAACGACGACCTAAATAAGCAAATATTATTATTAATGGCTGGAACACTTAAGCGACGACACAGCGGCACGGCAAGTATGATCGGATAACTGCGAAATAATGCACTGCAGGCATCTGCAGGAACAGTTTGAGAACTAGCCAACAACTGTTACGGTGAACAGTTATTGTTGCCATCATAAGCTTTCTTCTCTCAAAGAAAATATAGTCAAAATTTTTAGTTTTTAGCGTAAAATTAATTTTTTCCCGCTGACAGACACAGCGCAAATGCGCATTAAGTCATCAGCTGGTTGGACAAAAACTTTGAACTCATAATGAAAATTAAAAAAAAAATACTTTTAGCAGCTATTTTATTGGCAAAACTAATTACTTACCATATTATTTAGAGAAAACTTAACATTCTTCTCCTAAAATTATTGAACAATAACAAAATAATTAATGCATTAGCTAGCAGAAGACTTAAAACTAACTTTCAAATGGCGATTATTACACTTCCTGATATAAGAGAAGCCCAGCTGTGGAAATTGGTGGAGTGGCGAATCCAACTTCGTCCATTCACAATGGTAAACAAATATATTGAAATTCGCTAATGCATTACAAATATACAAAATTTTATGTCCAAATATACTTTCTTCTCACTTAAAAAAAAAAATTTGGTGTAAAATTAATTTTTCCCTCCTGACAGACAGCACTAATGCGCATTAAGTTATTTGCTAGTTTGACAAAAACTCTGAATATAAAATGTAAAGCAGAAAAAATACGATTAGCGGCTATTTTATTGACAAAAAGAACTACTTATTGTATTATTTAAAAGGAAACTTAAAATTCTTCTCCTAAAATTATTAAAAAGTAAAAAAATAATTAATGCATTAGCTAGCAGAAGACTTAAAACTAACTTTCAAATAGCGATTATTACACTTCCCGATATAAAAGAAGCACAGCTGTGGAAATCGGAGCAGTAGCGAACCAAACTTCTTCCATTCACAATAGGGAAAAGCTCTCAAATATATTGAAATCCGCTAATGCAGTAGAAAGTTACCAAATTTTTTGCTGCATTCAAATTCATCTGCATTTAGGAGAGGAAAATGCATGAATTAATGCAAACAAAGCCATATCATAGCCTTGACAGACGGCAGCGTTAAGCCCGTTTAACTGCATTAATCGGCATTAATTCATTTTTGTTGAGAAACTACAGCTGTATACTATTGTGAATGAAGAAGAAACAACACTGAAACTGAAAATATATATTTTTAAACTACTAATCAGCTGTTAAATAACTCTCATTACTACGGCGGTATGCCACCTACCCATTCGGATCTGATTTGGAGCATAGTTAATCGGGATTAACGCTACCGTCTGCCAAGGCTTTTATGCAAATAATACTGGTTGTGTGTCTCCGCTAAAAGCGGTTTCATTTTTTCCGAACTATCATAACCTAAGTGATGGCATGTAAGTGGTATTTTAAGTTGCAGTAAATGAAGACATAGAATTTGAACCGTTCGCGACTGCAAGCGAGTGCTCTCGGGCAAACTCCGCCTGGGATAGTCACACATTCTCTTTTGAATGTCATAAATATTAGGGAAGTCCTTTCAATTTACAAAATTATTTTGCTCAATTTTAGTCTATAACGTATCAAGGAGAGTCCTAATGAGGTCAGATCGCTCCCCCACCTGATCTTTCTCTTCATCTGCTTCAGTGCCAGCGAGCACTACATCGAATGAGCATTCGCTTCACTTCTTTGTCGAACATGAAGAAAGCAGAACTTACAATGCGATTGTTGAGACCAATTCCGATATCAATATCATCGGCATAAGACAGTAACTGTAGGATCCATTCGTCGGGCATGCTTTCGTCCGACCATATTCTGCAAAGAAGCTGAAGCATGCACCTTGTCAGTTAATCGCCGCTGTACTTGAATAGCTCTACCAGTAAGCCGAACGTCTATACCATCGTCATCGATTAGGATTTTGGATTCGTCCTCTCAAGGTGTTTCACCTTCACTGCTATTCAGCAAGGTGTTGTGATTGCAACTTTTCGACCCCCTTGCAGCTGCGGAAGAAATCGTTAAAGAAGCAGCTCATCCATCTAGCATGAGAACCTATAATGCAGTGTCCGGTTGTTATGCTCATGGATATCCTATTTAGACTTCCCTTTTTGAGTAACGGACAGATTTATCTGGGCACATTGCAAATAGTTTCCCTCTGCCATTAGCTGTTAGCCCTTCTGGTGAAGGTCAGTCTTAATGGATACTTTACCGTGGAAAGAGGTATGTCCTCGCCATGGACAGAGCTTAGAGTTTGTAGTGGTTAGAACTGTTCCGCTTCTAGTCAGCTCTTCGGCTTCACAGTTCCCTTGAATGCTTCTATACCACCAGGGATACAAACTATGGACGTTCGCATATAGGCGAGCGTTTTGTGAAGATTTCTCTGCACCTTTGTGGTAGTGTGATAGTATTTAAGATCCTTTATGGCAGCTTTGCTGTCAGAATGTATTGTATTAGGTTGAGTAGCCGTATTAAAGTTGAGTAATAATGAAACGGCTGTCGTTATTGCGGTTAGTTTCGCTTGAAATACTCTGCACGAAGTCTTTGATCCATCGATTTTTCAGCCGTTGATTGCAAGTGGTTCAAGCTTACAGTTTCTTCCTCTCTCGAGGGTTTTGTTGAGAAAATGAACAGCAAACGGAAGTGGTGTAATTCACGGATCGCCGCCGTGCAGACGTTGAGTTCCAGAGGCATAACTTTCCTACTCCTTTCTATTGTGCTTCCGACCAGGTGAGTTTATCTAACTAGGATTATGCCGAGCGATCTCGATGCACTTAAGTAAGGTCGATTTGAAAGCAGTTGGCCTGTACCAATTTGGTCTATGAAGTAGTTACAACCAGACCGCAGTCACTGCGTCAGTCAGTTAATGTATAGAGAACATTTCGGAGTACAATAGATCACTTAGAACCTGGAGGTGTTTTCCAGTTTCTTTGGCGTATGCCAGTGCACCACAAACCGTGTTCATTTTCGCTTGCAAAGCAGCGTGTTGACTGTGGGGACACCGGAGAAACAGAGAGAGAGAGGGAGAAATCCTCCCCTCAGGGGTGTCTCTATTGACATAACTGGTTCCGGATGTGTCTACTAGTTCAACCAAAAATTGCTCTATTTCCCAAGAGAGATTTCACCTGAAGACTCACTGCCTGTGACACATTTCTCGGAGTGCCGGTGTGACTATCTCGGCTAAGACTTTATTAAAGTCCCTTTTGATATCGAGAAAACCCCCTTGGGGTTTTATTCTTGAGGGCGAGACTCTTCTCAATCCTCATGACAATATCGTGAAGAGCGGTTTCGACTGATTTTCTTTTAGAGTAGGCTTTGCTGGTTACGGAGTAAACCGTTTGGAGGTATCATTGGACGCGCAAACGCTGAGCATTCTCTCTAAATGTACACTCTCTCTCTTGTCCATAATCTCAAAACTATGCTCAGTAGTTAACTTTATCCACAAGAGATAGAGAGAGAGAGAGAGAGAGAAAGAAAAAAAGAGAGAGAAAGAGAGAAAGGGAGAGAAAGAGAGGGAGAGATCTATTAGGCCATTTGGAGGTATCATTGAACGTATAATCGTCGAGTATGCTCTGAAAATTTACAGTCTCTCTTCTACATAGTCTCAAAACTATGATTAGTAGTTAAGTTGATCCATATGAGAGAGAGAGAGAGAGAGTGAGGGATAGAGAGAGAGAGATATTAGACTGTTTGCAGGTATCATTGGACGTGCAAACGTCGAACATTCTCTCTAAATGCACATTCCCTCCTCTGCATAGCCTCAAAATTATGATCAGTAGTTAAGTTGATCCACAAGAGAGAGAGAAAAAGAGGGAGAGATATAAAAAGAGACAGAAAGAGAGGCAGAGAGAGAAAGAGAGAGAGAGAGTTCCATTAGAAAGTTATCCATAGTTGATATTACCAATAATTTATATCCAACGGAGTGCAATTAATCGAAATCGAATCTAAAAACTGTCGAGGTTCACCATTTCAACCCTTCAACAAATTTGCATTGTGTTGCTTCCTCTTTGACTTGAGGTTTTTTTTTTTTTTTTGTATTTCATTTATTTCCTTATTTAAACAAAACATTTAAGCGCTTCAAAACAAAGGCTTGCACTATGCCACCACATCGCCACTCCACCACTCCGCTTATCTCCACCACTCCGCTACTCTCCACCACTACGGCAATGTGAGAGTATGAGTACCGTTGCAGCTTTGCATTGTGGCCGCATTGAGTACCAGCAACGGCGCGCGCAGTCACACATGGAAGGGCATAACAACTGCGACTTATGCATATTGCACTCTCGTACATACATACGCACACACACACATGTATATATGTGCGCATTATAACCGCGAAATTAGCGCGCTTGTCTGTCAAATTTAATTTCCCTTTGATATGTCACTGACTGACTGACTGACTGATGGGCTTTAGTCGATGGTTGTTGTTGTTGTATGCTGTATTTTCGAGATGTGAAATGTCTATATGCATTGTATATATGTATGTGTGTGTGTGTGTAAATGATTGCTTGACATTTTTAAGTAGCTTTCAGTAGCGTTCGATGGAAAAAAAAATGGAAAAAAATGAAAAAAGAATTTAAAAAAAAAATACAAAAAAATATAAGAAAACAAATATCAAACTGCGTCAATTGTCGCACACAATGAACTCAAGGTGACGACTTTTTATGCACGAGTCACACTACAACGCTATTGTTGTTGCTTTCTTTTTTTACTTTAGTAATGTCCATTGAGTATTTTTGCTATATACTGTTTGAGCGGGCGACGAGGAGAGGAGAGAGTATGACGATACTAAAATCCTTTGTTTATACGCTGTGGCAGGGGCTAATAAATTAAGAGTTTGAAGTCACTAAGCAAAAAAAAAAAATTAAACAAAAAAAAATAAAATAAAAAATTATAAAAAAAATATAAAAATATTTAAAAAAATTGTTTTTAAGAATTTCAAGCATTTAGAGTGACGTAGTAGCACAACAAATGCACTGCCGCTCTTCTGCTATACAATATTGTGCTTTAGCTTTGCTTAAGTAAGCCCACTGGCAGACTCCAAGTTGCCTGTTGGCTTCAACCAGAAGAAGTAAGCAAACTAAATTCGAATTTGTAGCCTCCGGGGCAGTTAAGTGAAGCGGAGGCTTTAGATAGTTGCAGAGAATTCTGAATTTTTTAACTGTAGAACCAAAACTAGAGGTTTTCCGCATAATCGAAAATTTTAGTTACCTAAAGTGTTTCGCTGAAAAAAAAAATTACAAAGTGAAAAAGTGAAAAAAGTGAAAAAAGTGAAAAAAGTGAAAAAAGTATTTAAAAAAAGTAGAAAAAGTGAAAAAAGTGAAAAAAGTTAAAAATCCTAACTTTTTTTATATTAAATTTTCCATCCTGTATCCTGTTGCAAAAGTTTTGTGTACTTTTTTTTAATTTCCTCTAAAATCACACCCTAATGCTTGAACACTTCTACGAAAATATCTAGCAGGCATCCCCAAATGATTTTTTATCTTCCATTGTGCTTTCAACCCAAACAATAAGACTCGTTTTTGAATTTTTAGCAACCTCCTATCTGTATTTCCTGCGCTCTCAACTGTGCGGAAATTAAATTTTTCAAAATTTTGGCAGGTAAAGTAAGAAATAGGTTTCACTGAGACACTTCTGACACATCTTGAGCCAACTGCATTAAAAATTTTAAACAAAAACTTTCAAAAACTTTTTGAAATCTCGCTATTTTGATACCAATAATTTTTACATTAAATTTTTCCAGTAGATTTTTTTTTACAGATCACGCGTGAGTCCTGTCAAGCTGTCATGTTAGTTTGTTCGTGGAAAGACTTACGTTTGAACAAATCATTCAACTTCATTCAACGAAAATTCACTTTCTTCTGTAAAGATAGTGCTTCGTTCTCAACTTATGGTCAACATAATCGGCCTACTGAGCGTACTATTCGCAAATCCACAACACCCATCTTGAGACCCAGCATTCATTATTGGATCGGATATTCGACCGAATAGACCACGTACAGCACGCAGTCTACACGAAGACAGTGGCGCATTTGCAGTAACTCCGACTGACGTATGGAACGACTTGGCGCATTTTACGTCGAGATCTTAAATTGAAAGCGTACAAAATAAATTAAGATCGCTTCGCTCTATGGGTTCTTGAAAAGTTCCAAGACGAAGAGCAATCTGAAGGGATTCAAGAGCTGCCATTTCATCCAGAAAAAACAACGGTTTGGTGTGGTTTGTGGGCGCCGGGCCAAATTTCTTCCCGACATGATAATTGACTATTTGATGCCTGAAATTGAAGCTCGTGATCTCCGCGACATTTGGTTTCAACAAGACGGCGCCATTTCACACACATTCCACAATCAACGGATTTATTGAGATAACACTTCGGTGAGCAGATAATTTTATGTCTTGGGCCGGTCGATTGGCCACCAAAATCGTGTGATATCAAACCGTTAGACTTCTTCCAGTGGGGATATGTAAAGTCTAAAGTCTATGCGGACAATCCCGCTTTGGTTCAGGCCTTGGAGCGTGTAGTTCGCCAGTTATCAGTCGAAATGCTCGAACGAGTCATCGAAAATTGGACTCAACGGATGGGCCATCTCGCCACAGTCAACATTTGAAATAGATAATCTTCAAAAAATAAATGCCAAAGAAAGTTCCTCCGAATGATATGGAATATTCTCCATTAAATTTGAATTTTCTGTGTTCTTTTTCTTTAAAAAAGTGGGGAACCACGAAATCGATTACCCGTTAAAATCAATTTTTGAATTTAAAACGTTCAGACACTTGGGTAACCTTTTCAAAAATATTTTCGCATTAAGCCTTTCTGAAATATCTTCATATTTCACCATTAATTATTTTAACAATTTGATTGTATTGAAAATTTTGAAAAGATGGCAATCTTCAAAAACTTTTTATACTTTAAGCCCTTAAAACTATTTTTAGTTTAAACCTTTCATCAACTTCGTTGGAGACATCAAAAACTTGACTTGATTACGAGTTTCCGGAGACTGTCCTCGGGAAAATCAACCATCAGGGATTGGTGTGCTAAGTTTACACGGGGTGAAATGAGCATCGAACACACTGTGGAACGCAGTGGACGCCCAAAAGAAGTTTTTAAAGATGAAAACATAAAAAAAATCCACAAAATGATTTTGAATGATCGTAAATTCAGAATTGAATGAATGATAGCAGGCACTCTAGAGATATAAACTAAACGTTTACAGCATATCATTCACGAATATTTGTCTATGAGAAAGCTCTGTGCAAAGTGGGTGCCGCGTGAGCTGACTTTTGACCAAAACCAACCACGAGCTGATGATTTGGAGCTGCGTTTGGAGATGTTCAAGCTTAATAAGCCCCAGTTTTGCGTCGTTATGTAAAAATGGATGAAACATGGTTCCAACATTTCACTCCGCAGGTCAATCGGCAGCCAACCAGGTGGACTGCACATGGTTAGCCCGCGCCAAAGCGGTGAAAAACTCAACAGTCCGCTGGCAAGGTTATGACGTCTATATTTTGGGATGCGCATGGCATAATTTTCATTGACTACCATGAAAAAGGAAGGATCATCGTCAACAACAACTCTTACATAGTGTTTCTGGTGCGTTTGAAGAACGAAATCGCCGAAAAATGGCCGCATTTAAGGATGAAAAAGAAAGTGCTGTTTCACCCAGGATAATGCACCGTGTCGCAAGTCAGTGAAATCGATGACAAAAACCCATGAATTGAGCTTCGAATTGCTACCGCATTCACCGTATTCGCCAGCTCTGACAAACAACAGCGACTTTTTTCTGTGCTCAGATCACAAAAGAATGCCAAGACCGAGGCCTATTTTGAAGCAAAGGACACAACTTACCACAAAAATGGTATTGAAAAGTTGGAGGATCGCTATAAACAGTGTAACACCCTTGAAGGGAACTGTGTTGAATAAAAAAAATTAGTTTAGCCAAAAAAAAAGTTGTCTACCATGGTAGGGGTAGGTTACTCCCACAGAAAGTTAGAAAAAATTGCAACCAGTGGAAAGGAGAGCAGGAAAGGGGATACTTCATTGATTTCAACGCATAATGACTCATATGCCGTTACTACATCATTCGATTTTTATAATTGTTTTTGTATACATAAAAATTAAATCGAATTAAGTGATTCAAATCGCGCCAAAAAATTCGCCAAAAAACAATTTAATTTAAAACAATTGGGGTTTTTTTGTTTTTTGAGAACACCAACCATGAAATGACAATGTGTTAAAAATGGAACTATTTCTGAAAATCATGCAAAATGATTGCAAGTAATAATTTTCCAAATTATTAGTCACAGGAAATGTACGAAATGACACATGTGGTGTGCGAGTAGTAGGTTAGAGTAGTTGATTGTGGGGAACACATTTCACCTCACACCACACACTGATTAAACGAGTTAATAACGAAAAGCAAAAAAAATGGACACGAATGCGAGCAAATAATGTGAAAATTACTTGATTTGAGTAGCAGAGCAGAGGAATGAGGTTAATTTTAAAGCAAAAAAATTATTTAAAAATCGAGAAAATCGAGAAAATTGAGAAAACTAAAAACGGAAGTCATGAGCAAAAGCAAATAAAAAATAAATAAAATAAAATAAATAAATAAAATTAAGAAAATGAAAACAGCTGATTGTAGCTCAAGTGATGCTGTTGAGAAAAGAAAACAACAACAAAAACGAAGCGCTGCTCGCATAGCACATAGTTAAAACTCCAACAACATTTCACACCCGCCTGAGATGACAATGAAATATTCAAAACACTTGGCGGCTTAAAGGCGAAAATAACCAAAAAAAAAAAAAAAATATATAAAAAACGGTAAAATTAACGAATGCAAAAGAAACACTCACCGAACAATAACAATAACAAATGCAAGTAAGCTACCTACACACATACATATGTTCCTCTTCGTGCGGCTGCCGTGAGATGTCCACTGAGAGAGTTGACCGAAATTGAAATCAAATTAATCCATTCGTACGCTAATTACTTGCAACAACACTGAAAAACAAACAAACAAACAAATAACAACAACAACAACAACAACAACTAAAACCCATAATACGCGTAAGTACGTATGTAAATGTTGATGAGTTGTGCTGTGTTGATCGCTTCTGTTGCTAATTGCGCGCTGCTGTCTGTCTGTCTGTCGAGCGTGTTTTCGGTAGTGTAACGGGGAGTATTGTTATTGTCGCTTTGTTGTTATGGTTACCATGCGTTTATGTGTATGTCATTGCTTTGCTCTAAATTGAGATGAGAAGCATTTTGGCGTTCGTTTCGTTAACCCAATACAAGATGACAAAAAAAAAGGTTGACAATTTGAAGGAGAAAAAATTCTCAATTGAAAAATAGTAAAAAAAAAGTTTTTTTTTCTTATTAGATTTGGCAATTTTCAATCTTACGATATAAGCTTTCTGTAATTCTTTGTCGTTGTTGTTGTTGTTGTTGCTGTTACACCTACTGTGTTGTTTTTGTTGTTGTTGTTGTTGTTGATGTTAGTGTAGTTGTCGTTGTTGTTGTTGTTGTTGTTGTTGTTGTTGTTGTTGTTGTTGTTGCTGTTGCTGCTGTACCTACTGTTTTGTTGTTGTTGTTGTTGTTGTTGTTGTTGTTGTTGTTGTTGTTGTTGTTGTTGTTGTTCCTACTGTTTTGTTGTTGTTGTTGTTGTTGTTGTTGTTGTTGTTGTTATGTCGACTATCTAAACGCAGCCGAGGAGCAGGCGAAACTAATCTCTATCGACGAGTTCATCCAGCGTGGAGACCACAAAACGAGCTATTTCGACGGTTTCGACCCAGCTGTAGAGCGGTGCTTGATGTTCCGGTTTAGATACGTGAAGAGATGTTTCCGTCTTCCATTTGGTCATCTCGTCAGCTTTTTTGTTACCAAAAATCTCCATACTAAGCAGATTAGGATCTGGCAAGCCAGCGAGCTTGGAGCCCACCTATACTTGTTAGCGATGCTTGAACTTATCGTTATGTTAAGACCATCACTGCCGGCTGGCTATGTAGATGAAAAGAGAGGAAGATTTTGAGATCACCGTACACCGCAGCCCATTTGGTATCCATCCTTGTGGATTGAGATATCATCCCCCTCTTCTACAAAACACCTCCTTCATTCACCTATAGAGGATATCCTCACTTGGAAGTAGCTATAGAAATATAGACTTTGAAAGGATACAGTCTGACTTCCTTAAAGGTGTTGTGAGTTGTTTAAGCTTGACGCTATGTCCAAATCGTTTTTAGTACCAAGAACTCCCTTCCACGAATCTGCAATCAGACTTGCTGCAACTTACCGTAAGAAGATGTCTACGGGCAATTGTTACAGGAGTATGTTAAGAGCATTTGTCGGATATGACTGTACGGTGCCAGTAATCCCTGCATAACGTCATCTCCATCCTACTAGGATTAACATCAAGTCAGTTTTTCCTGTAAGGCGCTCTCCACAATCTCAACGATTGTAGACTAAGCCATGCAGATCTTAATTATTCAATTTTCGCGAGGCAGTTAGGGCTCTCCGTCTGCTATGATGAGATAGTTGGATTCTGAGCACGCCATTAACGCGAAGAGAGCTTTTAAACGTATGGTTTATTCTCAGAATTTTGACGTCAGTGGCACATTCACATTCATTTCTGTGCGGTACACATTCATTCAGCTAGTGAAGAGTGTAGACGAGGACTTCGGCGGTCGACTCGCACGACAGTCGGTTATACACAGCGGAGCTAAATCGAATTTCACCCTACCTAGGACTATCGGTTTTTCAGCGACCCAATCCCTTTTAGGTCTCATGTCGACTAACTCACACACTGACCAACTGATTACTTAGCGTCTGAGAATTGACTACCATATCGTTATTGTTATTGTTATTGCTATTTTTCTTACTGCTTAAACGCTTAACGCGGAGACTGTCCGCCTTGCCTTTAATACGCTGACTACCTGTGCTTTCGCGCACATTTTGGATTTTTTTTTTTTTTTTTTTTTTTAATGCCAGTGATTTATGGCTGGGCAACACCTTGCACGAGCAGTGTTGAAAAAAATTTAAATGACAAAGAAAATAAATTCAATTTTCAATTAAGCCGGCTAAACACTCAAACACTTGAAGAACTTTGTTCTTGTTGTTGTTGCTGCTGTTGTTGTTTATTCTTGTTACAACTGCATAATTAAGCCAAATAAGCAGTTATGACAATATGGAATATTAAATCTGAGCCAAACAAAGGCACTTCTATACGAGTACCAGCTACTTGAGTCGGTGTGGTGACTGAGGAGGAGTGGTGAGATTGGCGTTGATAATGCGTTGGCATTTTTACTTAGGGGAAAAGGAGTTTTTATTGCTGTACATGAAGGGAAATATAAATATATAAGGTCAATTGAAAAGCACCCCCGCCATACAATAGTAAAATTCATTTTTTTTTTTTGGCAAAAAAATTTTTTTTTATTCAACATAGTTCCCATCAGGTGATACATTGATCATAGCGACCCTCGAACTTTTCGTTACCATTTTTGTAGTACGATTTGTGCTTTTCTTCAAAATATGCCTCAGTTTCGGCCATCACCTCTTCAATCGACGAAAATTTTTATCCCAGCCAGCATTCTTTTGAGATCTGCGCTCAGAAAGCAGCCGCTGTGGGGACAGATCTGGCAAATACGGTGTATGCGGTAGCAATTCGAAGTCCAGTTCATGGATTTTTGCCATCGACTTCACTGACTTGTGACACGGTGCATTGTCTTGGTGAAACAGCTTTAACTTTTTCTTCAAATGCAACCATTTTTCGGCGTTTTCGTCCTTCAAACGCACCCAATAAAGCTATATAATAGTCGCTGTTGACGATGGTCCTTTCTGTCTCAAGGAAGTCAATGAGAACTATTCCATGTGCATGCCAAAAAAACAGACGTCATAACCTCGCCAACCGACTTTTGTCTGCTCCTAAAATCATTACGCAAAGGATAATAAATCCGTAGACATAGCTGCAGACATCGTCCTCGATATTTCTGTATCGCTTCAAAACGATTTCAAAGGTTTAATGGAACTAAACCGCAAGAAAATCCAAGCGAAATGGTTATTTAGATGTAATAATTGTGAGACGGGCACAGAGGCAACCCACAGTGGAGAGTATAATCAACTCTCCTCTTGACTCTCATAGTAAATTTATTGCTGTTGAAGTTGGGAGGGGCTCACAGCCAAGCTTACAGATTAGGCAGACAACATTTCGATTAGCGTAGGTGGCGAGTGGTTCGACAATCTTTGGTTCTCTGCCGAATATGGCACTCAGAACAATGACTGACGGGGCTAACTCTGTGAGACTTAGCGCCAAACACTGTTAGAAAGTGGTCCCAGTTGTAATCGCATGAAAATATAAAATTCCAAATTGGATCAAGCCAAAGTTGAGCGAGATCATTTTGCAGCTAAAACTAAAGAGTGAAAAAGGCATCAGCAACCATTTAAGCATGTAAAAGGATTTGTGATCTAGTGGATATTTTGTTGGCAAAAAAATTTATTTCACCTGAAATTAATTTCTGCAATTTGATTTCTTGTAATTGCAGAAATAAGAATTTTATGACTGACCTCCTATATCTGCGATTTGATCTCTGATATTGAATATCCAAAAAAAATTCTATTTCGCTTGAAATTAATTTCTGCAATTTAGTTTCATGTAATTGCACAGAAATAAACATTGCAGTGAGTGACTGCACTCATTTATCTGCAATTTGATCACTGAAATTAATTTACCAACATTTCGTTCACGCATTTTGCTGTTCAAAAAATTTTCAATTTTGTCTGAAATTAATTTCTGCAATTTAATTTCATGTAATTGCCTCTGCTGTACTAGCAATTTTGATTTCTCTTGAAATTTATATTTCGTTTTGCTGTCAAAAAATTTCTGAATTTTTTTTAAATTAATTTTTTGAAATAAATTTCTGCAATTTAATTTCATGTAGTTGCCTTCGCAGCACTAGCAATTTTTAGATCTCTTGAAATTTTTATTTCGTTTTGCTGACAAAAAATTTCAGTTTCACCTGAAATTAATTTCTGCAATTTAATTTCATGTAATTGCCTTTGCTGGACTAACAATTTTTATTTCTCATGAAAGTGCTGTTTCATAGAATTTGTATTTCGTTCCAGCTTTTTACTGTTAAAAAATTTCAATTTCGCCTGAAATTAATTTCTGCAATTCAGTTTCTTGTAGCTGCAGAAATAAAAAATTCTGTATCTGCCAGCACTTATTTATCTGCAATCTCTGAAATTAATTTTCCAACATTCCGTTCACGCATTTTGCTGTTAAAAGAACTTTCAATTTTGTCTGAAATTAATTTCTGCAATTTAATTTCATGAAATTGCTTTTGCTGTACTAGCAATTTTGATTTCTCTTGAAATTTTTATTTCGTTTTGCTGCCAAAAAATTTTTGAAATTTTTTTTGAAATTAATTTTTTGAAAGAAATTTCTGCAATTTAATTTCATGTAATTACCTTTGCTGCACTAGCAATTTTTATTTCTCTAGAAATTTTTATTTCGTTTTTCTGGACAAAAAATTTTAATTTCACCTGAAATTAATTTCTGCAATTTAATTTCATGCAATTAAAATTGCAGTGTGTGACCGCAACTAGCAATTTTTGTTATTCTTGAAAGGCAATAAGGCTTTGATTTCTTAACTTATAAATGTGTGTATGTATGTAATGCACTCCCTCCGCCATTGGTCGAGCCACTTACCTTGTGCATGCAACAAAGGATGCGAATGTCCATGTGAAGAATGCGGTTGCAATTGCATATGCTGCTGGTGAGGATGATGAAGATGATGATGCTGCTGCTGCTGCTGATAAGGATGTTGTTGTTGTAATGCCTGCAAGTTGGTGCTGCTACTACCACTACCACTACTACCAACTAAATTGTGTGGCAAAAAGGCAGCAGCGACGGCAGCATGCGCATTGAAATAGGCCATACGTGAGGCGGCAGCTGCAGCCATGGTCATTTGATGGTGATGATGCTGCTGTTGTTGTTGTTGTTGCTGATTATGCAACTGCTGCTGTTGCTGCTGTTGTTGCTGTTGTTGTTGCTGACTTACCGCATGCTGTTGCTCGGCAGCAACGCTAAACAACGGCGTTGGTATGCTACCATTTGCAGTCGAGCTCACGGCGGGTGCTGAAGAAACTGCCGGCAAACCGGTGCCCGCCGTTGTGGTGCGGTTTAATGAAGTGCCATCATTACTGCCGCCGCCGCCGCTGCTGCTGCTGCTACTCCTACTACTATGAACAACTGTTGTTTGTTGTTGTTGTTGTTGTTGTTGTTTGGGTGAAGGCGTGCGCGTCACACGAGATGTGTGCGCTGCGGTAACATCTCGAGCTGCAGCTGCTGCACCAGCACCTGTTGGCGTGCTTGGCTTAGACTTCAGAGGCTCGGTCTCATTGTCTCCTCCATTGCTGGCATTTGCGGGGGGCGAATTGCGTGTTTTTACGGCCGCAGCAGCTACTGCAACTGCGGCGGCAGCGGCGGTATTGCTCAAACCGAGCAGCTCTTGTATGGCAAACGGGGAACGTTGTGGCATTTTTTGGGTAGTTTTTGGTCTTTTTTTGCTTTATAATCCTTTTATTTATGCACTCGGGAACACTTTTTGATATTTTCACTTTCATTTATTGATTGATTTTGTTGATTTCACTTCATAAACGCATAGAAACGGCGACCTAAGCACAATCACAGCAACTCAATTAGTACAAGTGACCGAACCGAACGTACAGGTCGCGGCGAAAAGTGGTCGTCACGCCAGAAAACGTCGATAAAGTGTCCAAGGAATGTTATAGGGCGATCGGAGATTAAGAGTGCATGAGGTGGCTGAGCTGACTGAGGCTATAGGCGCCTCAACTGAGCGAGTTCTATACATTTTACATGAATATTTGGACAGGAAAAAAATATACGCGCGGAGAGTGCCGTGATTGCTCGTATACACCAGCCTAAACTCAACCGTGTAACCACTTGAAAGGCGCGTTTTACGATGTTCAACCGCAATCCGAACGAATTTTTGCGCCATTTCGTTGCCATAGATGAAACAGGGATCCATCACAACACACCAGCGACCAAAGAACAATCACGGCAGTAAGTTTCTGCGGGTGAACGTGCATCAAAGACGTCTACAGCATATCATTCACGAATATTTGGGTATGAGAAAGCACTGTGCAGAGTGGGTGTCGCGCAAACTCACTTTTGACCAAAAACAATGACGAGTTGATGATTCGGAGCTGTGTTTGGGGATGTTCAAGCGTAATAAATCCGAGTTTTTGCGTCGTTAAGTGACAATAGATGAAACATGGCTCAATCGCCTCACTACGAAGTCCAATCGACAGTCAACCAAGTAGACTGCACGCGATGAACCCGCTCCAAAGCGTAAGAAAACGCTACAGTCGGCTGACAAGGTTATGTCGTCTGTATTTTGGGATGCGCATGAAATAATTTTCATTGACTTCCTTGAAAAAGGAAAGACCCTCTACTGAAATCGCCAAAAATCGGACGCATTTGAAGAAAAAGAAAGCGATGTTTCACAAAGGACAATGCACCGTGTCACAAGTCAGTGAAATCGATGGCAAAAATCCATGAATCGGGCTACGAATTGCTTCCGCATTCACCGTATTCTCCAGTTCTGACCCCCAACGACTATTTTCTGTGCTCAGATCTCTAAAGAATACTCGCTGGGAACAAATTTTTGTAGAATGAAGAGATGAACGCCGAAACTGAGACCCATTTTGATGCAAAACACAAATCGTACTACAAAAATGGTATCGAAAAGTTGGAGGGTCGCTATAAGCAGTGTATCAACCTTAAAGGGAACTATGTTGAATAAAAATAAAAAGAGGAATTTTGCAAAACAAATGTGTTTTACTATGGCAGACCGGGGACTTTCAACTGATCTCTTAATATGTTCATCAAAGTGGAATATCGCCACAGTCACCTCCAACAATTTTCGAAGAATCATGACTTCTAAAGCGAAAAAGAAGGCGAGCGGGACCTAAGGACAATGGCAGAGAGTTACCGAGGCCAATGGCATCAGCATTTGATGGCTGACTACTGCTGTGGGGCTTGTGTGTGAGATGACGACGTGATTGTTCTGCTACACGTCATACATGAAAATTACGTAAAATAAATTTTTATGTACATAAAAATAATTTTTTTTAATTTACAAAAAAAAAAATTAAATTAAAAACTATAAAAATTAAACAAAAGAAAATAAAAATGAAACAAAATAAAAAAATAAATAAAAAAATAAATAAAATGAAAAAATAAAAATTTAAATTTAAAAATAAAAAAAATATAAAAAATTAATATAAAATTAAAAAAATTAAAATTATATTAAATTAAAATTAAAAAATATAAAAACCAAATAAAAAAGTAAAAATAAAACAAAATAAAAAAGTATATAAAAAAATAATTAAATGAAAATATGGAAAAAAATTAAAAAGAAAAAAAATTATAAAAAAAATTTAAAAAAATAAAAAAAAAATATATAAAATATAAAAAAAATAATAATTTAAAAAAAATGAAAAAAAATTTTTTGGAAATATTTGTTGTTTTTTTTCCTGTTTAATTTAAACTCTGGAAACTATGCTTGAAAAATCAAAATCTTTGCCATTAATGCAATTAGTCTAAAGTCACAGAATCAAAAAAATAATAGAAAATATAACAGCTTCTCGGCACCGAAACCTCTTCTGATTAGTGTAATTGGCGTTCAATAACCGCTGAAGCGATTCACGGCTGAGCTGCTGCTACAATTTGTGGGTTTTTGGCGTCTTAATGTATGTTTTATCAACAAATGGAGTGAAGCACAGGCCATTCAAAGCCATCTCCGAACTGTTTATTTATTTTTTATTTTTTATTTATTTTATTATTTAATTTATTAATAATAATTTTATATTTTATTATTTAATTAATTATTTATTATATTTATTTATTTTTCTTTGATGTCAGAAAACACTCAGAAAAATTAAAAAACAAATATAAAATGAAAAAAAAATTTAAATTAAAAAAATATAATTTTTTTTTTAAATAATTTTTTTTTTTTTTAAATAATTTTCTAAATTTTTAGTTGTTGTTCTGAGCATTTTGCGAAGCCGTGACCCCACGCTTACTAGTACGAAGAGCTAGCCACTCAGTTAGAGCAGCCTAAAGTTGTGTTCAAAGCATAAACTGTTGACAGAGTTGATTTGACTTTATTGCGGTGTTTTACTTCTTCATTTTTCACACATAAAATTATCGCTTGCGACGTTTACGTGCATGAGAAACATAGCGCAATGAGCCGCCAGCCAATATTTATCCAACGCCACACAGCACACACACAAAAAATTATTAACTAGCTGAAGCAAACCGGTTTACTACGCGCTCAAACACATATCAAGAGGCAAACATACATAGATATTTATGTACTCGTATGAAGCAGCGAAGCACCTATTTATGTACCTACGTATGTACATATGTATGTATGTACGTAGTGTAAACGCTCAATCGCATTAACCCGCCAGCAGCAATAGCAAAAACGATATTATTAACTCTCGAGCAGGGCAATCAACGGCACGGCACCGAAGTACTAAATAACGCGGCGCTGAGTAGACGAGACTTGAGCGCAAAAACAAATTCGAAAAATATGCCAAAAATAAACAATGTCACCCACGCGTATATAGAATACAATAAATTTACGTAAAATTTAGACAAAAATTGCAAAGCGACGACAATAATTTCGCATAAAATACACAACACAACAAATTCGCCATAATCGCCACGTACAACTGTTAAACGATTGCAAGCGCACCGACAGTTTTGTACGACGTTAGTGAAAAACAACGTCGCTGCCGACGTCGGCGAGTTGACGGCTGCTACGACTCTTAACTGTGTAATGTATGGTATGGTATGGTATGGTAGGTGAATTGTTTGTGTATGGCATGGTAGCTATGTATACGGCGTTATAGTAGCGGCATGAATGTGCAAAAGCTATTGAGTTTGGCAAGTGGCAGTGGCAATACCGAGCTGTTAGCGTTCAAAAGCTAGGAAAAACGAACGATTTAAAATAATTTGAAATTTTTTTTTCAATTTTTTATTTTTATTTTTTGTTTTTGCGCAAGACAAATATGCAAGCGTCAAGAAGTCATGCGGGTTGCGCGACTAGTATTTATGCATACATCTGTACATATGTAACTAGCTGCCGAGCATTTCAGCTGCACAGCGCATGAAAATTAAATAAAATTCATAAAAAGCTCATAAAAAGTTCATAAAAAAATTAAAAAAAAAATTTTTTTCTAATTTTTTTTCCAATTTTTTGCACAAATACGCAAAGCGCTAAACAGCAGTCAGGTGTGTGTAGTTGGCACGCATGTTTATGCACGCTTCATATTATAACTGCATGTGCTCTTGTTGTTGCTGCTGTTGACGTCGTTGTTTTCCCCCCACAACCTAACGCCAAATAAACATTCTCTGCCTCTTCACACATGTTTAGAGCAGTTGCTTGTTGTTCGTATTAAACAGCGGCAAATCTCATTAACTCTCACAACTCCACGACAGCCACAGCGCGCGCGCTCATTCAAACAAACGGTAATGCCACCATGCAGTCAAACGAGTAATGCCACCGCACTATGGCACGCCAGCATACCAGCTAGTTGTGTTGTGTGTCATGCGCGCTTTGGTGATGCGTCTGCATTGGGCGTCAACCTCAAACAGCTCCATTTAGCAACAGCAGTAGCAAGCAGCACTAGCAGTAGTGTACTGCAACAACACACACGCATAGCTGTACTCTTCGCACATTCACCACGCACTCGGTGGCAGTGAAGTGCTCTGGTATATTTCTCCTGTTGCTGCTTTGACTAGCGAATATGGCGCATGCGCGCTTTACCACGCCTCTCTATGCATGTACGTTTGTTCGTATGCGGAGTGCTACCGCTAGCTGTGCGCTTGCTTGTGTAACGCTATAGTTGAACTACTCGCACGCCTGTGAGGCATATAAATTTCCAGCACTCCAATTTCCAATTGCCATATTTCCAGTGCAATTTTGAAGTTGCATTTGTGTTAGTGCCTGCATTGAGTGTGTGTGCGTTAGTTGTCTCTCCTACCATTTTTGTTTTTCATTTTCACTGTGTGTTGGTGTGTTGGTGTGATTTTTGTTGCCACTCATACAGCACTAACAACAAAAGCACCACCCATCTCAAGCTCAAACTCAACCATACTTTGCCTGGCAGCGAGCGTAGTTGTTGCTTTGCGTAGGCTTTTGTTTTGCTATGATTTGTGCATGTCGTTGTTGTTGTTGCTTGTTGTTGCCTGTTCGTATTTGTTGATCCTACCGAAATGTATTCGATTAATGCGTAGTATGCCAATTGATAAATGCAGTCGTCGTGCCTTGGCTCTGCCCGTTAGTTACTTGGCCACTTTGTTGCTGCATTTTAACGCATTCGAAAATTTATTTGTTTCTCACGCTGAGCGTAAGTAGCGTTAATTGTGGCGTGTATATACATATGTATTTGCAGGGCTTTACTGACTCTTTGATGCACTACAATTACGCTCTCGGTCAGTGGGAAATTTTTCATTACCTTTTGTATGAACTCATGAGGTAACAAGTTGAGCGGACAGCGCCGGTCAAGCTGTAAATCTCAGTAAGAGAGCACATTGTCTTATTCACCAGCAGTTAAAGGATCCCGGTGGCGGTTCTCACCTCTTTTTTATCAGAAGCGAAGTGAAGTAACTGGGGACAATTCTCCACAGGAAACTGGCCTTGAAGGCATGTATCTTGGTGAGCAAGCAGAAAGCATCAGTAGCTTCATTCCGCGGCAAAGCCAGAAACGTCAAGAGATCGGACATTTCTTCTAAAGTAGTGCTATAGATCTCTACACATAGCTTGATCTATGCTGTTTTACGGAGTTTTCGTATGGTGTAACTCGCTAGAGAGAGAAACTAGTCAACGCGCTTCCCTCATCAGCACCTGCAGTGCACTACGAACTGCTCCAACCTTGAGTAGTATAGAGCCTGTGGTTACTGCAGGTCGATCCATCGCTGAAAATGTCGCTCAGTAAGACTCAGAGAATCTGATTCATTAGTTGGCTCCAGCGTCCGAGTGCCTCACGCACTATTTTTGAGCTGCTCGAATTTCATCGTCCATAATCCGCTCACGCGAAGACTGGAGGTGTAGGTAAGGAGCACGGATGATTCGATGCTTGATGGACGTATCGGTGCGGGAGTGTTGTTAAAGGAATTGTCCAACGGTGGAGGGTTCAGGATTCAGGACCAGTATTCTAACTGGAATTGTCCAACGGTGGAGGGTTTTTCAGACGGAAGTGACTCAGATTTACTCAGAAAGCCCATCGGCTATTACGGCCTTCGGCCCACTCGAGGTGAACTCCATGAAGGCGTGAAGGAATTGTTTTAATTCTTTCTTTAGCGTCGAATTATTTCAAAATTGATATCACTTGAGCATGCTTGGTCACAATGGAATTGCTGGGCAATATCACACATTCGAGCTTGCACGTTGGGGCATCACCCGTTCGTTAATGTAGGATAATGCGTAGATGGGTGCTCCTCTGTCAACTTGCGGTTTGCTTCTGCAAAGCTGGGCATTGAACTAACTCAGCGAGCGCTGGTCTAACAACTCAATATGCGCGGTAGCAAGATCCTTCTGACCTAAGGTGGACCGTGGGAGATCCTTACTTCACAAGACTAAAGAGACTTAGATGTAATGGGACATTATGCGTTGGGAATTCATGCGGTAGGACTTGGGACTCTTCAGTAGATCCTTCGCCGTAGTTGTTTCGAGGGAGCGATGGAATCATCTAGTCACTTTCTGCTGTACTGTGATGCTTTTGCGAGACTGAGAATGAAAATGCTCGGATCGAATAATACGTTCTCTAAGCCGAAGGAGTTAAAAGACACCAGGGGAATTTGTCAATTTGTCCCATGCACTAACAGTGATTGAAAGTGGCCTAGCGTTCTGGATAACTTTGACTTTTTGCGGGATCACAACGCACAGAACACCTAACTGATTCGGTGTTGGTGTTGTTGTAACCCCGGCTATTAGTAGCAGGCCAGTTTAATCGGCTTCTTCCAGGTTATCTAACGGGTGGCACATGAAAGGAACTTTTCGACGTGTTCGGGCCGAACGAAGTGAGGTGTAAGATGAGTGGGCTTCCTTTGTGAACATGCAAAGAGGTGATTAGTGTCATGCGGGCACTCACTACAAGCAGGACATACATTAAGTATATCCGGGTCGAGTCTGAATATCTAGGAATTGAGTGGGTTACAGTACCCAGACCTTAATTGTACCAGTTTTACGCGGATCTCGCGAGGCGGTTCAAGCTCGATGTCTGCTATGTGATGTGATTGGACCCCCAGCATGGCATAAACGAGAAGAGGGTTACTAATAGTGTTGGCGAACTCACTGTGAATGTGGTTTAAGGACTTTTGGTAGCTCAGCCTGTTAAGTGGTTCTGTGATTTCACGCTGAGTGGTGTCGATTAGGTCAAGTATGTCCTTTCTAATGAGTCGGGGTACCGGTGGATGGCTGTAAGACTGATTTCTACGATAGAATCACGGCCTGCATACTACTTTCTTGCTTGTAGAGATGTTTCACACTGTAAGTGGGACACATACGGCAGCAGTAAGTTCACCGTTACTGTCTTCGGGGTCTTGTGCGGGGAGACTTGTGGTCGCCTCGTCTTCCTCTCGCTACCTCCCGATATCCAAATCGGTTGCGAGGTCATTTGTGACTGACTGACTGCCATGTAAGTTGCGCGCAACGTTCCTTCGCCTTTTCCCAAGGTGTTGCCGTCAAAGCGTCTTAATCTGTTTGTTGCGGCTCTGTACTTTGATCCCAATCGCAGTCGTATGTGGAATGAAGGAAGTCTGCTGACTACTCGAAGGTGTCTCGCTGTGATTTTGGTTGGTTTATTGTGGGAATTTTGAGGTTAGTCGAGAATTTCGTTGGATGTACTTGTAGTTGTCACGCAAAGGACTCGAGTATAATGGCTGTCGGTGAGCTGTAAGCAAACTTAAGTACTTTTTCAGTAAAAAAATATGATAAAAGACCGACCAACAGACTGTGAAAAATATGAAATGAAGTCTCCGGATTTCCAAAATCATAATTTCTAAACGATGAAGCGATTTTCGGTCGAGCTCCTTCTACAAATTTTTGGTTTTTTTGTGGTTTTTACGTCTTGATGTTTTTTTTTACCAACTAAAGGGAGGTACCCACAGTTTACGGGGACCTTCAGATATGAGGTTTTCGGTGAAAAATCCGTCAAAAAAAAGCGGCTAATAATGTGAAATTCGGTATGCAACTCACGTCGCCTCCGAACGGCTGTTGCGTTTTCATGAGGAGATTTTTATTTCATGTCCGAAATACACACGGCTGACTCGACATTCCCTGCCGTGGGGTGAACACAATTGGAAAAGTTATTTTTCTATAATTTTGAATGTTGCACGAGCGTGGACTCGAACCGCCAGGTCTTCCGTATGGCAGTAGGCAATGCTAACCACTCGGTTATCGCGGCTCTCTCGCCTACCACGCAGCGTATTGGAAATATTATGCATAAAATCTCGAGTTCCCAGACACTTCCAGCAAATTTTTCGTAATTCAATATTATTATTTTGACATTAAACAATTAAAATTTTCGATGGTTTTGGAAGAGCTCTAGCAAAATGCCAAACAAAGGCGTGCATTAAAGTTAATTAACAATGAGCCGGTGTATGAGAGCGGGTAAATAGCGACGCTAAGCAAAATTACAAGGAATTCCCTGCGTGAGTCATCGGCACTACGCTGCACCACATAATAGAAGATGAAATTCCAGTGCACAAAAGCATACGAAAAAAAAAATTTTTTTTTCTTCTAAACAACAATCAAAATTTCAATTCTTTTGCCAAAACTAAAATAAAATAGAAAAAAAATATGTGCGTGTATGTGGAATGTTTTGCGGCATGAATATGAATTAAAACAGGAAAAAAAAAAAATAAACAAAAAAAAATTTTTTTTAATATAAAAAAACTAAATTTAAAATATTTACGAAAATATCAAATTACACAAATAAAAAGTGCACATACACACATATAAGTATAAAAATATTCACTTTATATACTCACTGCGCAGGCGCAAGCGCTCCTGTGCAAGCCGCTGGCCGTTGATATTCATTCATGGCTGCCACCATACTCGTACATATGTATATACTCGTATAGTGCCATTCTTCGTCGTGCGCTTTGTTTCACACATTCAGCTATGCCGCACTTTTTTCCTTTTTATTTGTAATTTTTTTTTTTTTTTATTCTTCTTCCATCTGGCGCGTAGCTAAGTAATGCCTGCAGCATAGCTGGGTTTTCACTTTCAGGCGTTTTTTGCTGTATTTGACTTCAAAGCACTCACTTTTGAACACTTTCAGCAAGTTTTGGAGAAAATACGACTTTTGAAGCTCAGTTTTCTTGTTATTGTTGTTTTTTAATGCCTAAACCAATCGGGAGAGTTATGAAAATTGAAAATATTGCACAATAAATATGACAAATTATTAAGTTAGTGTAATGTTGTTGTTGTTGTAACCGCAGAAAAATTCCCCAAATTGTGCTTCGGGGGAATATTACGGGAGTGACAGTCCTTGGCCGTATAAAAATCCAGCTGTGTTTCCGGTATAAAGACCCGACTGTCGCGAGAACTATTGGATTTCAGTCGCCGCTTACAACAGGCATGCCTTAACGCGGGTAAATTCTTGAATGCCTAACCCACAGGGGGTATTAAGGTAGTGCATATACATATATATCCTTGCTATACATAACCTCTGAAATATCATGATGGATCGGTCTACTATATCACATAACTCCCATACAATCGATTCCTTCAGAAATGAGATTTTGGGTCAAAAATTCACCAAAAAAGCTTTCAATAGTGTGAAATTTGCTATGCTACCCACGTAAATTCCAATAAATATTCGCACAGAAAATCAACAAAATCGAATTTTGTAATTTATAATAAATTTGATGGGCTCTTTGAAAGCCATAAATACTTCTGCGTGGTCGGAGACAGTTCCTCTTTCTTGTTTTGAATTTTAACTTTTTGTTTTATTTTTTATTTTTATTTTTATTTTATTTTTTATTAGTTTTTTATTTATTTATTTATTTATTTTTTTAATGTTTTCTGTTTAATTAAATTTTGTTATTTTATTTTTTTGTTTATTTTTTGTAAAATTTTTTTTATAATTTTTTTTAATTTTTTAATTTTTTATTTTTGCTTTTATTTTTTTTTAAATTACTTTTATTTGTTTATTTTTTTCTATTTTTATGGTTACTTGTTATACATATATTTTTTTTTTGGATTTATTTTATTTTTTATTTTATACCTTTTTCTTACTTTTTATGTTGGTAATTATTTTTCTCTTTAATTAAAGTTAAAATAACTTTACTTTTTATGATTTTAATTTTTATTAATTTTTTTTTAATCTACTAGTACTTTACTTTTTTTTTAATTTTATTCAATTTTTTAATGTTTTTTATTTTAATTTCTTTTTTATATTTTATTATTCCATTTTGTATATTTTATATTATTTTAACTAATTTTTTCTCTATTTTTTATATTTGTTTTTTATATTTCTCCTCATTCAACGGCGGAAAATTTCAAGTCGTCCGAGTGTATTTCTGACATGAAATAAAAAGCTTCTCATCAAAAAAAAAAAAAAAACCATCGGCCGTTCGGAGGTGGCTTCGAATAAATTGTAGGTCCTTCCATTTGTTGGTAAAAACATCAAAACGCAAAACCACAAATTATACGTATATATTATATATTACTTACTTTATTTTAATTTTTTTCGCCATTATTATTTTTTTACTATTTTTTATTCACTTGAATTTAATTTCTTCAGTGAATTATTTTTATTTTTCCTGTTTTATATTTCATTTTGTTTAAATTTTTTGTAATTATTTTTCTTAACTTCTTTATAATATTTAATATTTTATTGTTTTGCTTTTAATTTTTGTTTGGGAATTTTTCTATTTTTATTTTAGATTGAAGTTTTTTTTACTTTTTTTCTGCATTTTTATTTATTTTTGAACTTTTTTTTTGATTTTTTTTTTTCATATATGAATTTTATGAGATTATTTTATATTTTATATAATTTTTTTTTATGTATTTTTTTTATATAATTTTTTATGTATTTTTATTTAATAAAAAATGTTAATTATTTTTTAGATTTTTGTTTAATTTTTTATTTTTTATTTTGCTTATTCTTTATTTTATTTGCTTTTTATTTGTTGATTTTTTCTATTTTTTATGATTAGTTTTATGCATATTTTTTATTTAATTTTATTATTATATATTTTTTGTGTTTTTTTATAATTTTTTTTTAATTTTTTTGTATTTTTTTCATTTTTTCACTCACACATTTTTTGATATTATTTTGTTTTTTTCGCAGCTTTTTTAATTTTTTATTTGTTTTTTTTTTATTGTATTTTTTTATCTTTAAATGCATTTTTTTATTTTTTTATATATTATTATTCTTCAATTGAATTTTTGTTTATATTATTTTATTTCATTATTTATGATTAGAATTTTTAACTTTTTTATGTTTCTTATTTTATTTTATTTCATTTTAGTTTTATATTGTTGCTTTGTTTAATTGTTTTTTCATAAATTTTTTTTTTAATATTTTTATATTTAATATTAATATTTTTATATATTATTCCACTTAATTTTTTATGAAGTATTTTTTAATATTTTTTATTTTTATTTTTATATATTTCATTCTTTTATTAATTTTTTTTTCAAATTATTTTATTTTCAGCTTAATTTTTAAATTTTTTATTGGAATTTTTATGTTTTTTTATTTTAATTTTTTTTAAATGTTTTTTTAAATTTAATTTAAAGTATTTTTTACATGAATTGTTTTTTTTTTGTCATTTTTTCAAATTTCTACATTTTTTATATATATTTTTAATTTATTGAATATTCTATTTTTTTTTTGTTTTTTATTATATTTTATTGGAATTTTTTTTCGTTGTGCTTTTTATTTTATTTTATTTTTTTAATTTTAATCTTATATTTGATTTTTATTTAATTTATTTATTTATTTTTGCTATTTTTTCTTTTTTCTATTGATTTTTATTCTATTTATTGATTTTTTATCTCTTAGTTTTTTTATTTCTAATATTTATATATTCTTATTATTTATTTTCACACTTTTTATTTCTTTATTTTTTTCATGTTTTTGTAATTTTTAATTATTATTTCTTAGCTTTTCATTGTCTTAATTTTTACTTTTTTACTACTAATTTTTCATTTTTATAATTTGCTTAGATTATTTTGTTATTAATATTATTATTATTTTCAATTTTTTTTATTAATTATTTTTCCTAATATTTGAATTTTTTAACGCCTTAAATATTTATTTTCCATACACATATTTTTAAAATAATTTTTAATTTATTATTGTTATTGCTTTTTATTATTTAAAAAAATTTGTTGGATGTTTTTTTAATATTTTAATAATTTAATTTTTTTATTTTTTTTTTTTTTTACTGCATTTGATTTGCTTTAATTTCCTGAATTTTTATTTCTTTTTTATTATTTAGCTTCTGCTTATTATTTACCAAGTATTTTTAGTTCATTTAATGTGACAAGTCATACTCAAATCCATATTTGTACTTGTTAGGTAGATCACAATAACGAAATTAAAATAATTTGTTTAATGTTTAAATGTGTACAATGAAATATTGACATTTAAATGGATTAGTGGACCCATAAATACCCTTTCAATTGTACACGAAACAATTATGAATGCTAGAGACTGAGGAAGTCAAGTGCACTTGATGAGTAGAGAAATCGAATAAATTATTAACTGTAAGCTAACAAAAAAAAAAAAATAATAATAACAAAAAATATAAAAAAATTTAAAAGAAATAAAAACCTAAAAAGAAAATAAGTAATAAAAAAATAAATAATAGTAAATTCAAGCCAAAGTTAAGCGCAAATGACCAAAGGCGCTACTTGAGTAGCTTGGAAATCTCGCTGGCAAATTATATATAAAAGAGGCTTAAAAGCAAAAAAAAACAAATGACAAAAAGTGACTGGTGACATAAAAACGGATTAAACAGCTGTCAACCAACCGATTTATGTATAATTATTTCATTATGTTTTATGTCAATCAATTAAGTGCTTTGAGGGGCTAAATTGCTTGCTTATGGTTACAAAAATTGTTGTTGTTTATTTTTAATTTTTTGTTATTATTTTTTTTTTTTTTTTAATTATTTAAATATACCTATGTATGTATTTTTGAATTGGCCAAAACAATAGGTATTTTGTGAGTTACTGTGTTTTTATTTATATTTTGATTTGAATTTTGATTTATTTCTATTCTTTTTTTCTTTTTGCTGCCAGTATTTCGTCTTAAGTTCTTGGGATTGTATTTTTTATTTTTATTTTTTTTTGCCTATAACCTCTACAAGTTTTGAGAAAATTCCTTCCTCATTCGTGCAGAATTACACACTTGAACATCTAATCTGTCTTTAAGCACATTTCGTAGTGATTTGAAACATGTCTATTGATAATTTTAATTATTAATTTCAAAGTTGTCACTGGAACAACTTAATTATATTTGTATTTTATTAAGATTTTATTTTTTTATTATATTTTATAATTTTTAATTTTTTTTTTTTTTGATTTAAATTTTTTTATTATTTATTTTTTTTTTGGAATTTTTTTATTTTTTATATTTTATTTATTTGCTTTTTATTTATTTATTTATTTTATTTCATTTCACTTTTTGTTTATTTTTTTTTATTTTTAGTTGGAATTTCTTAGTTATTTATATTTTATTTATTTACATTTTATTTTTTATTTATTTTATGTTATTGTTTTAGTATATTTAATTTTTTTGTAATTTTTATTACATTTTTTGTATTTTTTTTTAATTTTTTTTTTTTTTCAAACTTTATTATTTTTAATTTGTTTAGATTTAAGTATTTATTTATTTTATTTTATTTTTATTTTATTTTTATTATACTTTTTGCATTTATGGTTGGAATTTTTACAATTTTTTTTTTTAATTTTTGTTCTTTTATTTCTTTTTTATCTTTATTTTTATTGGATTTTTTATATTTTTTACTTACATTGCATTTCATTTTAATTTTTAAAATTTTTTATTATATTTTTTTTAAATTTTTATTGGAAATTTTAAATTTGTTAATTTTAATTTATTGACATTTTCATTTTTAATTATTTAGTTTATTATACATTATTTTTTTTGTATTTTTGAGAAGGTTTTTTGAAATTTTTAATTTTTTATATATTTTTTTATTTTTTTTATTTAATTTTTTGTATTTTTGATTGGTGTTTTTTATTTTATTTTTTCTTGATTTATTTATTTTTATTTTTTAATAATTTTTTTTGATTGGAATTTGTACTATTTTATTTTTAATTTAGTTGCATTTTATTTTTTATTTATTTAGTTTTATTTAATTTTTTATTTTTTTTATTGGAATTTTTATATTGTTTCTTTTATTTCTTTAATTTTTGAATTTTTATTTTTATTTTTTATTTCTTTTATTATATTTTTTTGTATTTTTATTGGAATTTTTTAAATTTTTTAATTTAAATTTATTAACATTTTTATATTTAATAATTATACTTTAATTTTTAATTTAATTTTTGTATTCCTGATTGGAAAATTTTAATTTTTATATATTTACTAATTTTTAAATTTTTTTTTCATTTTTGATTAGTTTTTATTTTATTTTTTATTAATTTTTTTTTTTTTTAGTTTTTTTTTTGCATTTTTGATTGGAATTTTTACTGTTTTATTTTTAATTTTCCTGCATTTCATTTTTTTATTGTAATTTATATATTTTTTACTTTTAAGTTTTTTTTAAATTATATTTTTTTATTTTTATTAGAATTTTTTTATTTTTTTATTTTAATTTATTAACATTTTTATTTTTAATTTTTTTATTTTGTTCTTTATTATATTTTTTATATTTTTGATAGGTTTTTTTTTAATTTTTTATTTTTATTTATTTTTTTTTTAATTTAAATTTTTGTATTTTATTACATATTACAACAAAAATACTATTCTAGAAATAAATTTTTATTTCGCCACATAAATTTTAACCTAAATTAAATATTTTGTTGTTGATTGCACACAGAAAAAACAACCAAAAAAATTTGTTTTTTATTGTAATAGTAAAACCACTTTCCACAGGTTTGTATGCATATATTACATGTTATTAAAATTCATCACCCTTACCTAATTCGTTAATTAATAATAATTTAATTGACTGAACCGACAAATTTTCATCAACAGATGGCGCTAATAAAAAATTTCAATTATGGCTAATCATTCCACTGGCTTCACTGCGCGGCTCACGGTTTGTGTCTTTGCTTAGTATTATTAGCAATTAAAGAAATAGAGAAATTTAATGGTAGAATAAGCGATGAATACTAAGAGAATGAAGACTGTGAACGTTTAGACGTCCAGAATTTCATTTCAAGATTTCTAAAAGACTAATTTTGCTAACTAAATAACCATCGGTCAACATTGTGACGTCAATTATGTTCAAGTTTTTTTGATTTTTTCATACGAAAGCAAGAGAGAATGAACAAATAGTTATACTCAACGGTAAGAAAAAGAAAGAGACCAAAAGTAAATGAGTATGAAGAGCTTGAGACGCCGGTCGACGTCAAAGGTAATGCTCGAAAATTCTATGAAAAGATGTGCCGACTTACAGCAGGTTTCAAGACCGGATCACACTCATTTGTGTGCGGAAAAGATTCAGTCCGGTGAAAGATGTGAGTTTATGGAGTTTATGGAGGGAACAATTCTCCAACCTGCTGAACGGCCAGTGAAAGTGCAACACCCGGAGACGGTGAATCCGATTTCCAAATCACCGACGATAAAATTCATGTTCCATTGCTCGACTAAGAAGCAGTTCGTATAGTGATTGCCCGCTTGAAGAACAACAAAGCGGCGGGAGCCGGTCAAGCTATGCCGATTTCACCACAAAAAAACTGACAATAACTGCGGCATGCCCAACAATTGGAACCTCAGTGTGCACCATGCGTCAAGTTTTGTAGAAGAAGAAAATTGACACCGAAAATCATCAAAATCGGAAGACTATATCATACATATACTCTCACACAACCGATTAATTCAGATTTGAGATTTTGCGTTCAGAAATTCACCAAAAAAGCTTTCAATTGTGTAAAATTTGGTATGCTACCCATGGAAATTCAAATAAATATTGACACTGAAAATCATCGGTACCGGAAGTCTATATCATATAGCTCCCACACAACCGATTCGTTCAGATATGAGATTTTGGGTCAAAAATTCAACATATAAGCTTCCAATAAAGTGAAATTTGGTATGCTACCCATGGAAATTCAAACAAATATTGACACTGAAAATCAACGATATCAAATTTTGTGTTGTACACTGCTATGAGATGTCAGAGTAGCTGAGAGAAGCAAGAAGAGTTGCGTTGAAGAAGCACTAAATGTTGAAAGTTGCGCAACTTTTTACCTCAACTCACTTTTCACTTTGGCTTGCCACGGCTACTTATATGTAAAAATTTTACATAAAAGGGCTGTTTTTTCGCTATGTAAGTAGAAAAAACAAACATACAATAACTTATTTACTCATTTAAATAAGTTTTTTTTTTCGTTTACGCACCACACGCACCACAAGCCAAATGCAAATGAGATGAGCGCACTTCAAACGACCAACAAATTAGTTGATTTCCATAAGAGAAACTACCACCAACAAACAACCAAACATACATAAGTTCAACGGTATACTCGCACTTCAACACATGCATGCTGCTTTCAAGTTGTTACAAAATTAAATTGTAATAAAATTAGTGACATTAATTGGCGACAAAATCCATATATGGGAAAGGTGCAGCCATAACAGCAGCAGGGGTGCTACGAGTGCAGTTGCCATCATGCTTTTTCATGTATTTCCCCCCCTCTTCTGCTTCTTTCATTCAAAAGTACAAAGCCAATATGGCTGCTACTGAGAAGGAAATAATATACATATGTATTTGTATGCATACTCCGATGTATATGCAAGTACTCGTCGATCGGCGAGTGTGAACAAAAGAGTGTCGTTGAGTGCGCTGAGTGAGCGAGCGCCTGCATGATTAACGGCAACTGCGAATATATGCATGTATGTATGTACGTGTATGTAGCCTACTTGGGGCGAAAGGGCGACGCAGTGCCAGTTAATTTACGCTACAATTTACAAATTAAAAAATAAATTTTTTTTTTCTTCTACCATGCGTAAGAGACGTGAAATCAACCCTGCTGCCACAGCTTAGTATATGTAAATATATATTTTTATGAGGGTTAATAAACACATTTTTTTACCAAACAAATAAACGGGCGTTGTTGTAGGCGGAGTGACGAGTGTTAGAAAGAAAAAAAGAAAAAAAAACCCAAAAACAAAGCGGCGGTGTTAATCAAGAGCAAGCCAGTTCGACTTCATTACCCAATTGATTGATGGCGGCAGCTAGTAACGCTACTGCATCGAATAAAAAAAAAATTTAAATAACAATAAAAAATAAAATAAAAAAATCAAAACATTTCCCGCCAACACTAGAGAAGCTTGAGCTTGAGTTACCAGTACTTTCGTACCAAGTGGCAGCAACTCGACACACACACAACTAGAACAATACATATAGTGCGCCGCCACGTCATGCCACTCAAGCAGCAGTGATTTGCTTGAATGAGCTTGTTAATGGGCAATGATGGTGTCACGGAGCGCAAATATGGCAGCGAGTTGCCAGGAAATTATTCATTATATGTATTGTTATATGTATATACACACAAATTCAAATACATACATATATATATATGTGCGCATATTTATAGGGCGTCACAGTGACTTTTTTGTCTATTGAACACCCAACCCAATTGCTGCATGGTAATCACGGTGGAAATTGGAAAATAAAGCAATAATGTAAATAAATTTGTGTGTATGTGCAGCGCGTAAATAAACATTCAAACCCCGCAACTGCAGCGCTGAAATACAATGCGCTTCGCGGCGCTTACAGTTGCAGCTGTTCATGGCTTCCGGTTAGCTCAGCTTCTCTAAGTGCCATTTTGCCACTTAATGAGTTGGACAAATAAAATTAATTTTGAAAAAAAAAAAACAACAACAAAAAATGCATTACTAAAGAGATTTTGCTTTGTACACTATACTGTGTGTGTGTGTGAGGAACACCTAAAAACTTCGAACCGAACCGTTTGTGGTAATTTTCGACCACTTTTTGGCACATACTGGGTGGGGTCTCAGTCATAACGTGATGAATATTGGTTTTCTAGTACTCAAGAGTTAAAGGTTTACCGCCTAAGCACGGTCTTTTGCGTAGATCCACAAAAAGAACGTCCAACGGTGTCACATCGCACGATCTCGGTGGCGCCAGTAGACATCGTGAAGGCGAGGATGACGCGTACGGGATTTTTTTCACGCAATAAAACCATATTCGCTCGTGCAGCATGGCATGTGGCACCATCTTGTTGGAACCACCTATTGTTCAAGTCGTTTTCTCCAATGTCAGGCCAAAAAGAAGTCTGTTATCATACGACCATAATGCTCCGTATTCACAATGACAGTCTAGCCGTTATCGTTTTCTAAGAAGTGAGGTCCAATCACACCGACGGACCAAAGAGCGTACGAGACAGTAAGTTTTCTTCTGGGTGTAATGGCCTCTCTACAATTATTTGAGCATTCTCGAAACACCAAGTGCTTATTTATGCATCCATCGAGTGAGAAATGTGCTTTTCCGCTGAAGAAATTTTTTTTTAGAAAAATCGCGGGTTGCTCAAGCACCCAATCGACGTAACTACAGCGTTTTGAATGGTCAGCTGGCTTCAGTTGTTGTGTGAGCTAGACTTTAGATGGATGTAGGTGTAAGTCCAAGTGCAAAATACAGCCTAATAAGCCGCAAGAAAGTCTCAGCTCTCGCGAGAACGTCGAGAAATGGACACATTAGGGTCTTCGGCTAAACTTTCACTTACATGCTGCAGCGATATTTGAGGTGGAACGAGCAAAACGCTGATGCACAGGTCTTACAATATCTGTAACCGCGCCAGTCTCCTCAAATTTCTTTAAAATTTTAATAAATGCTTGAATAGTTCGACGATAATCTTCTCTTAAAGCATGAAGACCACATTTGGCCACGTTTGAACACACAATTTTTGTATTTTTGTCGTAGATTTCAACAATTTTAACGCTTTGTGCGCTTGTTAAGCGCTCTATTTTCATAAATCTCTGACTTTTAGCTAAAACAAAACATGTTTCGTTTGACATTTAAGTTTTGACAGTTGTCAAAATACAGCATTGCACTTTCGAAATCACTAAATGGATAACCAGTTAACCAGCTTGTAAAGCCGATGGCAAATACGGCGCTGCATTACATAAGCAACGCTGGCACTCACGTCACGCTTAAAGTTGGCCAACTCGCAGCTTTTAGCGCGCGCGTTGAGCGTTTGCTGATTTTAATTTCAATTTATTTACATAATTTTTGCGCAAATTCAAAGTAATCTAAGTAGATAACAGCAAATTAAGCATTATTAACACTTAATCTTAAGAGATTTTTAGTTTTTGATAGAAAAAAACATGAAGAGAACAATTTTTATTGCGTTTTCCGCTCTGTTGGCAAAGTGGCAACGCCAAAAGAAAACTTTTATCTGTCAACGAAATTGACTTTAGATGATTTTTAATGGGGAAACTAACCTTTGTGGCGTCTATAGCCTTAGGAACGAGCATTAAACTAGTGAAATGGGGGGAAAAATAGGGATTTCACATATATATTAGCATAAAATCAACAAAAATATATGAAAAAAATATGGAAAAATATTATTTTAATCTAATATAAAGCATATAAGTTAAATTTTAGACAAAAAAAAAAAACATTTTTGAAGTTTTACAAACCCACACTCTGTGTGGCCGAGCACCAGTGTCCTTGTTCACTACTACACAATACCGAGAAGGCTTTCTTCCACATTCGAAATAACAAGCTTCTTTACACCGCTAATAGCAATTACTTTTAATGAACGCACGACTGAAACAAAAGCGAAAATTTCACCAAAAAAAAGTTGCTTAAACCAAGGTACAATAAACAACAAAAAATCAGTTTTCAAACAATCAGCGCCACACAACAGCTTGTACATATATACGCCCAACTAAAAAACAAAGAACCAAAGAACCAACCGACACCCACTTAAGTATAATTAAAAAATGCAGCTATTAACGCATGGCAAAAAAAAGCACCTGCAACGCCAGTAAAGCGCATAAAAAACGTAGAAATGTCAACCAAAAAAAAATTTGACAGCCAAAAACGCCCTGAAGCATTTCAAAAAAAAATGAAAAAAAAACAAAAATTACATAATAAACGAGCAAATAATTAAAAAAATGCATTACTCACTTACACACATACAAGCAAACGCATACACTTGTGAGTAAGTAGTCTATGCCACGCCTTTTTTCAATTTATTTCACTTTTTTCACTTTTTTTCCTTTTTTTTCACCAGAAATTTCCACTCTAAAAATCACCAAAGCGCTTACTTAAGTGTAATGACACATGTGTGTTGTGTGTGTGTGTATGTGCACTCGTAGGAATTAACTTAAAAAGTTAATCAAGCACATTTAAGCGCTTAGAGAGAGAGAGAGAGAGCGAGCACAAAGTGAACTGTAAAATAATTAAAATTGCAACGAATTTCGCAGTGATGCACTTCATCCATATTCAAATACCACATGTGTCGAGTGTCGAATGCGTCGAAGTTGAGTGATTTAAGTGGCTAAGGGGAAGAGAAAAGCGAATTGCACTGTTCCCGAGCTTTATAAAACTCCAAAAAGCTTTCGACTCATTAAGAAAAGTGAAAAGAAATGCACGAAATTACCATTAAAAAGAAAGAAATGCTTTTTTATGCCCTTCATGAACCTATAAAATTGTTCTCAAAATCAAAATTCCTTTTTTGGTGATTTTTAGTTTCAACATTTATTTGCATTTACGTGAGTAGCTTGCCATATTTCACACTATTGGAAGCTTTTTTGTGGAATTTTGACCCAAAATCTCATATCTGAACGAATCGGTTGTGTGGGAGTTATATGTTATAGACTTCCGGTAGCGTTGATTTTCAGTGTCAATATTTATTTGCATTTACGTGGGTAGCTTACCAGATTTCACACTCTTAGCTACTTTTTTTGGTGACTCTCCGACCCAAAATCTCATATCTGAACGAATCGGTTCCCAAAGATCTTTACCGCACAGAAGGACTGTAAGACTTCAAAACCGCTAAGTCGCTTAAAGTTGAAAATGGGGAACGTCCTCCTTGCCCCTGCAATTCCACATCTGATAGAAATATTACAAAAATTTGTTTTCAGCGCCGTCATCTCACAGCTCATTCAGTCTAGCGATTGCACACTGCAACACCACACTCCAGGACGTGACATTCTCACCACACTTTCGAACGAGAGCGAGTTACGGAATGTGATTAAATCACTGAAAAATAACAACAACAAAGCGCTCGGACCAACCGACAACATTAGCCCAGAACTACTACTTGAAGCTGATTCGTAATATAAGTAGAGTAGATAAGTGGAGAGGTACGTGGGTACGAGGTTTTATAATTCATTGACTTTTTGAATAAAATTTTTAATTTTTTCTCAAATATGCGTTTTATTTCTCAAAATAAACATATTTTAGCTCACTTTACATTGAGATCTGGATCAGATAATGCAGCTCATTAGAGCCTGCAATCCAAATCTTCCAAACTGGGAGGGATGGAAATTCGTTTAAGGCATTTGAAGACCCTACTTCAGAACAACCTGGCGTGAAGACGAAGAAAGCCGAGATGCAGATTATGCTCCTACTAACAAAAGACTCTGTTGAACCATAGGAGAAAAGTGGCGGAAAGCTTAACTACGAACATCGTTAACCGAAATTCAGAGAATGAAACGAGTGAAGCCTATGCAGTCCGTCCTCGAGCAATGTCGAAAGCAACGAGTATTCTTTGGGATCCCAACTGGAATACCAGCTGACAAACTCTTAGTATGGTTCAAGAGGACAAGGCAGCGTGAGGACATTTTAATCACGTTGGCATTACAATGAGTCTGCGGAAGGCCTATTTGCGTCGAAAGTCATCCACTGTGCCTACCTACCTATCTAAACGACTACAGCAGTAACAGCAACAACAACAACAACTGATGAGTGGCGCTTTACGGAAAATTGGTGGGCTTCGACTAGGTTTTATCAAAAACAAAAGAAGAGTCCGATCTCTATAGCATCACTTGGTGGCTCCCATCAGCGCCGAACTGTGAGAGGAAGAGACAAATGCTGTTGCTCACTTGGGCTAAGTGTTACCTGTGTGAGCCGCCCACCACATATAAAGTCAGACAGGATTTTTGAGCTCATTACTACCGCGTTCGAAAGTCGACGGCTGGAGCCCCACCGAGGCAGTCAATATCAACCCTCTGAGTGGGTTTATTACCTGAAGTGGCGCTTTGTAACTTGATGTTTTTCTTTTTACCAACAAATGGATGGACCTACGGTTTATTCTAAGCACGAGGAGTGCTCAAAATTTACTGCCGAGGGGCGACCAAAATTGGAAAAATTTAATTTTGTATAATTTTGGATGTTGCTCGAACCTGGACCCCGGAACCTAGACCTTTCGAATTACAGTACGCAATGCTAACCACTCACACGGCTATCGCAGCCGCGGTGTAAAGCTCCTCATAAAAAATATTCATCAGACTTTCTTTCGTTGGTGATTTTTGCATAATAAACTGCAGTTCCCTCCATTTGTTGATGAAAGCCTCGAGACAAACACCTCAAATGGGCGGCGGAGCAGCAAAAAAGAACCTAAAACTAAGTTTTCTGCTACTACAGCTGAAATTTCCTACCTCTCGATATGCGGAGTTGACAGCACACAATACTTTTTGATCCACCTCACCTACCGCTATGATCACGTTACCTCTATGACCACGTTCAAAGCATCAAAATTGCTGGTTTTCCTCTTATATTTCCTAATTCTTAAGCCTTGACTCAGCATTTCGCACTCTCGCGGTGATCCTTTGACCAAAAAACGAAAAAACAAGAGGATAAAAATAACAAAAGAAAGGAAGAAAAAATTCCAAAAAAGGAAAAAAAAGCATTTTTTTCTTCATAAATTCTACTTTTTGCATTCCTGTCTTCACACTCGCATACCTACTCGTACTTGATCGTGCGAAATTTTTGGCATACCAACCACTGTCAAAATATTTACACAACAATCATGTCATGCAATCCGCAAGATATGCAGCAGCGTATCATGAGCGAGTGTTGCGACGGCGGAAGGCCTTTCAAAGTGTACATATTTCGATGGTCCAAGAGCAGCGGTCAACGCTTGTCTTGTCTTGGTCTTGCTTTGCGCGTCCTTTGCTTTTGCTGCTACGACGACTGCTACCTGTCTGAGGAGGATCGTGTGAGCGCATACGCACACACACATACATACATACATATAAAGTTAATGAGTGTCATTTGGGATGGACAATACGAGTACATTCAATCTGTTGTTTGTATGGTGAAGATTAGTCTCTCCGAATTTACTTTTGGTTGTTTTGCTTTGTGATTCTTTCACTCTTCATGTTTCTTGGAAGTTTTTATTTATTTATTTTAATCTAATTGTAGCGGTTGTGCGGTTTTGAAGTGCTCTCTAGACTGACATTTGGATTAGGAAAATAATGCCATTATTTTTAATGATTTTTTTTTATTTTTTGAATTTAATTTTTTTTTTTTTTTTTTTTTTTGGAAGTAATTTGTATGTAATTAGTGTAAATGAGTTCCACTGATCTGATGTTGCACCTTTTTTTGTTCTCTTTTTGTACTTTTTTTTGATTTTTTGTTCTTTTTTTTTGTTTTTTTTTTGTATTTTGTGTAAACAATCCTTGTAAAATCCTGTTATTCTGCCCTTGTTATCCTTGAAATAGCAGCAGCAGAGAAGTGCACAAATTGTGGCATACACGCCCACATAAGTATGTGTATGTATGTATGTATGTGCTGTAAGTGGCAAATTGCTCATTGCCGCCTACTGTTTGTCTTTCACACTTGTTCCGCGCAGTTTTGTTTCGTTTTTGATCCTTCCGAGAAGCGAAATCTCAAGTTATACTGCCTTTTGACTTATTCTCACGGCTATAAAATTTACAATGATTATTGATTGAATCAGCTGATCGGCATTTGTTAAATTGCATGCCATCAGCAAATGTCAAGTTGTAAAGGGTGAACCAAGTAGAGGTAATTTTTTTAATAGCCTTTTTTGACAGATCACGCAGGGTGAGTCGTGTCAAGTCGTGTCATGTTTTGTTTAGTTCAGTATTGTTTGGCATTTTTCAACACGGAGAGACCGACGCTTGAACTACATTTACAAATCATTCAACTTCATTTAACGAAAATTCACATTCTGCAAAAAATCTGTTTCGCGCGCTTCGTGCTCAACTTATGGTCAACATAATCGGCCTACTGAGCGTCCACATTCGCAACACCATCACCCATCTCGAGACCAACATTCATTATTGGATAATATTCGACCGAATAGACCAGAATCGTTCAGCACGTCTAGTGAAGAAAATATAGCGTCGGCCGTAGCTGAGCGATGTACACGAAGACCGTGGAGAGTCGATTCGGCGCCGTTCGCCGCAACACGGACTCGGACGTATGGAACGGCTTGGCGCATTTCACGTCTAAATCTTAATTTGAAAGCGTACAAAATATAGCTTGTGCAAGAGCTGAAGCCGTTCAACCTTCCCAAGCAACATCGCTTCGCCGCGCTATGGGCTCTTGAAAAGTTCCAAGAAGATCCATCGACGTTTTCGAGCCAAATTTTGTTCAGCGATGAGGCCCATTTCTGGCTCAATGCGTATGTAAACAAGCAAAATTGCCGCATTGGGGACGAAGAGCAACCTGAAGAGACTTCTACCTCGATGCTTTTGTGGGTTAGAGTAAAACCCTGACCGGATTATTGCTTGAAGAAACATTTATGAAGCAAAATGAACAGCTTTCAGATGCCGAAAGTGCCAGAACCGGGCCACGGATGAAAGCAAATCTCAAACCCGAAAACTCAGTATGCAATAAGGTATTGAAAACCATTGCTCATTTTCAAATTTACCAATAAAAAAAAAACAACGCGCGTTGAAGTACTCATTAAAGTACTAATTCCCTGCCTGCCTGCCTGCAATTGAGTTCACACATTCCGCGCATTCATTAAAATTTTCTATTCATTCAAATAAATAATTATGGAAGAGAAAGGAAGTAATAAGGTATTCATTTCAGCCATTCAGAAGATGGATAGCTATAGATAGCTGTGAAGAAAACTCAGCAAATAATAAGACCATTGCATAATTTATGCCACATGCCACACATGCCACACATCACATGCTCCAATCCTTCATTTCAACATTACGCCTACCATACCAGAGCCAACCTCAGAGTTGTTAAACCAATGGTGCTTAGGCAGAACTGGCAGAACAAACAGACAAACAAACGGACAGACAGAGAGATAGACAGACGGACAGGCAGACGGACAGACAGATAGAGAGACTGATACTCTTTCTTCTAAGTTTTTAATTGCAACACACAACTTGGCTGGGCATTGAGTTGTGCTGCACCGCTGATTATGTGGGGTGGACGGACGGCTGTTTAATGGCGGCGGAAATGTGGCGTGTTAGCGTTACTAATGTGAAACCGGGTTTGAGTTCGGTTTTTGTGTGAACACACACACCCATGAATAGCACTGATAATTACACCCAGTCGAAGTAGCAAACCAACTGACGAGCCAGCGCGCGCTCCCTCATACTGCAATTGTGTTGTTGTGGGGAGCGGGGGGGAGCTCATGGTTATTATGGAGCCGGAAAATGCGGTTTTGCTATGCGCTCCCGTAACGTACATTCACACCAGTTGTACCAGTTGTGCTTGTGCAGTCAGGGCGTGAAAATAATTGAAAATTGCGCAGTATGCATGCACTTAAAGCGGCATTTGGCACTTGGCGTTTGGGGCATTTGGTGGCATGTGGGCGTGGAAAGCGCAGGAAAACCACAATTAACTAGACTGTATATGATTCTTTACCAGCTAAGTGGGTGTTGAATCATACGTGCGTTGCGAGAGAGAGAGAGAGTGGCGCAAGACGACGTGGGGTATGAGACTGCATAAGCCAAGGGAAGCCCAAGACGAAAGATAGACTTTATATGCCAATGAGTTCGTCGCGCTCGTTGATGAGGGTTCACAGGATCTTCACTTCTTCTTCTTTGGCGTAGGCACCGCTTACGCGATTATAGCCTCGTCAACAATAGCGCGCCACTCTTTTCTTCGCTTTGCTGTTCGGCACCAGTTAGAAATACCAGGTCGCTCTCAACCTGATCCTTCCAACGGAGTGAAGGTCTTCCTCTTCCCCTGATTCCGCCAGCGGGTACTCCATCGAATATTTTATAAAGCTGGAGCGTTTTCATCTCATCCATTCGGACGACATGACCTAACCAGCGTAGCCGCTGTCTCTTGATTCGCTGAACTATGTCAATGGCGTCGTATAGCTCGTACAACTCATCGTTCCATCGTCTGCGGTATTCACCGTTGCCAACGCGCAAAGGACCATAAATCTTCCGCAAAACTTTTCTCTCGAAAACGCCTAAAGCCGCATCATCCTCCGTTGACATCGTCCAGGCTTCTGCACCATATGTCAGAACGGGAATGATGAGCAACTTGTAGAGTTTGGTTTTGGTTCGTCGAGAGAGAGGACTTTACTTTCCAATTGCCTACTCAGTCCAAAGTAGCACCTGTTGGTTGGCAAGAGTGATTCTGCGTTGGATTTCAAGGCTGACATTGTTGGTGTTGTTAATTGTGAAATTATCTACGACTTCGAAGTTGTGACTGTCAGCAGTGACGTGGGAGCCAAGTCGCGAATGCGATGAATGTTTATTTGATGACAGGAGATATTTCGTCTTGCCCTCGTTCACTACCAGATCCATTCGCTTCGCTTCTTTGTATAATACTGGGCCTGGTCTATTTAGCTCTGCAGCTCATATTATTTTCTCCAGCATAAAATTGAAGAAATCACATGATAAAGAGTCTGCTGGTCTGAAATCTCGTTCGCTATCGAATGGCTCGGAGAGGTCCATCCAAGAATAGGTTTCATAAATCTCCCGAAAGAACGTAGCATTTCGGCTGTCTATCCGTCCTACTAAAATAGGTTCGGGATGAGACATAGAAGATCTTTTTTTCTCCAAAACTGTACTTGTCTATGTCTTTTCCCAAGGCGCTGCCGGCCATCAAAGTCGTTTGAGGAGGAAAGGAGTGTAGACCGCCGAATGGGATTCACAGTAAGTTTATATTGTTTATTATAGTAATTTCGAAGTCATCGACTTTCATATTCAGTTTAAGCCGATACTCTTTCGTCCAGCTAGTGAAGAGTGCAGCTGCTTGTAGCTGTACTTGTCTCACAGTAAGGAAATGGAAAAGTTCGTCGAGAGAGTGCTTTTTTCAAATAAAGGTTCCACTCTTCGATCGTTGTCATTGAACAAGCTTCTACACCTCCTAACAGAACAGAAATGTTGACCCGGAGAGTACTTAACTTTTCAATTACCCTCTCAAACCCAAGCAGCATCTGTTGGCCGGCTTTGCGAAACGCCTCCTCTGATACCACTGAAGTATTAGCTCGTATGCTGCGAATCGATGCCGAGGCGGTTGAAATTGTGCTTATCTTAGAACTAATTGAGCTTCCGACAAGCTCTAAAAGCTCTAAAGGAACCGGCTGGTACCAACGGGCACAGTAATGCAGTGCTTTCCCTTAAAATATGAATATGAATATGAATAGACTGTGGTATTCTGCACCAGGAAAGCTTCTAACAGCTACAACGGAGGCAAATCACTAGATCAAAAGCTCTGCAGCTGTTTGTAAAATGAACGGCGAAGCTATCAGGCCATTGCAGTCAGTGTCTGCCAAACCGAAATATTGGCTATAAAAATTATGGAAGAGCTACTGCAGGGGGCGCAGATCTTCATAAAACGAGCATAGATATATTAGATAGAGAGCCAAGCAACTGCTAAGGCCGCACTTTCATACAGCATCAAGTCGACAAAGGTTGCCCAATATAAAGAGGTGATCAAAGCAAAGTACAAAGAAAAGAAGGCTTCACATTATCCGGGTACCAGAGCATATAGACATATAGATGTCGAAGACTATCATATTACTGAGCTGGTTATAGAGGGTGCTCTTTCCGAACAGTACGTAACCATGAACTTACCACTCCCACTGAGAGAGACGAGCTACGCTTAGGAAACGAACCTCCTTCGTAAGGTTAACAGTTTTTGAGAACGAGCAACGTGCTGCAGAACATATGACGCAACACTTAAGAAGTTCTAGCGGCAAAGAGGCTAGACTACAGGTTTCTAATGAGGTTATTAACGGATTATTATCTCTTGGCGTCCGTTCAAATCAGGTCTGGTAGAAGATAACAAAGAAAAGAGGAAATGTGCGTGCGTAGTAGAGCACGTAAACAGTGAGTGCCCGGCATTCGGCATAGCGAGGTAGAGCTCTCTTGGAGCGTAAAAGCTACAGAACTTTTAATCTGCATTAGATAAAAGGGCCAAAATGACTACTTGCACTTGTGAAGAGAGCAGCAATGTTCTTTAAGCTAAGAGATAGAACAGTAAGCGGAGCAGTACAGAGCTTTGGTCGTATGAACCGTAGTTGGTAACACTATGGATGTGGTATCGCTTTTGAAAGACTGCTTGGAGTCAACCAGTTCAACCTAACCTCACCTAACCACAAATCTTACGCCCAAAACCGTCCTCTCAACAATCTAACTGCACTTATAGAAGATTATATCTTCTCCGAAGGGCGAAAGTAATCTATATCAGGCGGCCGGTGGATGTACTCAGAGAGAGAGAGAGAGAGAGTGAGAGAGAGAGAGAGAGACTGTGAGTCTTATGGAAACACTATTCAAAGGCGGGTACGTCGACCTAGCGCCAACACCACTACTGTGCTCCCTCATATGACCGCAGTCATTGATATCAGAAGAGCATACATTCTTTTCGCTATTATCCCGCCTATCGCAACTGTTGAATGGTGGAGATTTCAAACATGACTTTACTGAGTACAGGAAACAGCTGTTCAGGGTTTTCTTCCCAATCAAAGACTACTTAAATCATGGGTCCTAAAGCGCTTACAGTGGTAATCATCAAAAGTGGATTTTTTTATTAGAAAAAAAGACTTCTACGGACTTCTATGCTGTGAGTGCGATGACAGAAATCAAAAGCTAGAAGACCGTCAAGTCTTATGGACGTGAAGTATTATCTTAAAGCGTCCGTTGAATACCTGGAAGAACCAACCAATCAACGGACGTTGAGGATAATATCTTAAGCACCGTCTACCAAACCATTTCGTGCCTCTTTGCACCCAATGGCTTTTGGGATTGGCGTTGATTTCCTGTTTCCCTTGCAGTTTATGAATTTATTTTTTAATTTTTTCATTACTTTTGCGAAAGAATTAGAGCGCACATTTGCATTATGATGCTTTTTATGCTGCCTGAGCACATATGAGTGCCCCCTCCCCCTCCCCCAAAGCAAATGGGATGCGGGAACAAAGAGAGCAAGCAACAAGCGGAGGAGTAAAGTAGAAATTAAGATAAAAATGATGGCAAAGGCGCCAAGCAGCAAGCAGCAGGGTAGCTCATAAGCAGCTTCTATGCATAGTTGAAAGAGATAATAAAAATGTATATGTATGTATGTGTGTAACATATGTGAAGAAAATATATGAATTAAAATAAAATAAGTTATTTCAGGCATACATACATACATACATATGTGTGGATGTGCGGAAAGTGGATTGTTTTTTGCACATCGTCATTGCCATGACACACAAAAAAATGCAGAAAAATAAGTAGGAAGAAAATAAAACAAATGCAAATGCAAAAATTATAATGAAAATATATATATGTACATATATACATATATAAATGGAAATGAATGGCAGGAGTATAATGAAACAGTACTTCATTAAAAATTCGCGCATACAATAAACTACAAAAGCAAAAGTGGCAGTAGCAGCAACAAGGCAAAACATACTCGCCCATGCGAGTACATAACGAGTATATTTATATATATCACTTTACGCTGCCTGCAATTGCGACAAATTATGTTGTCCACTGTCGTCAGCTAGATTGCTAGATTTTCAACATCAAATGTAATGAAAAAAATGTGAAATGCAAGCACTTAGAGACGTCAGCAAGCAGTTAAGTACACACATACAAGTGTGCAAAGAGGTGTGTGAAATTTGCAAAAAAAAAAAAGGAAAAAACTCTGCACACTCTAGCTGTCGACTGCTAAGTAAGTGATACTTAGGTATTTGGATATGGAGATACCATTTCAGGGACTAAAAATGGGGTAAAGTAGCGTATGGTGTGTGGGGGTATGGTGTGTGTAAGTATATACTACTATATTCCACTTCTGATAGTTATAAAATTCCAATTCTGATAGTTTAAAAATTCCACTTCTGATTGCAGATTATATTGTTAATGATATTTATATACTTTTCAAAATTTATTCTACAGTGACGCTATTCCAAAAATTCCACTTCTGATAGCTTCTAACTGAGCTCAAAACTCACGCGCTTATAACTCACTATGAATTCTTTATCTTTCTCAATTAGTTCTGAAAATTGAAGTCATAAAAAAAATTCACGTCATAATTCCGGAAATGCCACTTTTGCTAGTTTTGCTCGTAAATTAATTTATTAATTACAACTTAACATTTGAAAATTCCACTTTTTATACTTTAAATTTCGAAATTTTTACTAAAAGGTGATCCACGTAGAGGTACTTTTTTCAATAGCCTTTTTTCGGACATATCACGCGTGAGGCGTGTCAAGCTCTCATATAATTTTTGTTCAGTATTGTTTGGCTTTTCTCAACATGGAAAGACTTTTACGCCTAAACAACGTTTCAACTTCATTCAACGAAACTTCGCGTTCACGTATAAAATGTGTTTCGCGCGCTTCGCTCAACACTTATGGTCAACATAATCGACCTATTGAGCGTACTATTCGCAAGCACACAACACCCATCTTGAGACCAAGCATTCATTATTGCATAATATTCGACCGAATAGACCATGTCCAGCACGCAGTGAAGAAAATATAGCAGCGGCCGTATCTGAGAGTGTACACGAAGACCGTGGAAAGTCGATTCGGCGCCGTTCGCAGCAGCTCGCACTGATGTATGGAAGGACTTGACGCATTTTACGTCGAGATCTTAAATTGAAAGCATACCGTAATACAGCTTGTGCAAGAACTGAAGCCACTCGACCTTCCCAAGCGACATCGCTTTGCTTTATGAGCTCTTGAAAAGTTCCAAAAAGATCCACCGACATTTTCGAGCCAAACTTTGTTCAGCGATGAGACTAATTTCTGGCTCAATGGGTATGTAAACAAGCAAAATTTGCATATCTGAGACGAAGAGCAACCTTAAAAGATTCAAGAGCTGTCATTTCATCCAGAAAAAACAACGGTTTGATGTGGTTTGTGGGCGTCGATGGAATCATCGGTCCATATTTCTTCACAAAAGTGATGCCGGAGAGAACGTATTCAGTACGTCATGGTTCGATTATTTGTTGCGTGAAATGGAAGCCCGTGATCTCCACGACATTTGGTTTTAACAAGACGGCGCCGCTTCTCACACATCGCATCAATCAATGGATTTATTGAGAGAACACTTCGGTGAGCAGTTAATTTCACGTTTTGGGCCGCTCGATTGGCCACCAAGATCATGTGATATCATACCGTTAGACCGTTTTTCTTGTGGGGATATGTAAAGTCTAAAGTCTATGTGGACAATTCCGCTTCGATTCAGTCCCGGGAGTAAAACATCACGCGTATCATTCACCAGTTACCAGTCGAAATGTTCGAACGAGTCATCGAAAGCTGAACTCAACGGATGGACCATTTGAGACGTAGCCGTGGCCAACATTTGAAAGAGATAATCTTCAAAAAATAAATGCCAAAGAATGTTCTTTCGAATGATAAAACATTCCCCATTAAATTGAATTTTCGGTGTCTTATTCTTTAAAAAAGTAGGGAACCTCGAAATAGATCACCCTTTACTAAGAAACTAACACTAGGTCGGAAAATCACACTTCTGATAACTTATAACTTGGCTCGTAAATCTTGTTGCTAATTAATCCGGTATACACATTAGAAAATCTCACTTTGTGTCTCTTTAAACTCTATCTCTCTATCTCTTTAAACTCGTTCCGGAAATCCAAGGCGCGAATATGAATACTCCACTTCTGATAGATTGTGCTAGTAAATTACATTACTATGAATATTTAGATAATAGAAAATTTCCCTTCTTACACCTACAACTTCCTAAATTTGTGCCAAAGTGACGCAATTTCAAAAATTCCACTTCTGATTATTATCTCTATGCAATTGGAAATCTCACTTAACTCATATTTAAGCTTTCTAAACTCGTTCCAATGCATCAAAATTCATTAAATCCCACTTCTGATAGTTTAAGTCGTAGATTATATTACATTTGTAATTTTTTTTTGTAAATTTCCAACATTCCGAAATTCCACTTCTGCTAGCTTATAACTTATCTGTATGATTTTGTTACCAATTATATGTACACATCTTAAAAACTTACCTCGTATTATTTACTTTCCCGATTCCGTTCCAAGGCGTAAATCCGAAAATTCAACTTCTGAAAGTATAGCCATCAAACTATATTACATAAACGTTTTCTTAAGAATCCAAAATCACTTACTTACTTCATTATTCCTTGAGTATTATTTTCATCTATAGTGGCACTTCTTCTCGTTTGGGTTAGTCGTCATGCAAACAGTTATAGCAGAGTAAGTTATAGCGCGCAAGTTCTCTCTTCTTCCCGCCGTTCGTGAAGCTAGGCATTTTTGCACCTGATTTGTCCAAGTTACTACTGGCATGGCATAGTGTGACTGTTATCTCGTACTTATGTCGCTTATCTACGTTAATGGTATCGTAAATCTCGTACAGCTCATCTTTACATCGTCTGCGGTTTGTTCCATTTGTTCAGATATGTGATTTTGGTTTTTAAAGTACTTCAAAAAAGCAGCTAAGAACATAAATTTTGATATTCTACGCACATATAATATGTATTAAAAAATGCTACTGAAAATCATCGAAATCGGACGACTATATCATATAGCTCCCATACAACCGATTCTTTCAGATATGAGATTTTTGGTCAAAAATTGAACAAAAAGGCTTCCAATTATGTGATATTTGGTATGCCACCCACGTAAATTCAAAAAAATATTAAATATTGACACAGAAAATCATCGATACCTGAAATCTATATCATATAGTTCTCACATAACAGTTTCGTTCAGATAAGAGATTTTGGGTCAAAAATAGAACGAAAAAGCTTCCAATAGTGTGATATCTGGTATTCTACCCACGTAAATTCAAAAAACTATCCTCAAAATCATATAATTATGCATTTTACAATCAGTTTTATAAATTTTATAGTTCATGAAAGATATAAGAAATATATATAATAAGAAAGATATAAGAACTACCAAATGGTCGAGGGCAACACTTTGCTCTTGTTTCAGACTATTTTGGTTCATCGCAAAGCAAAAAATTTTGCCGAGTGGCTACCCTGGTTTGGTTTCTTCATCCGGTAGAGCGGAAACACTCAAGTTCTGAAGATTTTCCTTACATTACCTGCTGGTGGAGGTAGAGGAAGACCTCTGGTAGAAAAATTAACCTGTCTTCTCTTGATGGGTCTCCCCAATTGACGCAAAATAGCGAAAAATCAAGAGTGACAATCGAAAATGGCAACCGCATTTTTGTGTCACACTTTGACAGAACAAAAGACGACACTCGGAGCTCGGTTAGAAAATTTATTATTGTTTTTATACTATTTTAAAAGAGAAAAATTATTATGCCTTCGGGTTGCCTTCGTTGCTTGCCATATTTGCGTACTACAGCAAAGCAAGACGCATTTGCTCCTCCTCTCATCGTGATTGGGAGATCGCCTATTACTCTAATAATGCATGCATATCCATGACATATTCTTTGATGTGGTGCCCCATATGCATTGCTAGGAAGGCAAAATCAAAGAAGAAAACCAAAACAATGGATTAATGAGTGCACAATATGTGAGTACACGCCCAAATTCCTTTGATCTTTTTCATAGCTTAATAAGGATATGCAGAAATTATGAACAAAACGTATGGCAACTGGCGTGATTTACTACAAACAAACAAAATTAATACAAAAAAAATAAAAAAATAAAAAATAAAAAATAAAAAAAATTTTTTGGCTCATAGTTATATTTTTGTTGTAAATGCATAAATATGCAGAAATTGCACAAAAATATTGAAATTTGCATTTCTCCACTTGACCGCCTTTATTTTAGGTTAGTTGCGCACACACATCTCTAGGCATTTATGTCTATGCACTTATAGAGCTCGAGAGATCTCTATTTTACTCTTCTCAACCTCTCAACTTCTCACCTTACACAGCTGCACACTCACGCCCGCTTTGCTTTGCACACTCACCACGCCATGTCCATGTAATCCACCAATAATTGCTTCCCAAACAATGCAAAGGCACTTGAAACTTTTTTCTTACTTTTTTCTTGTTGTTTTTACTACTTTCTTTTTTTTTTTTGTTGTAGTTGTATTGTATTGTTTCAAGATGTGAAAGTGAAAAGTCACGCTCGCACACACATTTTTCCCCAAATCAATTATCTGTTAATGGGTATTCTCCTCTCACGCCTCTCACAGACATTCCAACTAATTTTCACCACTGACACTTCGTGGCGCTGACGCTGAACGCCACACGCGTACACTAACGAGCGCTAACGAGCTAACATAAACTGTTGTGGACGATGAAAAAAAATATATAAAAAACAATAACAACAACAACTGGTATTTTGTATATTGAAGTGTAGGTGCACATGTGCCAATTAAGTTTAATTGGAAAATGGTTCGTTTATTCAACGATAAGCTGAAGTTTGTAGTGGAAGGTGGGCAGGCAAGTGTGGTGGAAATGCGATGATTTGTGAAGTGTCTTTTGTAATTGTTGTTTAGAGGGGAAAAGAAAATATGTGTAATGCGAGTAATAAGGTACTAAAAAAAGATGAGTGTGTCAAAATTTGTTGTTGTTGTAACAAATGTTGTTGTTATAGCGAGTAGTTTACCTAGGAGCGGCTAAGACTAGTGGAAGTCAACGTCGTCATCTAAGGTAAATCCAAGAGAACGGCTGTTTCGACGCGTTCGAACCAAAAGGAGGTTAGATGAGTCGGCTTTAGTGTACATACAAGGAGGTGGTTAGTGTCATGCGGGGTATCATTGCATGCAGTCCATACATACGTGCGTTCGGTATGTCGCGGTCACGTCTGAATAAGTAGGAATTAAGTGAACTACAATATTCAGATCTTAATTGTGCCAGTATTACACGGATCTCTCGAAGCGGGCAGCTCGAGCTCTTGTGCTGCAACACCAGGTTCACAATAGAGAGTTCACGCAGGTTTTGGCAGACTCTCGGTGCAGGGAGTTTAGAGGCCGTCGATATACCATTGTGGTTGTTGTTGCTGCTGCTGTTGCTGTTGTTGTTATTGTTGTTGTTGCAACCACAGAAGTTGCCCAAATTGGGCTTCGAGGCATATAGCGGGAGTGACAGTCCTTGGTCGGATAAAAATTCATGTCCCTCCGGGGTATATAGAGTCGAATGTCACGAGAACCATTGGATTTTGGTCGACTCTTACAACGGGCATACCGCAGGGGCAGTCGGTACCGTCGGTACATCGCCCTGATCAGCGATGCTGTTCTAAATTGCTTTATGGCTTCGTTAGAGTCAAGTATTCACTTCCTGATGTGTCTCGTTGGAGGTTCAACTTCTCCTTAACAGGCAGCACAGCTATTTCGCTGTGTAAGTCGTGCGCCGCTACCACCAGAAGGGTTCCCGTCACGGTCCTTAGGACGGTGTACTGATAAGCTTTTAGCTTCTGCAACTGCGTCTCTAGTCGCTGGCGTACAGAGAGATGCAGCGTAATTTACGATTGGCCGGCCAATTGCTTCGTAATTTGGGATGGGCGGTGTCCGTTGATGGTAGTGGAGCTCCCTCGAAATGTAAAAATTAAGCAGCACACCACCCTGCGGAATTCATTGCTAATTTTACATAGTTTAGAATTTCGACCACGAAAGTCAACCGTTGACTGTTAATAGTTCATCGTCTACCTCTTCCACCCGGCGGTAATGAGGATTCCTTAACGTGCGTAGTTAACCCTGTAAAAAGCTTTTTTTTTTGTTGATTTCCCGTTCTGCGAAGTTGATTTGTGAATGAAGGGAGCAGCAGGGCCTCAATTACCTGCGCTACTGGGGAAAAAGGAGATATCGGTCGATAAGACTGTCCTTTGTTTGCTGGTTTCTCCAGTTTTAGCATTCTTACACAGATCAGGTATTATGAGCGTGGTTAAGGACAAGTTGAGAACCTGGATGTGGTAGTCTACTCGCCCTGTACCCAGATATTTTAACATCAGCATGCTTACTCCGTCGGAAGAATGGATGAATTTGAAGGATTTCGCACTCCCGATAACCCTCTGAACCGCTTGCCCATAGAAAGCAAGCATTGCGCTGGTGTTTGGCAGTTTGCACAGACGCTGTCAGGTCACTTGTCGCTGTCATGTTGTCAACCGAAGGGTGTAGTGTACAAAAGCCAGTTAAAATAGTTCGCTCATGGCTAAGGGCTCGATAAGGCGCGGGGTCACCGAATGAAATTTCCACATTGTGGAATCGCCACGCATGATAGCTGTGCGGTTTGGGGTTAAAGAACTTACCCGCGGTGGTAAGACATGAGTGACGTAAGAGGACTAAAATTTGATAGTTATCGTGGCATTTGGGTCCTTATACCGGAACAGCGCGGACTTTTGTCCGGAAAAGGACTGTCATTTCCACAATATACCCGAAAGCCCTTTTTGCTGAATATTTTAACGGTTACTACAACAGCAATAGCCGGTTGTACGCCTGTTGAGTTGACACGCGTTTTAACCGACCAAGGGTTGTCACCTTTTTAGGCAAGTTAACCTCCTTTAGGTGATCATGGTCATTGAATTTTAAATTTCTTTGCTCCTAAAGTGTAGCTGGAGAGGTGAAATTTTATTGTGGATGGTAGTGACTAAAGATTCATATAGAATCTAAGCTCAAGATACTAAAGCTGCCATTATGGGGAGCCCTAAAAGTCTGTTTTTCATAGCTGATAATCCATTCTACTCCCTAAAGTATGTAGTTGCTGCAGTAAAAGGATCGGAAAAACTACTGTTTACCAATCCCCAACTCATTACTTAAGTCTACCGCCCTCAGACTTATTGAATTTTCATTCCGGTGAACTCGGTGTTCTGTTCTCTGCTCCTGAAACTCCGTCCTTCTTAAGCTCCAGCATACTATATTTTACAAAGCTGTCGATTACACGAAGGGTCTAGTATGACTAACATTAACCGCAACTCCGGAGGACGTGTTTTTTTTTTCAATAGAAGAAAAACATCATCTACACATGAAATGTGATCAGAAGTAAGTCGGTCGATTGATGTCGATTTTTCCGATTCATTCATGGAACTCTACGCTCCGCTGAGCATCTCAATCAAAGCTTTAGTGTGTGTTTTCGTTAATTTTGTATATTTTCCCCAGCCAGTAGTGTAAGCCAGGAGGGACTGCAGTGCAGGACGCGCTGCTAGCCACTTGGCTAGAGCTGTCTCTGACAGTATAACTATAAATTTGAGGTTAACTACGTGCAGTGTCACTTCTTGGCCACTATTTGTGGCAATCCTACTGCTTTCTCTCTACCACCACCGCTGCTGCTGTTGTTTTTGTAATTATGCAATATTTAATTTCACTTGTGTGCTTTTGGGTGCATACATTCACGCTTGCTTGAGCTCCTTGCGCCGCTTTTTCTCTTAATTTAAGTAGTATTTCAAGCCTGCGGTGGGCGCTCAGTAAGCTGGCAGAGTCTTTCGCACCAGCTTAATAACAATTATGCAATAGTTGTTGTTGTTTTTGCTGCTTTTGTTGTTGTTTTCATAAAAATTCATATGCTTCTTTCGCCCACTGCAATTCCGCGGCATTCATTTCATTTATTTTATTTCATTTTCCTAAAAGGTGTTCCATGTAGAGGTCCTTTTTCAATAGCCTCTATTTTTGACAGATCACACGTGAGTCGTGTCGAGCTGTCATGTTTTGTTTTGTTCATTATTGTCTTGGAATTTCTCAACATGGAAGGACTTACGCTCGAACAACGTTTCAACAAATCATTCAACTTTATTCAACGAAAATTCACGTTCTGTAAAGAATGCTCATCGCGCGCTTCGTGCTCAACTTATGGTCAACATAATCGTACTACTGAGCGTACTATTCGCAGCAACAGCATCACCCATCTTGAGACCCAACCAGCATTCATTAATGGATAATATTCGACCGAATAGTCGATCATCCAGCACGTCCAGTGAAGAAAATATAGCGGCGGCCGTAGCTGAGAGTGTACACGTAGACCGTGGAGAGTCGATACGGCACCGTTCACAGCAACTTGAACTTGACGCATTTTACGTCGAGATCTTAAATTGAAAGCGTACAAAATTCCCAAGCGACATCCTTTCGCTCTATGGGCTCTTGAAAAGTTCCAAGAGGATCCACCAACGCTTTTGAGGTAAATTTTGTTCAGCGATGAGGTCCATTTCTTGCTCAATGGGTATGTAAACAAGCAAAATCACCACATTTGGGACGAAGAGCAACCTGAAGAGATTCAAGAGCTGCCATTTCATACAGAAAAACGGTTTGGTGTGGTTTGTTAGCGCCGGTGGAATCATCTGTCCATATTTCTTCAAAAATGTTGCCGATGAGAACGTAACCGTGGCAATGGCGATCGTTATCGCGCCATGATAACCGACCATTTGATGCCTGAAATTGAAGCTCGTGATCTTCGTGACATTTGGTTGCAACAAGACGGCGCTACTTCCCACACTTCCCACCCATCGCATCAATCAATAGATTTATTGAGAGAGCACTTCGGTGAGCAGATAATTTCACGTTTTGTGCCGGTCGCGGTCGATTGATCAGCAATATCCTGTGATATCACACCGTTAGACCGTTTTTCCTGTGGGGATATGTAAAGTCTAAAGTCTATGCGTACAATCCCGCTTCGATTCAGGCTTTGGAGCAAAACATCACTCGTGTCATTCGCCAGTTACCAGTCGAAATGCTCGAACGAGTCATCGAAAGTTGGACTCAACGGATGGGCCATCTGAGACGTTGCAGCGGCCAATATTTGAAAGAGAGAATCTTCAAGAAATAAATGCGAAAGAATGTTCTTTCGTATGATAACATGAAACATTTCCCCTTAAATTTGAATTTTCTGTGTTTTTTTTTCTTCAAAAAAAAGTATGGAACCTCAAAATGGATCAACCGTTACATACAACTGTACTGGCGTCTAGTTTTTCCACGCTCTGCTCAAGTATTATGAGTTAAAAGCTGCTTTAGCTGCTCTGCTTTTGGCATAAATATTTGCATTGCCTCATAATGTCGCTTGTTGTTGTTGCCATTGTAGTTGTTGTTGTTGTTGTAGCGGCTTTGTCGCTTGATACGCGTCGCTTGTGCGTATGTGAGTGTGTTCATCTGCATGTGAGTGTTTGTTGTGCTCGTCCTGAAATGGGCGTGTTCATATGCAGCTCATAAGTGTGGTTGGGCAGGGTGAGTTGAGTTGAGTGGTGGGGAGTGGAGGGTTTTATGCGCATTCTTTTTTGTAATTATAAAATTTCGCAGATTTTTTTTCGTTGATGGCTGCCTTTGCTGCTTATAAAGTCGTCATAATGAGGAATTTAGTACTTTCAATTATTTCATGTGGAGAAAGGGTTGTGACAGTGGGGCAAAATGGAATGAGAGCAATTCAGAGAGAGGCTGGAGAAATCAGTATCAGAGAATAGACGAAAGTCAGTCAACGTCGTGTCCACGATCTGCATGTGAACCAACTAAACACTCCCATGAACGCTGCCAGGGTAAAAAGACCATCTTTTGGGACGTCGCTCCTTTCCAGATCTTTGAGATTCAAATCGAAAAGCCGACTAAAGCAAATAACAGAGGAGAACAGAGGAAACGACTCATCTAACAACCCTCTCTCTTTGGTCCGAACCTACACAATGTGCGTCTCAATGTGACAATTGCTGGATATGCGTATACTAATGGTAGATCTGCGCGCATCGTCATCCTCCATTTTTAGATCTGACCTAATCATTAAAGAGGTAAGGCCTGGAGCGAGATTGAGGGCGGTAACTGATGAGAAAAATGGGACCAAAAAAACAAGCTTTTTCGAATAGATCGGTTTTTGGAACACAAAAGAGCCGAAGCTTGTCGGAAAGAACGTCGTAGATCGTAGAAATCTTCTGTTGGGAATTATTCATCGGCGGTTTTTCAGGTTTTCAAGTGGAAATTGTGAGTTCTGGGAGACAGTTCATTTTCTACTCAGCTAGCCATGCGGCTGTTAAGGTCCAGAGCTCACTCATTTCATCAAATGAAATCATATGAATGCCAGATACAACAGAGTAAGGAATTGGTTGTAGCAAAGCTGATGAGATTGCAAGTATGGGAACCAGCGTTTCGTTAATGTCGCGGAAAATGCAAAAACACCGCTTTTCTCTCAACAAGTGGTCTTCATACAGACATCCAGGAGCTTCAACCAGCTTATCGGGTGCTTTGCTAGCGTCTCAACATGCGTGATTGTGAGATACTTACGACCAAAGATGATGCCCGCAAGGCCTGAAAAATGCCCTTCCATCTCAATCAATCAAAATTCTCCGATCTCTACTATCTGGAGGTGAGTATCGTATATAAACTGTGTAGGCTTTTATGAGGCTGAGACTGAAAATTGTCGGATCACTTTTGGCTACCAACGCGTAAGAGTTCAAAAATACTCAGATTTGGATTATTTGTAGATTTGTAAAATGCACCGAGTGGTACATTGCATAAAATTTTCGCCCAAAAACGCACCACTGTACGTACCCCCCGCCAACTACTGCGTTGCGTTGCGTTGGTTCTTTCCTCTACCACTTGAAATGTACGCAACTGCAAATTTTCAAATTAATGCATGAGAAATCTTTTGGGATGCAGTGTTGAAGCACAAAAAAAAAGAAAAAAAAAAATTAAAAAAAAAAAATTTGAACAAAATAAATGAATCCACTTTTAGCACCTGAATCACACCAAAAAAAAAAAAAAAAAATATTAAGGCCACATTTGCTTGAGAGAAATGTGAAGGACCTCTTTTCGTGTGTGTGTGTGTCTGTGTGCGTTGTGTGATGATGAGCTTAAATATGAGAAAAAAGGCGTTGAGAAAATGAAGAAATTATGCAAATGAATTTTGCATAGAATACGCTGGTGGGGAACACATAGTAGGTGTGGTAGGTGAGCACAGGACTGCTTTCAAAACTTTCATAGTCCAAGGATATATGTGCATATGCATCACCTGGCTAGAGCTGTAGTAATTATTCGTGTAAGACCTCCAGCAGTCGGTGATATATCTACGCCACCATGAGCACATCTTATAAAGGGTGATCCAAATGGAAGTACTTTTTTCAATAGCGTTTTTTTGACAGATCACGGGGTGTGACGTGTCAAATCGTGTCATGTTTTGTTTTGTTCAGTATTCCTTGGCATTTCTCCTCAACATGGAAATACTTACGCCTGAACAACGTTTCAACAAATCATTCAACTTCATTAAACGAAAATTTACGTTCTTCCGTAAATAATGTGTTTCACGCGCTACGCTGAACTTATGGTCAACATATTCGGCCTACTGTGAGCGTACTATTCGCAAACCCACAACACCTATCTTGAGATCCAGCATTCATTATTGGATAATATTCGACCGAATAGTCGATCGTCCAGCACGCAATGAAGAAAATATAGTGGCGGCCGTAGCTGGGAGTGTATACGAAGACCGTAAAAAGTCGTTTCGGCGCCGTTCGCAGCAACTCGAACTCGGACGTATGGAACGATTTGGCGCATTTGACATCGATATCTTAAATTGAAAGTGTACATAATACAGCTTGTGCAAGAACTGAAGCTTCTCGACCGACCTTTCCAAACGACATCGCTCCGTCGCTCTGTGGGCTCTTGAAAAGTTCCCAGAAGATCCGACGTCTTCGAGCCAAGCTTTGTTCAGTGCTGAGGCCCATTTCTGGCTTAATGGGTATGTAAAAAAGTAAAATTGTCGCATTTGAAACGAAGAGCAATATGAAGAGATTGAAAAGCTGCCATTTCATTCAGAAAAAACAACGGTTTGGTGTAGTTTATGGGCGTCGGTGGAATCATCGGTCCATATTTCTTCAAAAATGAAGGCGACCGTGATAAACGACTATTTGATGACTGAAGTTGAAGCTCGTGATCTCCGCGACATTTGGTTTCAACAAAACGGCGCCCAACTTCCCACATATCGCATCAATCAATGGATTTATCAAGAGCACACTTCGGTGAGCAGATAATTTCATGTTTTGGGCTGGTCGATTGGCCACCAAGATCTTGTGGTATCACACCGTTAAACCATTTTTCCTGTGGGGATATGTAAAGTCCAAAGTCTATGCGGACCATTCCGCTTGGATTCAGGCTTTGGAGCAAAACATCACGCATGTCATTCGCCAGTTACCAGTCAGTCGAAATGCACGAACGAGTCATCGAAAATTGTACTGAAAGGATGGATCATCTGAGACGCAGCCGCCGCCAACATTTGAAAGAGAAAATCTTCAAAAAATAAATGCCAAAGAATGTTCTTTCGAATGATAATAAACATTTCCCATTAAGTTTGAATTTTCTGTGTTTTTTTTTTTTTTTTTTAATTAGAGAACCTCACAATGGATCACCCGTTATATACAACTATTCTGTGTGCGTGCTTATGACTGAATTTCTCCTAAACGGCCGAACCTATTTAGATGAAATTGGGTGTGTATTCAAGAGAATTTGAGTATAGTTAAAGTTAAAATTCAGCAATGTTGCCAGCTGTTTTGAAATTGGTTGAGGCGTGTTGCCACCTGTTTCAAATTTTTTAAATATACTAAAATTGTTTACTTAAATGACATATAATATTGAGTGCATAAAGTTTTAGTGATTTTTGAAAGTTTAAAGTGGAAAATAATTTTGAGGGTTGCCATATTGTTAAAATTTTCCATACAAATAAATTGTTAAAATAAGAAATGGTAGAATATGGGTATCAAATTGAAGATATTTTTTTGAAAGGTTTAATGAATACATTGTTTTGAGCAGCATTGCCAGCTGTTTAAAAATAATTTAATATAAAAATGTGAAAAAATACATTTTTAATTACTATATTCGTATAGGAATAAAGCTAATTAAAAATGTGTATCTTGGAGAAATTTTTAAGGGGAGTTGCCACCTGTTTCAAAATTTAAAAACACCTAAATTGGTAAGTTAAATGAAATTTATTAGTGAAAGTATTAAAATAAGGCGAATTTTGAAACATTAAGGTGAAATTTTTTTAGGGTTGCCATTTGTTTGATAGTTTTTATTTTCAAAAAATAAAAAATTCTAGGTTTTGTTCGTTTTTTCAATATTTATTTTGGGTTTCCAGGGGCATCGCTGGTAGTTTTGAAGACACTGTGAATAATGCTTGGGTATAATTCATATATTCTAACCTCTTTAAATTTCCTGAAACGCTTTTTTATTTTTATTTAATTTTTTTTTTTTTTAATTCAAAAATTCTTAATTTCACCATCTAGCCATAAAGTGACCTCCACTCACTGCGCTCTCAAGAAAACAACTTTCCCCACGTATTAAGGTGCGTGCACACCGTGGTCGCCTTGCTGCCTGCCTATGCAACACACTTGACTGCGTCTCATGCAGTTGGAGGTGAGCTTTTAACGAATTATTTTTCTTATTATTATTATTATTATGATTTTAATATGCTTGCAATTGTTGAATTTCAACCGGGCGGAAGCGTCGAGATGCAAAGTGCAAATTTATGCTTTAATGCCACGCCGTTTATTCATCTCAAATCTCCTGCTGCTCGCACCTCATCATCTCAGGAATTAAATTGTTTAAATTGCAGCATCAAAATGCGTCTCCGGATTTGCGCATTCGTTGATCAAAGGACGACACACTCTTGAGAAATTATCATAAAAAGCAGAAGGTAAATGCATTTAGTGAAAAATTAAGTGAAAAAGCGACAAAAAAATGGAAAAAAAACAGAAAAGCAAGAAAGGAAGGAAGGATGTAAGGTGGAGATGAGCGAACTTTGGAATTGAGATTTTTTTTTTTTGGAAAATATGAATTTGAATTTGAATGGACGTGAGCGTCTGTCATTGCAGTGGGCGTGTCAAGAGGTGGCTGAGTAGAGTAGAGTGGAGAGCGTAGAGCTGGCGCGGAAGAGGGGGCGCGCCAAAGTGGCAACTCATCAGGTTGGCAATTCAATGTGGATTTGATGTTTTTTGGCGCGCACAAGCGTCGCTTGATTTTTACACTGTTTTTTTTTCTTCTTTCAACACTTTTGTTAACGCTTGAATGAATTGTTAGCTGTTGTTGTTGCAGTTTTACAGGATTTTTACCGTTACCATTGTGATTAATGCAATTTACAGCTATAGCAATGATGTAAATTGTAAAATTTGCAAATTGCTAAAGTGTTTTGTGCAAATGTGTAATGAAAATTGGAAAAATGCTAAATAACTTTGAAAGGCACGAAATTAGACGTGGCAGAGAAATTGTCGGAGAGGGAGAGAGATAAATGAGGTTTTTTTTTCGAATTCAATTCCGTTTTCGAGTGTACATACTCATGTACTTGGGCGCACAGATTTGGTTATGGCATAAATTATCATTGAATTTTTGTAGGTTAACTGTGGGGGGAGAGTTGGAGTGTAGCTGAAAGCACTTGAAAAATTTGTTCTAAACAAAATTTTTACAAATTTTATACAAAATTAAAGACACACTAGGCAAACGGTTTGTGATCTTGGAGGTGAGAGAACCAAAATAACCTCAAAAATTTACTGTTTTTGAACTGTTTGGAATTTTTCGAACACAAATTAAATTAAAATTTCTAAAACACATTTTTTTAAATGACACGCGTAATCTTTTGCTCCAAAACCTGAATCTCGAAGCGGGATTGTCCGCATAGACTTTAGACTTTACATATTCTCACACGGAAAAACGGTCTAACGGTGTGATATCACACGATCTTTGTGGCCAATCGACCTCCCCAAAACGTGAAATTAGCTGTCCAAAGAAGTGTTCTCTCAAAAAATCCATTAAATGTGGGAAATGGCGCGCCATCTTGTTGAAACCAAATGTCGCGGAGATCACAAGCTTCAATTTCAGGCATCAAATCGGTCGGTTATCATGGCGCGATAACGGTCGTCATTATGACGGTTACGTTCTCAGCGTCATCCTTCTTGAAAGAAATATGCACCGATGATTCCACCGGACCACACACCACACCAAACCGTTTTTTGGATGAAATGACAGCTCTTGAATCTCTTCAGGTTGCTTTTGCTTGTTCACATACCCATTGAGCCAAAAATGGGTCTCATCGCTGAACAAAATTTGGCTCGAAAACGTCGGTGGATCTTCTTGGAACTTTTCAAGAGCCCATAGAGTGAAGCGTTGTCGCTTGGGAAGGTCGGTTGAGCAGCTTCAGTTCTTGCACAAGCTGTATTTTGTACACTTTCAATTTAAGATCTCGACGTAAAATGCACCAAGTCATTCCATATCATCCAGTCCGAGTTGTTGCGAACAGCGCCGCATCGACTCTCCACGGTCTTCGTGTACACTCTCAGCTACGTCCGCAGCTATATTTTCTTCACTGCGTGCTGGACGCTCGACTATTCGGTTGAATATTATCCAATAATGAATGCTGGGTCTCAAGATGGGTGACGGTGTTGCGAATGCGGACGCTCAGTAGTACGATTATGTTGACCATAAGTTGAGCACGAAGAGCATTCTTTACAGAACGTGAATTTTCGTTCAATGAAGTTGAATGATTTGTTGAACGTTGTTCAGGCGTAGGTCTTTCCTTGTAGAGAAATTAAAAGCAATACCGAATAGAAATAATATGACAGTTTGACACGACTCACGCGTGATCTGTCAAAAAAAAAAGCTATTGAAAAAAGTACCTCTACTTCGATCACCCTTTATTTTATTTTATTATTTTTTATTATTTTTTTCAATCTTTTTTTTTTTTTTGAATCGAATTTTTTTTTTATTATATTATTTCTCAAAAATTCAAATTTTTTTTTTTTTTTTTGTATAAAATTATGGAAATTCGGAATTTAGTTAGATTTTTCCATTTTACAAAACATTCGCCTCCAGCCACCAATTAATGGTAATTAATTTTTTTTTTTTTCAATTTAAAATATGACAAAAAATCTCAGATGAAAAACATTAGGAAAATGTCGTCGTGTCGTCTATTAAAAGTCTATACATACATATATATATATAGCGACGACAATATCGTCCACCGTGTAGGCGACCCATAAGGCTTCTCGTCGCAGATCAGCGTTAGTTTTTTAATGAAGAGAGAGAGAGAGTGAGAGAGTTTCTCATGTTTTGTTAATTCAAGTACTGGTATTTTAAACAAAAAGCAAAACTCCTTCGTAGCAATTTTAAAATTTTAATTTTCGTGAGTCGTTTTGTCTTATTCTTTAAACAAAAATTCTAAAAGTCTCGAATGATACCTGTGTTAAATCAAAAACCACACAAAAATGTATGAATGTATATACCAAATGTTCTCATATGTGTTTAATGGTTGTTGTACGTGCTAAACGGAAACCACCAAACAGACCAACAAGCAAATTTGAAAGCTTATATGCAACAACAACAAAAACCCAGCAGGTGACAGCCGAAGCTCTTTTGATTGCTAACGAAGTGAGCTTTCTCGTGCATATGCGAAGGAATTTCTGTAACTGGAAGGGGTAGAGGCAGCATATAACTGAAGGAATTTTTTAAAAAGGCAGAAGAGAATAAAAAAGTTATGCCACAGGTGTGTTTAGCGTAATTTAATTAAAAAAAAAAAAAAAAAAAAAAATTTTATAAATTTTAATTAAACTTTATTTCAAATAAAAATAAATATAAAATAATATATATTAAAATGAAATTATATATAAAATAAAAATATGGAAATAAAATATAATAAAAAAAAATAAAATAAAAAAAATAAAATAAAATGAAATAAAAAAATAAAAAAATAAAAATAATTAAAAAAAAAATAAAAAATTGAATGAAAAAAATTATATAAAATAAAAAAATAAAAAAAAGTAAAAAAATTAAAAAAAATAAAATAAAAAATAAAAAATAAAATAAAATAAAAATGTGTGTTTTGTACGCTTCGGTCAACTTATGGCCAACATAATCGGCCTACTTAGCGTGCAATTCGCAACACCATCACCTATCTTGAGACCCGGCATTCATTATTGGATTGAATATTCGACCGAATCGTCTACCACGCAATGAAGAAAATATAGGGGCGGCCGTAGCTGAGAGTGTACACGAAGACCGTGGAGAGTCGATACGGCGCTGTTCGCAGCAATTCGGACTGACGTATGGAACGACTTGGCGCATTTTATGTCGAGATCTTAAATTGAAAGCGTACAAAATACAGCCTGAGCAAGAACTGAAGCCACTCGACCTTCCCAAGCGACATCGCTTCGCTCTATGGGCTCCTGAAAAGTTCCAAGAAGATCCACCGTCGTTTTCGAGCCAAATTTTGTTCAGCCAAGAGCTGCCATTTCGTCCAGAAAAAACAAAGGGTTTGTGTGGAATCATCGGTCCATATTTCTTCAAAAATGATGCCGGTGAGAACGTAACCGTCGTAATTGCCACCATTATCGCGTCATGATAACCGACTATTTGATGCCTGAAATAGAAGTTCGTGATCTCCGCGACATTTGGTTTCAACAAGACGACGCCACTTCCCACACATCACGCATCCATCAATGGATTTATTGAGAGAACACTTCGTGAGCAGATAATTTCACGTTTTGGACCTATTCGATTGGCCACCAAGATCGTGTGATCGCACACCATTAGACTTTTTAGTCTAGTAGCACCGAAAGCATCTTTTTATAGTTTCCTGTGCTCGTAGCCTGCAACTGATACTTCCTATTTTAATTCTTCTCTGTTTTATTGATATATCTGCTTAATAGTTTGACAGGATTACATATGATGCTCCGACCTGTTCTCTAGTATTGGGTGGAGAGATGTTAATTTTCACATCAGGCGCTGGTTCTCAGAGAGCACTGCCTATTTCTTCAATGACTTCTTCCTTTTTCGTTAGGGAATCGAAGTCGCAAATCTCTACTGTGGGATTTGGCTTAAGATCAGCTAGTGTGACGGCCCTTTTCTATTTACAGTAGAAGTGCGTCTGCTCTGGGTTTTCGTATTCCCCTTTATTTTGTCTTCTGCTTCGTTGGGGTGGCATTTATATTCCTTTTGATATCCTTGAGTACGTCTGCATAGCTGTTTTCTTTTGTTGGCTTAATAATGACAGCTTCCGTTTGTCTTCTTGGCCTGTTCTTGGTTTTTATCTTTTCCTTTGGCTTTCCTGGGTTTTTGAGTTACTTTTCGTAGGTTTTGGGAGCTTCCTTGGTTTCCTCAGCATCATCGTTTTACACTGTTCGGCTTCTCCGTTTCGCGGACATGCGACTGATCTTGTTTCCGCAGGGCTAGTGGCGGGTCTTTTGGATGTGGTGACCTGGGGCGTTGCTGCTAGTTGATTATTGGTTTCTACTATAAGCTAAGATTTCTTCTCTGACATCATTAAGTTTCTTCGGTAGCCGTTTTTCACGTCGAGACTGACGGTTTTCTTTCTAGCTGTGATTTTTCTTCCTTGGAGTGCTAATTTTGTGCGATTGGGTCTCCACCTCAAGCCGTTATCGGCACACGTTGTACAGTCGTCTTGTCATTGGGCCCGACGTAGTCTACGTATATGGTAGGTCCCATGAGCTTTGACACGAGACCTCTTGGGAACTTGTGTCCAGAGCCGGCCAGGTGCGAAATCAGAAGTTCGTCTCAACTGAACCTGTACGGCCAATTTAATGGCGACGTGTTTTGAACGTACTTGAAGAAGAACTGCCAGGGTTTTGACGAGACGGAGCCTGCCAGCCATTTCAACAAGATGTCGTCACTCTTGCTTACTAAAGTGCCAGAATACCACTCTCACCAGCGCAAAAGCAAACTTATTAAAATCAGTTTTCCAGCATACCTTAATCGGTATCTCAATTGGTCTCAATCCGGATGAGCGCGAGCCCAGAGCTTTTCTTTAGGGGTTTGGTATAACGATTTTCGTTGTAGCATCGCTCGACGCTCTGTTTTGCCTCCTTCTCATGGGTTGGTATTACCTCGAGGCAGCCCCTTTTGGGGGTTGTAGATGCTTATTTAGAGGCGGCATCCACTCACCTCGTCTCGGGATATTCATTGGGCGTTTCGGGCTACTTAAGCCCAACCCTCCTCTTCCTCTCGCTTTTGGTCACGGGCTGCCTATTGAGTTTTCACAGCTAGAAAAGCATAGAAAAAACTTTGGCCGTTTACAGTACGCCATACTGTACCCCTTAGCTATACATACATACTTACATACACATATATGCACATACATATTTATATGTAAGTATGCCTGTGGCTTTAACTGCGCTCACCACGCTTATCAGCCATCTTTATTTACCCAACAATTAAATGTGCCGAAAGAGTGACGAAATGATGCCACTACAGCTTGACAGGGTTTGATCGCATTAAGATAAGCGTGGAAAAAATTGTATACCAAAATAAATTGTTTGCATAATTTGTGATTAGATCATTAAGCAGCGGGAACAACAACAACAACAACAACAAAAACAACTACGCGTATAGTCAAAGAGATGCACACTAAAGCCGACAGCAATGAGCGTCATCAGCAGACGCCTGCCTTCGTGACAAAGGAAAGTATATAAATACATACATACATATTACGGTGCTTACAAAAATACTCTTCTACTCGTTTAAACTAAATGACAATAAATGACGATAAATGCATATGTATGTACATACATACGTGTGTACAATAACTGCGTGATAGACATCGCTGCCGAATCTTCTACGCACAAACAGTAACAATAAAACGCGTAACAAAATTCCCGTTCACACCACTCGCTGCTACGCGCTCGCCACGTCTCGTCTCGTCAACAACAAAACGATTCGTTGATGTGATATGTCAAATGTGTGTGTGTGTGACACACATAAGCGCCATTGCTGTGTTGACATTTTTGCAAAGGAAAATTATGACAGAGTGAAATGTAAATAATATGCGTGGAGCTACACGCATGGATGTACATACATACAAACATATGGACGTGTGTATTTTTGGGCAGCTGTGGGTTTGAGCTAAACGACAAAAAAAAAAGAATAAATAATAAATAATAGAAAATAGAAAATAAATAATTGTGACAAGTAATAAACCCAAAGCAATGCGTGGAGAAATTTCCTGGAAGGTTTAAATTATCAAAAAGAAAAAAAGAAAATAGAAAATTTGTAGTCCTTTTTGCTGATGAAGTGCCAACCTCTGTGCATTGTAGGTGTTGAAAAGAGTGTGTCAGTATGAAAGTAGGTGATAATTGTTTGATAGGATAATAAGGATGTTTTTCGTATGACATGCAATTGTCAAAATTTTCTTACCGTCTTCAAATTTTTTAATAATTTGGGATAGAAATCAACCTACATACATACATATGTATGAGAATGTAGTGTATTTACACAGTTGAGCAAACTTTACGAATAATTTTATGAGCGGAAATTATTAGTATTTTTTTTTTCTGCTCATTCTGGTTTGTCAATAAAATTGTAAGTGATTTTGTCGCAAAATAAAATAAAATAAAATAAAATAAATTCAACTGAAATAAAATAAAATTAAAATAAAACGATATAATATAATTTAATAATATAAAAAAAATAATAATAATAAAAACATAAATAAAATAAAATAGAAATAAATATATAATAAAAATAAAAAAATAAAAATAGATTAATTTTAAAAAATAAATTTAATAAAAAAAAATTAAAAAAAAAATATAATAAAATTAAATAAAATAATATAAACTAAAATAAAATAAAATAAAATAAAGGAAAATAAATTAAAATATAAAATAAAATTAAATTTTAAAAAAATTTCAAAATTAATTAATTTAAGTAAAATAAAATAAAATAAAATGAAATAAAATAAAATAAAAAAAATAAAAATAAAATATAAAAAAATATAAAAAAAATAATATAATATAATATAAAATAAAATAAAATAAAATAAAATAAAATAAAATAAAATAAAATTAAATTAAATAAAATAAAATAATATAAAAAAAAAAAATAATAAAAAATAAAATAAGATAAAATAAAACAAAATAAAACAAGAATTAAAATAAAATTAATTAAAATCCCCCATAGGAAGCGTCTCTAGGTGGCGGATAAGGGAATGCTCAATAGATATATCGGGTAGGTGGGAAACGAAATCCCACCCGCGGACCAAAAGACAATTATTGGAAACCGCACCACCACCTAGGCACAGCAGGAAGGAAGTACTTGACTACCGGGACGCAGTGCAGCAATACAGACAGGACCCGCTGGACAGGATGGGGTACAGACAGGTCATAAACACCATTCACCGAGAGTGCGTGAACACCTTCGTGAACTCTCTTCCCGTGAATGGTATTCTTGGAGTCCAATCACCACCCATTGCAGAACAAGAGCTCGAGCTGCCTCGATAGACCCGCGAAACCCTGGCACAATTAAGATCTGGATACTGTAGCAGGCTTAACTCCTACCTATCCAGAGACTCGACCCTGACATAGCCAACACATGTGCCGCACGCAATGAATCCCCGCACGACACTAATCACCTCTTGCATGCTCACTTAACCCGACTCATCTAACACCCCTCTCCCTTTGGTCTTTGCATGCTCACTTAACCCGACTCATCTAACACCCCTCTCCCTTTGGTCCGAACCCGTTGAAACAGCACGTTTCCTGGGCCTTCCGTTAGATGACCTCCATGACTGAAACTAAACATGCCTAACCCTAGACGGGGCTGTAGTATAGCCGCTACTACAACAGCAACAGCAGTAGAACGCGTCTACCTACGACGAAGAGAAGGAGAATGAGGCATGGTAGACATAACACATCAACGTGATTTCACGTAAACATCAATTGCTCGCTGGTAAAATCGTTAGCAGAGGAACCGCGCAATATGGGATCTTCTAACCGCTTCTACGGATGTGGGCAATACATCAGCGGGACATGAGGGACATGTAGGAGAACAAACTGGGATGCAGAGTTATAGCGTAAACCTTGTGTGTTATCATTCAAGGCGCCCTAAGGTAGATAGAAAAGTGTGCTAAAGACGCTAAGTTAGGCATTAACCCACAGTAGATGGAGCTTGTTGGCTACACTAGGTAATTATAACACACTGAAGTTGCTAATTACAGTGCTCTCATGAAGGGGCCAGCACATCACTGAGCCTGCCTAATATCTGGAACTCATTTTGAACAAAACAAATTCAGCCGATCACAGAACACGGAGGCATGGATGCGAAAATCACTCAATATTTACAAAGAAAGCAGTCTTACTAATATTTTTTGAAGGAGCTTAGTATTGGTCAGTCGCTGATAGCCAGGCAGCATGAAGAGCCCTAAAATCTGTAACAATAAGAACAAAAATTGGCAGAGTATAGCAGATATGGGCACAGACCACATAACGTACTGGTAAAGCTTTACTCTCTGGACTTAATGTGGGTGCCACGGCACTCTAACATACCGGATAAGGACTTGGCAGGCGAGCTAGCAAGGGAAGCCACTTTCCTTTCAGTTTTTTCATCGTGAAAGAGTCTGGGTATGCCGCTCTCCACTTGTAAGCTCACTCTAAGTTAACTATTCTTGGCAAATGCTAACTGAAGATGAAGAAGTCTCAATTGTTGCAATGTGACGAGAATAATGTGACCGAAATGGGATAAAAGAAGGACGCAAGAGCTTATCTCGCTAAAAAGAAAGTATATTATTTCTATAAGGCATACAGGGAGACTGAGGTTTCTCTCAAACATCTGCTCAGTGAGTTTAGAGGGGGGTAAAAACCTGAAATCTCGAAGGCCCTAGCCCAGCAAAAACCTTTAGAGACTTGAGCGAAGTAGCGGGTGAAAAGATATGTTCATTGCTCGGTTTTGTCGACTCCACACTCCACACATAGGTTTGATTAGTGCGTGTGATCTATTAGGAGCCTCAGTGGTAAGACAATGAGCCCGTTTTGGAAGATTCAGAGCTCTGTGAGTGATTTAGAAGATAGCCAACCAACGCTCTGACCATTCCACCTAAAACCTACTCAATTCTGTGTCCATACAGTCGAACCCTCAAGATTGCCTCTCAGCCACAAGTACATACAATACATACAAATAAACCCAATTGCAAATAAATCACTTGAGGCGGCACACAGAAATGATGGTTGTACTCGTAATGTCCACAACAAATACGCCCTCCAAGCTGTAGCGACGCTACTTCAAATACAAATTGGGGTTACCCCACAGATCGAACTACAAATGGATGTGAGTTGTTGTTGTTGTGTGTAGATAGAATTGTTTCGCAAACAAAGACTTTTCCCAAGCACTGAGAGACGTAAACGGAGCTTTTAACCTCAAGTGGTATTACATTCTTGTGGCGGCGATTCAAGAGCAACGAGCAGAAGGTAAGGAAGTGGGTGAAGAAGGAGAGGAAGAAGAAGAAGAGTACATACATATGTACGTATTAGTTGTAAACATGATACTTAACGAAAATGCCCACTTCTGTTTGGGGTTGTTGCTGTTATTGGCAATAGCCTGGCGCCAGTGGACATGTGGAAGCAAACTCTCAACAGCAATGCCGTAAGCTCCTGACCCTTTAATGTAATTTCTTCTCATTATTTTTTGGCTCTGCAGACTAACATAGCTCTTAGTGTGTGGGCGTGTTTAGTTTCATTTATTAAATTAAATCACTCGACGTCGTCCAGCGACCCACAATTACTAAATTACATAAACGGCTCTGAAGCTTTGTTTGTCTCTCTTCTTTTTTGTAAAGTGGGAGTCTGCAGGCGTATTTAATTTGCTTAAAAGCATCCCAATATACACTCTGTGGTATTTACAAAGCTGGGAGAGGAGTGAAGTTGGTCGGAGGTTTGGCTCTGGCTCTGGCACGAGTCTAAAAAAACGAGTAGGACGCAGAAAAAGTCACGGTAGAGGTTATGAGCTTGACTTGTGTATCCAAAATATTTGGTTAAGCATGCATTAATGCTTAGATAATAAGCGAGTCGAGCTTTTTCTCCCGTTAAAAGTTTGTCTTTTGATGTTTTTCCGCCTTCGAACGGCTGGCAGACTCTTATGAAGAGCTCTTTATTTCATGTCGGTCGTACATTCGCTGGGCTTGTTATTCCAGGCCGAGGGACGACACCGGATGACTAGGTGTACAGAGTAGGTAGAGCAGGCCGGGTGCAGGGTGGAGCGCAACACAGCTCGTGGCGGAGCACTTGCGCAAGAGCCATCAGAACCTACAGTGCGCTATGAGGAAAAAAGCAACCTTCAAGAATTGAACCCCCCTTTCTCCTCGACCAATCACCACGTATGTACAACCGGAGGACGTCAAACGTACCCTTTTCCATTAATACAGAATGCCATGCGAGGCAAAGAACCACCCAACTGGAAAAACTTCACTTAAGAAAAGAGCTTAGTACTAATCCAGTCACGGGAAGGCCGACCTGGGTTAAAACACCACAGGTGAAGAGTATTAGAGCCGAATTCTGCTCACCCAACCTGTGTGTATTGCCACAGCAATGGCAAGTGACGCTGATTAAAGTCCTTGCTGTCCACAAAAATTTCTATTGAGGGTCCGAGTAGCTTTTGGGGAAGCTCAGTGCCATCCAGTCGATAAGCTGTCGGAGGATCAGAAGACCAGCCTCGGTTGTAGAAAGGAACCCCTTGCTGTTAAAGAAAGGCGGACAGCAGGTAACGACAGCGAGTACCTAAACCTCACTGCGCCTGCGAAAATTCCACCGTCTGAGGACCGAAGACGCTTCCGTCAAGGGAGAACACTGGGAGTGGTTCCAAGTGGCATGGGTCTACAAAAATATCCTAGCTGGCGTCACGACCCGGATGATGTTTACATCTTCCCAAACGACTGGAAGTAAGATCCAGTACAGGGTCTATAAGGATATGTTGCGAAAACACCAGAGCTCTGCACCAATTGTACGAGAAGCAAATTGGCTCTCAAAGACGAAAGAAGCTCTCGCCTTCTGCTGATGAAAGAACTGTAAAGCTCTACAAGGAAAGCATTGTACAAGTGGGTGAGCTGTGGCCTAGGGCTTACCTATCAGCGGTGGATAAGGGCGAAAATCCCACACCGAGTGAGAGTCTAAGCCTGTAGGTATCAGGTACTAAGCCACGAATACAGAGGAGATTCTAGAGCTAATCCAACTTGAGGAGCTACTCAGCAATGACTGGAGAAGAGTATACCAAGTTGACAACTCTTCAATGTAATGAAATAAACTTGTGGGTGGTTTCCACCAGCAAAAAATTGCCAGCTCGAAGTAGTTTAACGATCATCAGTCTCATCCAGGCAGCCTGCAGTGCCACTAAACTGCTGCAGCGTCCATCAATGCCTGGGTCCGAGTTCGGGTGCGCGCAACATCCAAAATTATGAAAAATTAAATTTTTCCAATTTCGGTCGCCCCTAGGCAGTGAATGTCAGGCTCTCCGAGTGTATTTCCGACAGGAGGCGGCATAGAAAAAACTGCAAGACCCTCCATTTGTTAAAAAAAAAAACATCAAGGCGCACACCACAAATTGGAGGAGAAGCTCGGTCGAAAATCGCTTCAGTTTTCCACTGCGCTTTCTATGAGTTCCGAGATTGCTCGGCGTGGTTAGTCACTGGGGTTTCTAATAGGTATTTAACTCATTTTAGTTGTTCTAAGTTCAAATTTTATTAGTCTATGGCTCTAACAGGGACGAAAAATATTCGTTCAGGTAGTAGTTGCTCTCACCACCTGGGGGTTAGAGGTTCAAGAATTTAATCGCGGTAAGCCATGCCTGTCTTAAGAGGCGGCGACTAAAATCGAATAGTTCTCGCGACAGTCTGGTCTTTATATCGGAACACACGGAATTTTATCCGACCAAGGACTGTCACTCCAGCTAGACTCCCCGAAGCCCAATATGGGGGAATTTCTATGCGTTTACAACAACAACAACAACAACAACAACAACAACAACAACAACAACAACAACAACAACAACAACAACAACAACAACAACAACAGTTGCTCTCCAAATTCTCTAGTTCATACCGTTATACGACATTTTATTCACTAAAATCATTCGCTTATCACTGTTAGTTATTTCTATTTGCTCTCATTGCACACACTACAAACAAATTTCCTAAGCTCTTTAACTACTCTCAGCGTAAATGCGTATTACACTCAACTTCAAGTAATCACAAACTGCTGATGATGGGCACACACTTAACAGTGACTTAAAAAGTTGCGCAATTTCCTATTTATCAATAATTTTCAAAAAAAAATTTTTTTTTTTCAAAATCCGTTATAATATTATCCACTGCATGAAATTGAAAAATCTGCTATGCGTGTGTGCTCTCTACACACACTACACACTCTCCATTGCATTGCATTTCACATTTGCCGTTAACAGAAAAATCCAATTCACCAACAAACAACAAACAGCAAACCGTTGCACTCGTAGCAACAACACTCGTATAGTGCGTGAGGTGGTGTGGGAGAGTGAGTGAGCGCAAATAAACTACAATAAAAGTGTCACAACAGCTGAGCGACTGAGCTGCTGAGCGGCTGAGCGGAGTCCCGTAATCGAATTGCATTGTGGCGCGCAGAAATGTCAAAGAAAAAACTTAAATTTGCACTTTTGCGCTGTTGTGAATTGGTGTTACATAGAGTAAATATTGTATTGAATATAGTTTTTTTTGCTTCAAAATTTGTTTAGAATTTTGCTGTTTTTTGTGCGCTTTGAAAGTTTTATTTGCCTGTTGTTGTGTGTTTGCTTGCTCGCTTGCTTGCTTGCAGTGCATGCATGCGTGATATTTGACACAAGTGACACAAGTGAAATGTCAACTGAAGTTTTTGACATTTAAATATATTTTTCATAGTAACTTCATATGGATAGTTTTCCATATTGAAATTCAATTCTGAATGTCATTTGCAAAAGTTAACACACAAGTGCCTGAAAAAAAAATTAATAAATGCAACACTGCGGAAATTGTTTTGTTTGACAGGTGAGAAGGAGAAAATGTATTTGCACAGAATATTGCAAAAAGTACGTGGTATGCGTGGCTTCAGCTGAGGCGTTTTGTCAAGGATGATCCAAGTAGAGTTACTTTCTTCAATAGCCTTTTTTTGACTGATCACGCGTAAGTCGTGCCCCTGTCGTGTCATGTTTTCAGTTCAGTTCAGTATTATTTGGCATTTCTCAACATGGAATGGACTTACGCCTGAACAACATTTACAAATCATTCAACTTCATTCAACGAAAATTCACGTTCTGTAAAGAATGTGTTTCGCGCGCTTCGTGCTCAACTTATGGTCAACATAACCGGCCTACTCTGAGCGTACGCATTCGCAACACCATAACCAATCTTGAGACCCAGCATTCATTATTGGATAATATTCAACGAAGACCGTGGCGAGTCGATTTGGCGCAGTCCGCAGCAACTCAGACTCGGACGTATTGAACGGATTCGTGCATTTTATGTTGAGATCTTAAATCGAAAGCGTACAAAATATAGTTTCTCCAAGAACTGAAGCCGCGCGACCTTCCCAAGCGACATCGCTTCGCTCTATGGACTCTTGAAAAGTTCCAAGAAGATCCACCGACGTTTTCGAGCCGAATTTTATTTAGCAATGAGGCTCATTTCTATCCCAATGGGTATGTAAACAAGCAAATTTGCAACATTTGGGACGAAGAGCAACCTGAAGCGATTCAAGCAAGAGCTGCCATTTCATCCAGAAAAAACAACGCTTTGGTGTGGTTTATGGGCCGGTGGAAAAATCTATCCATATTTCTTCAAAAATGATGCCGATGAGAACGTAACCATCAATGACCGAAGCCTTAAGAAACATAAAATCAACTCCCTTCGCTGGTTAAATGCTTGTCGATAGTTAATGAACGCATAAATCTGGTAATCTCCTCCCCCTCCTCTCTCTCAATTCTTGCTTTAAATAGGCATTCTCGTTTCTTCCAACTTAGTTTCTCAACTTTTTTTTTTTTTTTTTTGTTATTGCCTTTAAATAGAAATTTGTGGCATAGAAAATTTTAATAATAAATTTCCTTTCATTGTTGCTCTCTCTTCTCCTTATATACTCGGAAATTTTTCTTGTTGCCTTCTCCCTGGGCATTTTGGTTGAATGGCATAATTTCTTATTTGCTGATTTTGTGAAAATTGTTGTTATTCAAATTTCATTTATTCATTTTCTTGCGATTCTTCATCTTCTTCATATTCATCTCTCTCCTACATTGAATAGCTTTTTCAAAGGCAACATAAATTATCAATTCAACATTTTAACTATTAATTTTCCTTTGAGGCAATGTTTTTTCAGTTTGATTTGCTTTCTTTTCTCTTCTTTTCGCTTCTTTGCCAGCGTCCAGCGGCAGTGATTGCAAAATTTTTTATGTAAATGAAAATTTACGCTTATTGAGCAAATTTTCATTTATCTCTTTGTGGGAGAATTTAGAGAGGCAAAAAAAAAAAAGAAAAAATGGCAGCGAAGATCTGTGAATGTGGTGGGCGTTCGCAGTGTGGTGTGGTGGAATTGTAAGGAATGAGGTATTTGGTGGTGGGTGAAACTTTAGTAGAATAAACTCTCACACCAGTCTGAAACTATCGCAAAGTGAGCACTTCAATGAGCTTAAAGTAACGTTGTGGGGGGTTCTGTGTTGGAAATGTTTCTTGTAGATGACGCTTAGTGGTCGGTTGTGGATGGTAAGTATAGAGGATTCCCACGTGGGTCTCTACTTGGAACTGCTGTTCTTTGTTAAATTTTGCTCGTTTCAAATCAAATCTTGCTGTTCGAACTATTTCTTCTTCTCTCTTAGAAGTTCTGAAGCACAACGAAAGTAGATATTGTAAGACCTGTGCATCATCGCTTTGCTCGTTCCACCTCAAATATCGATGCGTTGCAAGTGAAAGTGTAGCCGCAGACCATTTCTCGACGTTCTCACGAGAGCTGTGACTCTCTTACGGCACATTATGACGTATTTTGCACTTGGACTTACACCAACATTCATATAAAGTCCAACTCACACTTACACAACACCGCAGTTACGTCGATTGTGTGCTTGAACAACAGGCAGGGAACCGCGATTTTTCCAACAAACTTTCTTCAGCGACGAGAGGCACATTTTCCACGCGGTGGATACGTAAAAAAGCAAAATTGTTGCATTTGGAGCTTCAAGCATACTCAAATAATTGAAGAGAGGCCGTTACACCCAAAAAAACTAACCATCTGGTGCGCTTTTTATGGTCCGGAGGTGTGATTGGACCGTACTTCTTTGAAAACGATAACGGCGAGACTGTCAGTGTCAATGGTCGTCTGATAACCGAGACTCTTTCTGGCCTGCAGTTGAAGAACACGACCTGGACAATATGTGGTTCCAACAGGATTTGCCAAATGCCACACAACGCAAACGAATGGCTCGCTTCATTGTGAGAACAATATCCCGGCTTCGTAATGTCTCGTCTCGACGATGTCAATTGGCTACTGAGATTGTGCGATTTGACACCGTGGGACTGTATTTTTGTGAGGCTGCGCGAAAGATTGCGTTTATGCAGATAAATCTTTCACTCTTGAGCTTCTCAGTGAGTTAATTGCTGAGTTTGCTCGATCTCCGTATCCCAATCAAGCGCACTTAGGCCTGCTGACCCATTGAGGTGAGAAAACCATTTACCCCGAGATTATTGACGCTTGCTGCAGATTGAGGGCTAGACAGTGGCAAAGGTAATGCCGATGACTTCTTCTCGCCCATATCCCTGCAGCTGCGACAGGAGTCATTACAGAAGTGGCTCATCCTGTTGGCAATGAGTTCCCATAAAACAGTGCCTACTTGTAACGCTTAATCAATCAATCAATCAATCAATTCGTCCGTAAACCTTATTCTCAACCAATGCATAGTTTAGTCCGTATTAAACATCCGATCAATCTTGTTAGGTAAGCAAGCGCTTAACTAGTGGAGTAAGACGTTGCTGTCTCTTATGCACGACCAGTCCGCTAGTTAAGCCAGACATGGCTTGGCTGTGGGAAAAAAACGTTGCTTTACCTCTGGGCGCATGTTTGTCGGATTCTCCGGGTTTACTGTGGAGTGTGAAGGAGTAGACCAGCTCTCTCCTTCACACTCCGCTCTTTTGGTCTCCACGGCCTAGTTCGGCACCACCTATTGCGTTCCAGCTCCTACTCATGTAGTGTGCTACTACGGGAGCGATGATGTTTGTTCAGTCTTGTGAGTCTTGTTACCTTGATTCGCTGTCACCGGCAAGAGTTTGTCAAGCCGTAAGGAACATTGAGAGTTAACCACCACCGACGTTACCGCCAGTTATCCAAGCATTACTTAGAGTTACTGGTCATGCTGCTAGTGTGCTCACCGTTGGCCACCAGCCATTCCGACGTCGTTGAGAGTCGACTGCCGCTCACCAGTTGTCCCGTCATCGCTGCCTTGTCGTATCCGCTCTCAATGCAACTATTCTCTACCATATCTCTACACTTAATAATTCTTCTTGGACTTAGGATGTCGCCGCAATAGTTATAGATCCGTGTGTATGTGTGTGGGTGTGTTCGAATTAAGCATACTAATTGCTGTGTCCTATTTGGCAGAGGCTAGTGGGAACTTCGCTCGACTCTGCGACGGTCGAGCTCACCTCAGCCTTTGGCAAAACCCACCCCCATCAATAGTTTTATCAGGCGCAGTCCAACACCACTAAGTACCCCAGTGTAAGATTGGCTTGACCACTGTTCCCCTGTTCCTTAGGACCTTCTTCGTTCACTCCTCTACAAGGCGACTACCCAACAGCTTGTGGTTCGACATTACTTCGAGATACTTAGTTTTAGTGCCACACCGTTCATCCTTGGAAGTTCACACGCCGAGGTCTTGAGAACTGTGTGTGTGTATCTCTCTCTACAACCCACATTTGGGGGAAAGAAAATGTTTATAAGCACATAAAGCTCTTTAGTCTTGCTCGAGGGATAGACTTCTTTCTTACTGTACTTTTAACTAAGAACCACGGAAGCACGAAACAACACCCGCGGAAGAAGCGTTATTCGCGATCGAAGGCGACCTCATTTAGAAAAAAGCATTGTAGTCATCGGTCAGCCACCGTAGCTGAGTCGGTAGTAGTGAGTGCTACCATGTGACGGGTTATGGGTTCAAATTCTGGCCAGATAAAGAACCAAAGTTATAGTAAAAAACTTATATAATGCGATCGCCCCTCGGCCGGGATTGTCAACGCCTCGAAGTGTATTTATGACATAAAGTCAAAGCTCCTCCCAAAACCCCAGCGAGAGTTCGAAGGCGGCTTAGAAAAAAATATGGATCCTTTCATTTGGGGAAGGAGAAACATTAAGACGCAGACCACAAACTAGAGTAGGAGCTCGGCCTAAAATCGCTTCAGAGGTTGAAAGGCTTTAAGGCTCGTTACTTTGATCCTCCAGCTCGAAGCGCGCACTGCAATCAACTCGGCTACTACTTTTACAGAGTTTATTCCGGCAGATAAAATTCTCCTGGAGCCGGGATTTGTATAAAAGCGTAATTTTTTTCTTCTTTTATGAAGGATATGATATTTTTCACAGACTTTGAGAGATCTGAAACTAAAACTGACGTCCCTCGGAGCCAGTTACTCTGCTATTTGTCTTCTGAATCTAAAACTGACGTCCCTCGGAACTGGTCACCACAGTCTGAAGCAACTGCGCGAGCTCTCATCGCTGCTGTTTGTAAGCTGACTCTAAAACTGACGATCCGCGGACCTAGTTCCCACAGTCTGAAGCAACTGCTCGAGCTCTCGCCCATATTATTTGTCATCGCTTGACTTAAATGGTTTTCTAAGCTATTCTTGTGGGCCTGGCAGTCCACTACCCACCTCCCAGAACTCTACTTGGAAGTGTGAGTGCCGTAAGACATCCATTTCTCCGCCGGAGCATTCAAACCCCAACCCTCCGTCATTCAAAACGCCACATCTCAAGCATATAGCCTCCATTTGATCACACGTCAAGCACCAAGTATCTATTACACATTCAATGCATGCATACATACATACATATATATGTAGTAATTGTATGTAAAAAAATGCATCATTAAGCGGCACATTAATTTCGAATATCAACACTTGAAAAAAATAGAGAACGTAAAAGCTACGCATACACAAATCTCCTATATGTCCCTCGCGACGCGTACTCATAGCCAGTAACAGTAACTATGCGAGTCCTTCAACTCAAGCACAACAACAAACACGTGCATATCGATAACAGGCTGCGAGTACTTCAAGCACTCATTCATTATACACCACACTATAGACGATGACGAGCAGGTGCATCATCAACGTTGACAAATCGAAAATCAGGCTACACAATGGGATGTGAGCTGAGTGCTCGTATAGGTGGAGGATGAGAGGTCGAGCTGTTGAACCCGAGGAAGGGGTGAAAAAATGGCGTTTGTTAAGACCGCGTCGAAGTGAGACGCCGCGGCCGTCCGGTGCAACGGGTATACATATTATGAGGACAAGTAGCGGCTGCTGAGTGAGCGAAAGGCGCTTCTTTTCTGGAGGAGGAGGAGGTGGGCGGGCGGTTGGAGCGGATATGAGATGAGCTCCTCGTACAAACTGAATGTGAATGGGAAAAACGCTTTAGGCCAACACTCAATTTGAAATTTGCATTAAGTGAAGTAGTCATCATCATCAGCAGCAGCAGCAGTAGCGCTGGATTGAAGCAAAAAAAAAACAAACTGAATCCCTAACGACCTGCTCATTCGCAAATCAACCAACCTGAACTGAACTCATCACTAAAATGAGGTAAACGAAGCTAAACAGTGTGTGTATGTGATGCGAAGCGGATGAGGCGCGCTCAATGGACGAAACGACGAATGGACGGACGGGTGGGACGGTGGGATGGTATGAAATGCGGCTCGCGCACAAGTGCAACGGCAGGCCGTACAAACGGTCGCACGTTCGAGCTGACTAACAAGCAAGCAAGCAAGGAAGCAAGCAAGCGAGGTGACTGGCTGTTTGCAGCGCGTCAACAAGTCAGCACGTTGGTTGGCTGTTAGCTTAGTGTGCCAGTTGCCATGTTATCCCCCCTCCACACACACGAGCACTTTACACCCATACCAAGCGCTGCCGTGCTGAATCCATTATAATCAGCGCAAAATTCATCGACATAATCGTCCTCATTAACGTAACGTTTAATATCCTGGAAAACCTCGTCAACTCGTCAACTCATCGTTAGCTCATCAAGCATGCGAAAACAACAAGTAGAGATGGAAGAAGAGAGAGACACTCACTCACTCGTATAAATATTTACAAACACACATAGAGGGCTTATGGCTAAGTGCCGTTCAAGCGAGGTCATAGTTGTGCTACGATTTCGTTTTGGATTAGTTTTTTTCGTATTTTCTTTTCTTTTTTTTTTGGAATTTTTGTATGTTTTAAAAACTTTTTTTGAACTTTGTTTTGGATTTTTTCTTTTTCAAATTTTTTTGAAGTTTTAATGCTTTTTATTTTCTTATTTTTTTCTTATTTTTTTTTAATTTCTATTTTTTTCTTTGACTTTTTTAATATTTTTTTATTTTGAATTGATATTTTTGGAGATTTGGTTTTAAAAATTAATGTTGTTTTTGAGTCTTTTTAAATTTTTTATTATTTGTTAGTAGTTTTTTTAAATTATTTTATTTCAATTTAAAATTTTAATATTTTTAATAGTTTTTTTTTTTGATTTTCCTTTATTTTTCAATTTTTGTTTTTTTTTTACTTTTTTTTAATTTAATTTTTAATTGATTTTTTTTTTTGAGATTTGTTTTTAAAATTTTTTGTTTTTTTATTTTTTAATTATTTTGTAGCTTTTTTTATTTTAATTTTTTTGTAATTTGCGCTTTTTAAACTTTTTGTTGCTTTTTGGGTTTTTTTTAATTTTTATTTTATTTATTTTCATGTTTTTTTTTAATTTTTTAATTTCTTTTTAATTCTTTGTAATTTTTATTATTTCCTTTTCGATTTTTTTTTAATTAGTTATATATCTTTTCAAAAGTTTTGGAAATTTTTCTATTTTCTGAAAATTTTTTGATAATTTTCTTATTTTTCTTATAATTTAATACGGTTTTATAATTTTTAATTTAAAATATTTTTTGTTGCCATTTTTCCGAATTAAAAAACACATTTTTGATGTTTTGATTTTTCAATTAATTTTTTTTTTATTATTCCTTTATATTTTCTGATTTTTATTTATTTTGATGTGCTTTATTTTTCGTATTTTTTTCTTTTTAATTATTTTATTCTACTAATTATTTAAAAAAAAATTTTGTTGGATTTATTTTTAATTTTAAATTATTTTTTTTCCAACTATTTTCAATATTATCTAACTTTCTCAAATTTTGTTTTGTGAATTTTTTTATTTTTGCAGGTTTCTCTTTTGATTCTTTAATTCTTTTGCTTTTTTTACTTTTATTTTTGTTTTTGTTTATTATTTATTTATTTATTTATCAATTTATGTTGTTATTTTTTTTATTGATTTTTTCTTTTTTTTATAATTTTTTATATTTTTTTTCAATTTTAACTTTTTAAAATTTGCTTTGATTTTTTTTTTTTCAAATTTTGCCCTAAAAAATTTTGCTTAACTTTTCATTTCTTTTCAATATATTTTTTTAAATATTTTTGTATTTTCTTGTTTAAAATAGTATTATATTTCTGATATTTAAATTTAGTTTGGTAATTTTTTATTAAAAATTTAATTTTTCCCGAATTTTTGTATTTCTATAATACATTTTTATTGTCCGTTTTGTCGAATTTTTTTTTAATTTTGTAATAATTCTTTTTGCTTCTTTTTTTCTGATTTTTTACTTGCTTCTTATTTTTTATAATTAATTTTTTTTTAATTTTTTCAATTTAAAATTTTTATCCCGGAAATTCTTAAATTTTCCAGCTTTGTTTAATTTTTTAATTTTTTTTCTCTTTTTTTATTCAATAAATTATTTAAGTTTTTTGCTTCAATCTCTTTTCAAATTTTTTCCGGAATATTTTAAGTAGTTTCCAGATTTGTTTGTTGTTATTTTTTGTATATTGTGCTTTTTGATCTTTCATTACTTTTATTTCTTCGTAATTCATTTTTATTATTTTTAAAATTTTCCCTCGTTCTCTTTTTGCTTGTTTTTTTACAATTTTTTTTGTTGAAATTTTTGCTTTTGATTTTTTAATTATTATTTTTTTAATTTTTTTTTTTTTAATTTATTTTTCCTTTTTAGATTTTTTGTTTAACTTTTTTATTTATTTTAATTTAAGTTTTTTTTTTTTTAATTTTTTTCTTTTTGGTTTTTTTTTTTCTTTTTTAATTTTCATCTCGACAGTTTTTAATATTTTCGAGTTTTGTTAAAGTTTTTTTTTGTTAATTTTTATATTTTTTTATATTTTTTATCAATTTTTAAAAACATTTAAATTTTTTTAATTTTTTCTTTGGTGATTTTTTTAGTTAATTAATTTTTTAAACTTTTTGTTTTTTTTTTTAAATTTTTTTTTCGGAAATATCTTAAATAGTTTCCAGCTTCTTGTTTGGTAATTGTATGGAAATTTTGCCATTTTTGGGTGTTTATTCCTTTTATTTCTTCTTAATTTATCTTTATTATTTTAAGAATTTTCCTTGTTTCTGGTTTTATTTCCTTTTTTGTCGTATTTTTTTTCTTTTTTTTTTGTAATTTTATTTCGTAACTTTTCCTTTTGATTTTTTTTTTTTAATTATTCTTATTTTTTGCCTTTTAAGCTTTTTGTTGAACTTCTTTCTGTAATATTTCCGATTTTTATTAGTTTTTAATTATGAAATTAAATTTTTTATTTTTTATTTTTAATATTTTTGCTTTTTTGATTTCTGTTAAATTTTTTTATTACTTTTTAATTTTTTTTTTTGTTATTCTTTATATGTTTTTTTCAAGTTTTTTTTTTAATTTGTGTTTAGTTTTTTCTGAATATAAAAAAGTATTTTATTTTATTTTTTTTTATTTCTGTCTTAATTTTTAATTTTTATCTTTTTAGATTTTTACTTATTCAATTCATCTTTTATTTATTGTATTAAACTTCTTTTTGTAATATCTTCTGTTTATTTTTTATTTTTAAAAAAAAATTTAATTTTTTTTTCTACTTTTGTCTTAATATTTAAACTTTTATTCTTTTTATTTCATTATTTTAATTTAATTTTATTTTATTTATTTTGTTTTTTCCATTATATTGTGTTTTTTCTGGAATAAAAAAATATTTTATATTATTTTTTCTATATTTTTGCCTTAATTTTTCATTTTTATCAATCAATTTTCTTTTTTTTTTAAATTTATTTTATTTTATTTTATTTTATTTTTTTACTTATTTTATTTTTTCCACTATTTTCTGTTGTCCCTCATGCCATGTGCACCTGTTAAAATTACATTTTTCTAATTTTCCGTCTTATTTCTGTTATAATTCTGTTATATTCAATAATTTTTAGCATTTATCAAGCACGCTTCTGCGAACTTTGTGTACACTGGGAGCATTACATATAGATCACTTCAAGTACTCAAATATGCCTATAAACCGCATATTAATCATATAAATATGTATCTATGTATGTGTGTATGTATGCTTTGAATTATCCTTACCATCATTACTCCCGTTATATTTCATTAAATTCGCTCAACTAAATGAGTCGCGCTGAATAACTGTTCTTCGGTTTGACTTGACTCGAGACTCTCGCTTGCTTGGTTGCTTTGATTGCTGCTGCTGCTGTAAGTTGATTGATTGATTTGGTTGACTGGCTGATTGAGTGTGGGTTGTGTGTAAAGAGATTGTGATTGCGCTTGGCTGGTTGTGAGATTACATTGGGGGGCGATTGAAGCGTATTTCGCGTGAGTTTCATGCAAGTAAATTTGATTGGTACGAAGGAAAAAATAATAATAATTGTGAATAATCCATTTCTTTTTTTCAAGTGTGGTTTTCACCACAAACCACCACAGTTTCTATTTATCAATTTTACAAATCATTTTTTTAATGAAGCAGAAATCATTTTGCAATTGTATTTAGCCCCCTTCCTTTGATTTTCTGCATTCGTATATGGAGAGGAAGTGAAACCCATTCTCTTTTGCGTTTAATTGTTGTTTGTAAATAATTTGCATTAACGGTACTCATCGTGAGATTACATTGGTGAATTATATTCGTATTTTAAAGGTAGTGAGTTGTCGAAATCGGTTTGGTTTATGAGAAAACCTTATAATCTGGTAATGATGGTGTAGAGGGTTTCTAATGTAGAGAAGGAGAGACACAGAACGAAAAGAGAGTAAATAAGCAGTAGGAAGATTTCTAAAAATCGTTCTTAGAAGACCAAATATCCCACGACCTGTTTATAAAACCCTCATCCCCAAAGAGAACTATTTTTTTATGAACGAAAACTCGTCGAATCTCTCTCTACACAAAGTGGCTTTAAAGCTCCTGACGATCTTTGTTGAAAATACTGGTGCTCAAAGCGTCTCTTAGATCTTCACCTCCGACTTTTTGATACCATGACGATATGAGAAAAAATTTGTTCGGTCCCAAAATCGATGAACGGAAGTTGTGGATACAGCTAATCAAGCTAATAGCTTACGCGGCCTCCTCTAGACATAAAGTAATGGTAGTACTATGGGTTGCCGGCTGAAGTGAGCTTAAGATCTCACTTTGACGTGGGTTGGGGTTTTTGCTCCTCGCCCTCTCCTTTGCAGTTTCTGCAGCAGCTTACGATCTGCCAGAACTTCTTTTACCTTAGGACATGTCTCCATTTTTAAGGAATACATTTCTCGTCATCTCTTTTTGTACCATTTCGTCCAAGTTTGCTCAGCTTTTGCGGTAAGCCGTAGTTTTACTATACCTTAACACCGGTCTTCTCATTTCGAAATCCCTAGAGAAGCAGCTTTCACATGACAAAAGGTATACTGATGCGTTCTTTACTTGAGAAGAATCTGCCTGATCATCCCCGGGCTATTATTTCCCTTCATATCTCTTTGCCCAGGGACACATATGGACACATAGCCTGTTCTGGGTGACCATCTTCATCACTAGTTCCACTTTATTTGAGTTGGCGAAGAGTCCGTAACATGTGGGCCAATACGAGATCCGTCGAAATGTAACGTCACATAGGTTTTGTGGGAACATGCCGCTTACCTCTCCTCAAGTCGAACAGTTTTTTCTTTCACAATTCTATGACGAACCCTTTATAACTAACCAAGTCACTTTTAGCAGAGATTCTCCTCTGAAATTGAGGGATAAATAATCTTAAACACGTGCCCTGGCAAAGGACGACCAAAAAGCCCATTTATCTGTGGTTTTATCGGGATTTTAGGCTATTTTGTTTGGTTTATGGAAACATGGCTCTTACCTTCCCTCGAGTCGAACTGTGTTTTTTCTTCTCTTAATTCTATGAAGAACCCTTTATAACTACCAAGTCACTTTTTGCAGAGATTCTCCTCTGACATGAAGCCTTCGAATGCCTTTCGAATTTGGTCTCTCCCTCGGTAGCTTGGCAAATTAAAAAAATATGAAAAATATTAAAAAAAAAAATTACAAAAAAAAATGTTTGCTTATTTATCAGCAATTTGTACGCCTTATTATGCGCTCTGCAACATAAATCACCCTCAAAAGGATATGCATAATTTTCCTCTTTTCATATTCAATATTTGCTCTAGTTGGAAATAACTCCTTCGTTAGGCAACTCGCCATTACAAAAAAAAAAAAAAATGCAAACGCATACAATGCGATTTGCAATTACTGTACACACGTATGCATGTATATAAATATATAAAGTATTTTGTGCGAACAATGATTTGCCATGGAACTCAAAGCGAATAGTAGAGGAAAAAAGTTTGGTGAAAAAAAAACTTGAATAGAAACTTTTGTAGCGCACAAGTCAAGGAAGCGCGATTTTTTTTCTTATTTTTTATATTTTTATCAGTTTTTTCTCTTTTTTTTTTGCAAAAATAAAAAATCGCTGCAAGCAAAAGAGGATGCGACACGCAAATGAAGCCAACAATGTTAAGCAGCATAGTTATGTGGTGGGCAGAGAGTATCATGGTGGGAGTGCCGTCGAGAGTGGTGGGTTAGAGCGCCGCTATGCGCCAGCACAGTTATGAGTATTCACTGTGTGTAGCGTGTAAGTGTGGTAGTTGCTTTTGATTTTTAATGGCGGTCTGATTTCCATTTTTCTATTTCATTTTCTTCTTCTTTTTTTTTCTTTCCTTCACATTTTCCCACTCAAGCAATCATAATAATAATCATTCATCATCGTCGTAATAATACATAAATAATAAATCACAAGCGAGTGAGGGGAGATCAAAAAGCGTTGGTAATGATGGTGTAAGAGTACGAGTGTGTGTTGTGTTGTGTTGTGTTGTATTGTGGTGTAGTATGGTAGCGATGGTGGTGTTTGGTGGTAGGAAATTCATATTGCAATAACAAATAACAAGTAGCACGTATTAGGGGGAACAGCTGCAGCAATGTGAAATGATGGCAGTTCTCACATCGAATGTATGCATACATATGTGCATATGTATGTATGTACATACATAGATTTATTTGTATGACCGACTGATTGAATGCCTGTTTGCATGCATGATGAATTGTGCTGCGCAGTATTTTTCATACTTTTTTTTTTTTTTGAGAAATTTATGTGCTTATACGCGTAAGTGTAGTTTTATAAATATTTAAAAATATGTAAATATGTAGATATGTATGTATGTACGCTCAAGTGCTGCCATAATTGCACGACGCGCTATTATTCTACTCGTTATCTCTCTAATGTGTAAATGTGACAGTTTTTATTCCTTGGGCATAGAAATTTTGTATTTGTTTGTGAGTAAAAATATATATATATATAAATCTCTACATAAATATGTAGATCTAGATACATACATACATACATACATAAATATTATGCCAATGTAAGGAGATTTCTTTGTAAAATTTGTTTGATAAGCACAAATTCATGTACGTACTTACATATATACGTATACGACCGTGTCTGCGACGCTATATTGAGAAGGAAGAAACTGATAAATGTTCTTCTTAAACGAATCTAGCTCCAGAGCTACCACGGATCCTTTTACCCAAAACCCTAGCTTCCTAAACAGGATTATGTCCTCTGCTCTCTCGCAGAGGCACAGAATGAGATCAGCGTATGTTGCTTTGGAGTAGTGCATATTAATTTGAAGTATCTGCACCATACTGAGATATTTCCAGGTCCAAAGCTTCGCTTTCATCTGTTTCACTAACTGACTAAGACAGTTGCGTCTATATCCCTCATTCAGTGTGAGTGCGCGAGTTGAGGTCGAGGTCAGTTTGAAACCGTCCCATCGCAAGTTGCTAGATCGGCAGAACCACTTGTGACGTTCTTTCCCTCTCTGTGTGAAGCCTTAGCTTTCTTGTGAAATTTTAAAGTGTTGGAGTAGAAGCTGTAGCTCCACTACAATCCGCCAGAGCCAGAAAGAAGGAAGCATCATTTGAGATGCATCTCACAAAACTCTGCTTCTCCTTGACTTCGTCAACTTGGACCATCCTCCAATCGATGGTGGTTGGTGAGTAGTTTCTAATTGCCTAGACGGATGGGCTCTAAAATTTCTTTCGGGTTGGAGAGCTCTGCTGGCATCCAAAATCAAGCTGATTGTCTGCTAGGGATATCGTCTCTATTCACAGCCACCGAGTCTGCTTCATCTAGAAATCCCCAACATCAGCTATAGCGATATAGAGTTCTACCACTTTATTGCTTTCAGGGGGTTGCGGGTTTCCGCTGCCTATTTCTAAAGCTCGCTTACCTCTGCCAGCAAAAATGCCTTTTTTCCAATTGAGGCTTGCCTTTTGTTACTCCGTCAGTTGATCGGTAGCGATGGCGATAAGCCTTTCACAATACTTGTGGCTGCTTTCCTCCGTTGCAGTTTTCTGCTGGGCAAGGCTTTACTGAAACGGACCCCCCCCACTTGACCAAAATTGAAGTATTTGCCTTTACCCCCTCTAAGGGTATAGGTTTTTTCTCGCCGATCGGGGTTTCTTTTCCTCTTGGTTCTATGCGCTGGCTCCTTTGAGTCCTGAAGGTCGAAAGGGTTTCGAAATAAGGGACCGGGCAGCCCTTTTCGGCTCCATGGACGAGGCTCCCAATGATTTAAGGGGTTAGTTTTTGCCGCCGTATCCAGCGGATGCATTTTTACCCCTGCAGGGAAAGGGAAGAGAAACGGTCGACTACGGTGGAGTTTTATGGCTCCATTGTACACTCTTACAACTCAAAAAAGCTCGAACCTCTTGATCTGCTTATTTTTTGTTGCAATAATTCAATATTGTAGAATTTATGACGCTTTCTAAAAGCTGCATCTCATTCTTCTTCTTCTTCCTAACAGGTGTAAGCAACGCCTTGTAAGAGTTTAGCGTCAGCTGTGTCTTCTTTTCCCAGATCGACGCGAATTCGAAACAACAAATGATGCCAGGACCTTCATTAAACTGTATCATTCAACAGACCGGATGTTATTCTCCTCCATTTCTCGTTCCTATACGAATATGCTTCGGACATTCGAACCTTCAGCCATTACACAGTTCCCTTATATCGAGTTAGTGATGAGTGCTCTCAGCGAGCAGGAGCGTAAGTCGAGTAGAAAGCTCGTCAGAATGGAGGACTGTTCGCCTACATACACACTTCTTTTCGTAGTTCGGCGAGAATTCGAGACCCCAAATGATGTCAGGACCTTCTTCAAACTCTACCATCCAACAGACCGGATGTTCTCCACCTCCATTCCTCGTTCCTATACGAATATGCTCCGGACTTTCAAGCCTTCGGCAGTTACAGTTCCCTCATACCGAATTGGTGATGACTACTCTCAGCGAGCAGGAGCGTAAGTCCAGTAGAAAGCTCGTCAGAATGGAGGAGTGTTCGCCTTCACACTGTAGCTCCTCGCCAAATGGATGTTTGTTAGCTACCCAGAAGATATTTGGTCAGGCCGGGGCCTCCATTTGTAGAAGGAAAATAAGAAGAATTTTATAGAAAATAAATAAAAAACAATAATAAAATAAAATAAACTTTTTTTGAATTTTTTTTTTTCAAAAAAAATTTAAATTTTTTTTATAAAAAATATAATTTTTTTTAATAAAGTTTGAAAAATATTTTGTTTTTAAATCTTTTTGTAAATTTTCGGAATTTTTGTTGTCCACAAAACTAGTAAAATATTCATAATTTCTAATCACAGCAATTACTAAAATCTTTCATTGAATGCGCTGTCATAACAAATCCACCATAGATTTACGAACGCTATTCAACTCACTCATTCATTCATTCATTCATTCATTATTACCAAATTAAATAATATTAAAAATTAAATGACATTTTAAATTAGATTAAAAACCGCGCACTAGCCGTCCATTGAATGTGGCGAGTTCAATGAAAAAAAAATTAACTAAATAAACCGCAACGAAACAACAAAATCAGCTTTTATGTCACAATATACACACACGCGTTTACTAACAGCCACTAGAGGCGAGCATAGAACCAAAAAAACCAAAAAAAAAAACAGTCACAAAAACACAAATCAACCAACCACTAAACAACAAACTCACTCTCCTAAATACATAAACACACTTACGCCTCATTAATATATCCAACTAAACGGTAAATGTATCAACGCCAACCAACCAACCCACCCACGCCATTGCAAGCACAACAACACATTTCATACACATTACACACTGCTAAGCTGAGTAGACTACTCACACACAACACAGCTAGCTACAGCTAGCGAGCACAGAGCACACTCGGCTCACACTGTTCTGCTGCATGCAGCATGTTCGCGCGCTCTTTTCTGCACACACAATGGATGTATGTGATTTTTTGTTGCTGCGCTCTTTACACTACGTTTATGGGAAATTTACCTGCAGTTGAAATGCAGTGTATGTGGATGCCATGAGCAGCAAACAACCCTCATTGAGAGTTCATGTAGTACGTGTATGTGTTGTGTGTGTGTGTGTGGTGAGTTGTTGCCACTGTGTCGTCAACGACAGCTGTGTTTGCTTTGAAAATTGTTTTTGTTTGTTGGTAGGTACTTTTGTTGAATTTTTTATTTTTTATTTTTGCATTTCTTTTGTTCACTTGCCATTTTTTTTGTTTCTCACAACTCATGCTCCTCCCTGGCATATTAAATGCATTTGTTGTTTTTTTTTTTGCTTGCGCTATCTCTCTCTAACTAAGCAAATTGCGAGAGCACTCTACTCACACTCACTGCAGACAGCCTGTAGTACTCAATTCGGCACGTTTATATGCATGGATGTATGTATGTGATGTGTAGTTACATAAGTGGCAGCGACGGCGGCCATTCGTCTCCCGCTGTGCTGCGTTAGTGCTATTGTTGATGATGCCTTAATTTTCGATTATCCTTAATGCGTCTAATTCTTTGCGCAGCAGGCAGCCAGCCGGCAGCAGCTTCTTTATAACAGTTGCTCTTCAAGACATTTCGACAACATTTCTACATTTTTACTCTTCACAATGTGCCATTGTATTTGGAGCAGTATATCTATGTAAATATATATGTGTGTGTATGTATGTATTATGTGACTACTACTTACTAAGCAGTTTGCTGCCCACACCAGCTCTCTTTCGCTCGCTTGCTTTATTTGTGCGCGCCTTGTTGTGATCCTTGACATTTTGCCTTGTCATAATTATCCCTTCATTAGTAAGATTTTTCTTGCTCTAAGTGGAATTTGATTTCTTGGCTTTTTAGCATTAAACGGCACTTGTTGTTGTTGTTGTTGTTGTTGTTGTTTATGCAAAGTGCTCGTTGAGAGTTGGGTGGGTCGCGAGCGTGAGGTATGATGGCGTAGAGCAGAGTAGTATGTGCATATTTAGTATATGTATATATGTATGTATGTATTATTGGCTAAATTAAAAATTCATTAATTTTAATTGAGCCGAATTGTAGATTTTATGGTGAAGAGAGAAGATTTTACTGAGATTTTTTCATTTTTTACTTTTACTCGGAGGTCACAGTGAAATTCTCGAATGCAGATTTAACAACATTGTGGATTTATAGTGATTATAGTGGATTCATACCAAAAATTTCTATTTTTCTATAAATCCCGTCATACTTTTCGGTGAAGAAATGGGGTCAGTAAAGAGTAATATGAGAGGAGGAGCCGGAAACCTCTAATTTTCCAAAAAAAAAATTATTTCATATGGAGAACGTGAGGAGAAGGCCAACAGAGGGAAATTCTCGAAAATTCTAGGAAAGAATTAAGCGACTTACAGAAGATTTCAAAATCAGAATTTCTTTCATGCACTCAGGAAAAAGGAGATCTGACGATGGACCTTCAGTGCATTCAGAGTTTATGAACTGAACAGCACTTCACCAGCCTGTTTGAATGGCAGTGAAAATAAAAGACCAGTAAATGGTGAACTCGAAAGCTCAAACGGTGCGTGTTGAATGGATGGAAGGACTAGGTATATAGAAGTTTTTATAGCTATTGCCCGTCTGAAGAATAAAAAAACGCGGCGGCAGCAGATGATTTACCGGTTGAGCTATTCAAGCATGCTGGCAAAGAACTGACGGGGTGCTTGCATAAGGGTCTTTGGAGAATATGATCGAACGAAAGCCTGCCCCAAACTGGGAACCTAAGTTTGCTCTGCCCAATTCCACTAAAAAGGAGGTTTCGCAATCTGCGCCAATTGTCATCCTCAATATCACATGTGAGATCTTATCGAGCGTGTTAAAGACCAAAACCAACTCCCAAAAACCTAATGGATCTTATCAGTGTGTGTGGCTTCAGATCTGGCAAATCTACTGTTTATCAGATATTTACATTGTGCCAAATCTGCGAAACGCCTCATGGGAAACGGACACATTTTCGTCGATTTTAAAGCAGCCGCCGGTGGCATGAGAATGAGTTGCCTTTTACATCGCCTTGTCTGCATTTGGTTGGTATTCCCTGAAACCATATACGACTGAGGCAATACCAAAAGTTTTGTAAGTACTGGAAAAGATTTAACCGAGCCATTCGATACCAAATGAGACTTCCCTTCATGAGTTACCCTTCATCCTTTGTCGTTCCAGCTGCGCTTCCGTTTCGCCTTAAAAACTATAGTAGCCAGCCATGAAGTTTGATCAATAGAAGAACAGTCTGTTTGAGGAGAATGAGAGGCCAGGAGAATTTCTTTATGCATGATCCGCACTTAGAAGTATCATTACCATCTATCAATTCTTCAAAACTAGTTCTTTATGCCCAGCAAAATCTGCTGGTCAGCCAAATGCTGGATGAACTCGCTAGGCATGGCAAGATCAAGCAGATAGTATGGCCTTTCTTAAGTGCATGCTGCCTCTCAAAGAGTTTACCTATGAACAGGTCATTTTAAGGTAGAATCACGCAAAGGCTTGCCAAAAACTAAGCAAGTCGGGCTCAAATGGTATGGGAAAAGCTCTGAGAGGGCACTGGGAGGTGGGCGGAAGACCGGTAGTTTCTTTCTCATAGGAGCAAATGCCATGAGGAGCTAAAAAAACATTTGCGTTTCGCCAAATCAGTGTTTTATTACTCAACATGGTATCCTTCTAGCTCTATACATATAGTTCAGTGTCCTTTCAATCCTTGCAGTCCTTCCAAATAATCGGGGTTTTCAAGGCTCTGAAAATAGGGGTTGTTTCTGTGATGACGCCCGCTTCATTCGACTCGAATCTCTTACCGCCTAGACTACTTCTTTACGTTTGGAAACCTGAAATAGACGCAGGGGCAAAATGAGAAGAATATGCTGGTTGGGTTAGCAGTTCGTAGCTCTATTTATAAATTTTTGCCATGATGTCTACACACGTATGCACCACGTTTCCATTCTCCCTGCTGGAACTGCACTTTTTACTCGCCAAATGCGTTCGTTTCTGCCACAAATCAATATCGAATCTGTCCAAAAAGCTCTGAATAATATGCGCCGGTGATCGTTTTACACTTTTCAAAGTGCTCGATGTGAGTGACACCTCGTGCATCTCCAAAAACTGTGTACTTGGACCACCTTGCCCTTCTTTGGTGCACGTTCAACCGGAGAAACCCACTGTCTTGATTGTTCTTAGATCTCTGGTGTGCTGTGGTGGATCCATGTTTCGTCTACGGTTGCGAAACGGCGCTAGAATTCGCTTGTATTGCTGGATTGCGGTTGTACATCGCCAGGCACTGGTGGTTACTTGGTTGCGCTTATGGTGTTCTGTGTGAAAAATCGCGACATCCTTCACGCGGTTAGCTTTTTCATGCCCAAATATTTATATAAAATGTATGGAACCCGCTCAGTTTAGATGCCTACAGCCTCAGCCACCTCAAGTAGTTTTATTCTCCGATGGTTCAATATCATTCCATGGATTTATCGCCGATCTTTGATGTGGCGAGCTCTTTTTGGCGTCACTTGTACTGACACGACCAAAACGGAACTCAGTAAACCACGAGAATGCAGAGTCCCCATAGTATTTATGACGTCTTTCATTGGTTTTTGTGAGGATTCCCACAGAGTATCCTGTTCACCATAGCGGAGGCGACTGTGAGCGGGCGTCGTTAGACCAAAATCTTAACCTACTCGCCTAGTGTCGCCACGTAGAAACCAACTGCAATGAAAAAGTTTACAACGCCACGTTGTAGAGATCTCACCGTTGATGACAGACACAGCAAACGTATTAAGCGTCTATGATTTCAGGTTATGCAACTGGAATGTCCGCTCCTTTAATGGGGAAAGTGCCGCTGCGCAACTGCTGATTGATGTCCTCGTAAGACTAAAAGCTGACATCTCCGCCGGCCAAGATTGCGTAAGAATGACGCAGATGAGTAGATCCTTGAGACATTTATTACTGAGCATATAAAGGCGCATAAATTTGGTGTGGCGGGAGCGGTACTCCGTCGTCGACTCCTGGCTTTCACCTCCCCTCGATAAATGTCTCACCATGATACGCATCGAAGCGAAGTTCTTCAACGTCTCGCTCATTTGTGCGCCCACACCTCGACGGTAGAGAAGAACCATATGACCAAAGATGCCTTCCATGAGCGCCTGGGGCAACGTACTTATGAGCGCTGCCGCTGCTGTATTCGCGTGGAGAGCAGTACGTGCGACTAAGCGTAGGTTCGTGTGTTCGTATACCCCTGGCTAGATCATCACTCAGAAGTGTAGAAAAAAGTTCTCTTAATTGCGGTCGATTCTCGACAGGACATGTCAACTGCTCCAAGTGTATCGCTGACATGAAATAAAAATTCCTCATAAAAGTCCAACAGCCATTCGGCTCGGTGGCTTAGAAGAAAACTGTGGATACCCCCTTTTTGTAATAAAAAAAAAAAACTTCAAATAACAAATTCGGCGAGAAGCTCACTCCAACGGGTGTAAAGAGCCAATCAGCAAGTGGAGAAGGAGCTCGGTTTATACTCGCTTGTTGTTATTGTTGTTGTAATCTCTGGAAAATTCTCCGAATTGGGACTATTGTGGGAGTGACAGTCCTTGATCGGATAAAAATCCGGGTCGTTCTGGATCTTAGTGGCCTCTTACGGCAGGCTTGCCTTACCGCTGGTAAATTTTTGAACCCCTAACCCGCAGGGAGTGTCGAAAATCGCTGCACCGCTAACGGTTATGAGGCTCAGTATATTGAGAGGAACTACAACTACATCCCTCGTCGCGAGCTTACATAGGCATATTTCCTCGGCAGTATTGATGATATTGCCAGCGGTGGGAATTAATTTTAAGTTAACTTGGTAGTTGACCACCTCGACCTCAGTACCCATCGATTAAAAATCAACTAAGCCGTGACCAATATGAGACGATTGTAGGTTTTTCATTACGTGGCGAGTCCCAAAAACCGTCTCCACAGGGTTTTAGTTCATGGTAAGGTTTTAGTTCATTGTAAAGAAGTTTTTTTTTTTGGCATGAACTCAAAAAAAAACCTCCGCATGTAAGTCTAACAGCCACACGGCTTAATACCCTAGATCTTACTCTCGAACTGGCAGCTGCGATGTCGTCTAATGTAGCTGGTTGCACAGGCGACATCTACACTCAAGGTGCTAAAGGACTTTAAGGAGTTGAATTCATTGAAATCTGCGCTCGTTTGTAAATAGTATGCCTTTGACAGGGTTGCATTTACTAATACGAGCAGGAGGCACCAAAATGTCATTAACAAAGTAATACAACAACAAATGCGCGTGAGTGTGAGTGAAAACTCACTCAGTTGCACGGAAGTGCAACTACTTAACGACGCTGATACATTCCCTTTGCGCATGCATATATGGAAACAACAACAACAACAAAGGTGTATGAATATAATATGCTGAGCCACAAAAAAAAAAAAAAAAAAATTCGAAAAAGATATGAAAATGTAGCCTCATTATTTTTTCGAAGCAAAATTTCCGCTGGGAAATCATGCCACACTCGCGCTGGCCCAAAATGGCCCGAAGCGTAGGTGGGTGGAGGTGTGGAAACTCATTTAAATGGTTTTTTGGGTGCAAAAAAAAATTCTTTCAAAATGATAAATATGAAAACTGCAAAATGGATTTATTCCCGCGAGTCATAAGCGCAGCCATAAGTAAATGAAGAAGACACACATGTGCGGGCGCGTGTGTGTGTGTGTGAAGAGGACATTCAGCATTACACGTGAGCAAAGCATACGTTCAGCAGCGCTAAGCACTCACTTCATTAGATATATTTTTTGTTGTTGTTGTTGTAGAAACAACAAATGTGCGTCTGTTGCTCCTCGTCTGCACTTCCCTGCGATGAACTGGCTAAAGGAAGCTGAAATTTGCGCACGTTTGCGGAAAAGAATTACATACGCTCACCGCAGCGGAGAAAAATGCATATTCTTTAAGCACATTATGCATATGTAAATTACAGAAAACAACAACAACAACAAGAACAACAACAACTCCACCAAATGGTATTAGCGTGCGGCGAATGCAATAAATGTTGATGGCAGCACTTTGGTGGGTGGTTTTTTTTTTGCTGCTTTTGGTCCTTTTCAGTTGGTTGGTTGATTCCTTATTTCGTTACGCAACATCCACATATTAAATTAGGAGTAAAAGCGGCGGACGCAAGGTGTGCGGTGGTAAGATATTCACTCCCATAACATTTCTCAAATCTTGTCTTGAATTTTAACGAAAATGAAAAAACATTGAATTTCCGGTGCTGATTAAGCATTATTTTTTGGTGTAAAAAACCAGCATCGAAACCCAGAAAAGACTTGGTAAATACTATGCGGTCCCCGCGCCAACAATTTCAATGGTTAAAAAGTGATTTACTAAGGAGTGCCGTTGGGGTCGTACACCAGTACAAGTGACGTCGAGCGTTCAGGTCGTGCCCGAAAGTGGTCGTTACGGCAGAAGTCGACGCTAAAATCCATGGAATAATATTGAACGATCGGAGAAAGCAAGTGCTCGAGGTGGCTGAGGTGGCTGTAGCTATAGGCAACTCAACTGAGCGGATTCCATGCATTTTATATGAATATTTGGATATGAAAAAGCTAACCGCGTGAAGGATGTCGCGATTTTTCACACAGAACACCATAAGCGTAACCGTGTAATCACTTCAAAGGAGTGCCTGGCGATGTTCAACCGCAATCCAGCAAGACAAGCGAATTCTAGCGCCGTTTCGCAGCTATAGACGAAACATTGATCCACCACAGCACACCAGAGATCAAAGAACAATCAAAGCAGTGGGTTTCTCCGGTTGAACGTGCATCAAAGAAAGCTAAGGTGGGTCAAATATACAGTTTTTTAGGATGCTCGAGGTATCATTCACATCGATTACCTTGAAAAGACGGCGCACTTATTCAGAGCTTTTTGGACAGATTCGATATTGATTTGAGGCTGAAACGAACACATTTGACGAAAAAAAAGTGCTGTTCCATCAGGATAATGGAAATGTAGCGCACAGGTGTGTAGTCACCAAGGGAAAAATTCATAAATTGGGCTACGAACTGCTAACCCAACCAGCATACTCTTCAGATTTAGACCACTGCGTCTACTGCTTGTTTCGAAATCGGAGAAATAGCTGGGCGGTAAGAGATTCGGATCGAATGAAGAGGTTGCCATCACAGAAATCAAAGCTTTTTTTGAGGGCTTTGAAAAAAGGTATTATTTGGAAGGAGTACAAGGATTGGAAAAAAGTTGAACTAAATGTAAAGAGAGCTAAAAGGTGTCTACCTTGAGAAATAAAACGCTCCTTTGCAGAAATTTTTTTTTTATTCAAAAAGTCACTGACTTATCAAAGCACCCTCGTGTATGAATTTTTATCATTTCTTTGATTTATTCTCTCATCTAGTATTATGAGTATAACCCCCCTTTCTACTTGCATTTCAATTGAATAAAATCTTCTTTGGAGTATTTTACAAACACACACACACACACACACATGCACACTCATTTCTTTTCACATTTTCATATTTTGCACAGAAATTGCTAAAACAGCGTAAACAATTATCCGTTAAGCGATAAAGCCACATTTTTTGTCATTGCAAATGCACGTCTGTAGGGGAGGATGAGGAGCCATCTTCACATTTACCTATGCAACGCATACGCTTTCCACTGCATCAGCAACATCAACAGCAGCAGCATCGTCATGGCAATGTCTGTCATCAATTCCATTCAACGAAGCGTTGTCATCAATTTTAAATGAGTGCAATTTCGCTTTGATTTATGCATTTCGTAATATATTTTTCCACAAAGGAAAAAAAAACGAAAATTATTCTTTTGCGCAAATTTTTCTAACTCCACTTTTTTGGCGTGTGCGCTTTATAGAAATTTATAGAATTTTTTTCGATCTTTTTTCGCTTTTTATTATTTTTTTATTTTTTATATGTTTTTCTAATTTTGTTCATAGATTTTTTGTGTATTTTTTTATAGATATTTAATTTTTTTTGATTTTTTTTGATTTTTTTATAGATTTAAAAAAAATTTCTATTTTATTTGAATTTTTTGTTAAATTTTTTGTTAAATTTTTTTTTTCAATTTTATTTGTATTTTTTTTATAAATTTTTTTCAAATTTTTTTTTTTTAGTTTTATTTGAATTTTTTTTTAGATTTTTTCAATTTTTTTTTTTTCAACTTTATTTGTACTTTTTATAGATTCTTTACTAATTTTTCAAATTTATTTATATTTTTTATAGATTTTTCCTAATTTTTTTTTCCAAAATTTATTTGAACTTCTTATTGTTTTTTAAAATTCTTTTTGCAATTTTATTTGAATTTTTTGTTAAAAAATTTCTAATTTTGTTAATATTTTTTTTTTAATTTTTTATAGATTTTTTTAATATTTTTCAATTTAATTTATATTTGTTTTCTATACATTTTTTATAGTTTTTCTTTCTCTTTTATTTTTTCAATTTTATTTATATTTGTTTTATATATTATACAATTTTTTTCAAATTTTTTCAGTTATATTTGAATTTTTTATAGATTAAAAAAAATTTAATTTATTTGAATTTTTTAAATATTTTTTTCTAATTTTTTCTTCAAATTAATTTGGTTTTTTTTTAAGTTTTTTTCTATTTTTATCCAAATGTATTTGGATTTTTATAGATATTGTTTTAAATTTTTTTTTAAGTTTTTATAATTTTTATAGATTTTTTTCTAATTTTTTTTAAATTATATTTGAATTTAAAAAAAAATTAATTTTTTTATATTTTTTTTTTAATTTTTGTAGTTTTTTCTAATTTTTTTCGATTTGTTTTATATTTTATATAATTTTTTCAATTTTATTTGAATTTTTTATAGATTAAAAAAAAAATTAATTATTTGAATTTTTTATAGATTTTTTCTTCAATTTTATTTGTATTTTTTTATAGATATTTTTGTATTTTTTTCCAATTTTATTTTTAATTTTTATAGATATTTTTTTAAATATTTTAAATTTTTTTTATTTTTTTATAGATTAAAAAAAAAATTTTTTTTTTAAATTTTATTTGTATTTTTTTCAATTTTTTTTTTCTAATATATTTGAATTTTTTATAGATTTTTTCCCGATTTTTTCGATTTTTTTAAATTTAATTTTTATTCTTTTTTACAGATACATATTTTTTATAGAATTTTTTTCTATTATTTTTCAAATTTTTTGCAAATTTTTATAGAATTTTTTCCATTATTTTTCAAAATTATTTCAATTTTTTATAGATTTCTCGCCGACTTTTGTCTGATTTTTTTTTTCAATTTTGTTTGTATTTTTTTTACAGATATTTTTTATAGATTTTTTTTCAATTTTTCCAATTTTATTATTTTTTATTTGCATTTTTTTAAAAGATAAGATCCACATGAATGTATGTATGTATCCACAGCCGCCTTTAGCATATCCTTTGGCGTATTTAAGTATTTGTTTTTTCTCTTTTTTTTTATTTTTTCCCCCCATTTTTTGCGCTTCAGATGAATTTTAATACCTTTTCTTATCAATTTTTATTATAATTTCATCGTGTTTTGCTAAATGATTACTTTGTGAAATTTTTCATTGCAATTATTTTAATGTGTTTTTCCTTCTTAACACTGTTTCGCGGTTGAATGGTTTGAATTTTTTTCATCGAACTTTTGTTTTTTTGCTTTACCTTTGTATTTGTATCGCACTTAGCGGCAGATAACTCATTAATTTTGCATTTTACAAATTTTAATTTTCATTTGAATATTTTTCTATATATATATTTTTTTTTTGAACAGAGTGAAAATATTTTAAGTGATAAATGATTTCATAATATTTGCTTGACGCGTGAGGGCCGTATAAAATAGTAGTAGATTTTAATTTAATTATTTTTTTTTTCTAATTTTATTTTAAAAATTTCTGAATTCTCTTCTTCATCTAAATCTCATGAGAAAATACTTTCTCTCTTAAAGTCAGAGCCCCCTTTAGCCATATTTGTAGCATAATGACTAACTGATCTTATCGCAAGGATGAAAAAAGATCTGAACTTTAGAAGAGTCCAGTGAGTTTTTGGCTGGTACAGTTGGAGTTTAGAGGCTTCCTGTGTGGTTTATGGGACTGTAGTTTTCACTTATTGTTCATTGTTCTCGCGAAAAGCTTTTTCCTCGTCAATCGTGAGACTTGACTGGATTTATTGTTACCTAATAATGATTTCTGATTCGCTTTTTTCGATCAGAAAAACTTTTGAATATATATATTTTTTATAACTGTTTCAAATTTTACTTCCACATGATTATCACTGCCGGCACACACTCATGAGAGCGCAGCTGTCACAACGCGAAAAATGGCAGCGCGCCCCTATTAACAGTATCTTTTTTTTTTTCAAACAAACAGACACCTTCTCACCATTGGCGGAAATTAATTTCGCAGATTCGCTGTCGCTGTTAGACTTTATTAAATTAATATGCACCGCTTGGTGCAACAGATATGGCCAAACAGTGAGCTGAGTATAGAATGTGAAAGAAAAAATTTCAAAGAATAAAGTAAACAACAACAACAACGAGGATGGGCTGCAACAAAAACATATGGAAAAGAAATTTAAAAAAAGTAAAAATAAAGTAATAGGAATTTTTTTGAAGACTATTGTTTCGATTTTCTTTTGATATTTAAATTTTTTCAATTTTTTTTTTACTAATGACATCTTTTAAGAAGAATTTCACTCTCATGAAAAAAAAATCATTTTTATACCTAACATGTACATGAAGTGGTGCATTAACTGTGATGCGAATTATGTAAGTGCCAGAAGGAGAAGAGAGAGAAGACCCACCGAAATTTATACCGATCGTATCAGAATCATGAGCTGAACTGATTTAGGCGTGTTCGTTTGTCGGTCTGTTCGTCTATCTTTTCGGAAACGGCCGGATCGATTTTTCAGATTTCAAATTTTGGTTCATAAATTGATATATACATACATATTAAATTGCATATTGACACTAATGTACATTTCATTAAATATAAATATGCTTAATAATATATATGAGGTGTATTCAAAGGAAAAGGTGAATTTTGAATTTTTTTGAAAACTGCTATTTATTCATCAATATCTATTTTGTCCCTTTCGAAGTAAGCCCCCTCGGATATAATACACTTGTGCCAACGCTTTTTCCAATGCTCGCGAAGCTCTTCTGAAATTCACTTTTCGGTATGGCCATATCAGTTCTTTCCTCGATTCTGACTTGATCTCATCAGTGGTGGCAAAACGCTTTCCTCTCATTCGTTTCTTTAGTTTTGGGCATAGGAAAAAGTCGCAGGGAGCCAATTCGGTGAATACGGCTCGATTACGGTTTTGTGTTTGGCCAAAAAAGCCAGAATTTACGTCACGAATTACATACTTGACATAGTGTCTGGTGGGAATGACTCCATCTTGCTTTGAAAAAATTGTTCCTTCCGTTTCGTCGAATATTGCTCTATTTGTGAGCCAAAAGCGCAACAATTTTTGGTCGACATGAGGACTCAGCAAATCTTTCGGATATACGCCTTGCACTACCATTTCAGAACCATTTCTGCAGTGTTTCATCCGTTGATATCATGTGTTTCTGCTTTCATAAGGTTGGTCCATTCACAGTGGAGTATAGTTGTCATCAGCGGATTCTATAGACTGCTGAATTTCAGACTTTGGTGGTGACTTTTGATGGAATTAAGCTCTGAGATTTAAAATTAGTTTGTCATGCAATACCCCGATGTCAATTTGGCCCCTTCCGTCTTCCTTCCTGGTCAACGTCGTTCGAAAGACGGGTTGCTTTGGTATGATGAAGTTTTATATTTGGACATGACTGTACGTATTCCGCTGTATATTTGCAAATTTTCAGTGCGGTTGTTGACCATTTTATAACTCCCAAACTGTATCAAACGAATTTATGGCAAGTGTCTGGTTTCTTCCTTCTTAGTTGAGTTTTGCATATCTTCATGCAATCGTCTCCTAAACTCCACCACTAGTTTTTTCCGCATATGCATATAGTCTCTACACAATTGCTCTGCATAACTCCAAGATACTCCGAGCATGTCTCATCTGTTTCCAGTTCTTTTATATCGAGGCCTACAAGTTCAATGGGAGTGCTCCTGGGAATCTCTCTTTCCTTTCAAGATAGTTATATTACGGCATTTCTCAAGATCAACAGGCATTTTAATGTCATTGGAAAAAGTTGCGACACATTTCAAAAGCTTTTCATGATGGCTTGGTTTGCTGGCACAAAAGCTTCAGATCATCTACGTAGAAGTGATGACTCAATCGGAATCTTCTTCCAGTCTGCCCATGTTTCACCACATATCCGCAGTCTGTATCCCGTAAAATATGGCTGTGAGGGTTCATGCTGAGGATGAACCAGAGTGGACTCAGTGAATCGCCTTAGAAGATTCCGTTGGTGATTTTTATGTCCTGCTCGTGTACTGAGCAACTCCAGATAACGGCAATTTTATTCTAGTTCTCCAATATTGCATAATTTTATCTAAGAAAAGTATTATCTTGGGATTTAATTTATACAAATGCAGCAATGAGGCACTGAATCGAAAGCTTTCATCCAATTAATGTACGCTGCAAAGAGGTTTCTGCTTTGCCTTTTAGATTGTCCAAGTAATACTAGTCTATTAATAATTAATTGCTTTTTACATCCCTTTGATGATCTTATGCACCCTTTCTGTTCTTCTGCAATCAAGTTGTTTGCTTCCATGTGTTCATAAAGGATGTTGGATATTCATGACGTTAGTATTTTATTTTATTTTATTTTATTTTATTTTATTTAATGCCAGAATCCGTCGGTTAGATTCCTGGCAAAAGAAGTCTGATGAGGAGATTTGGTGATCTCCGAAACAGCTGTCACATCCACCAATTTTTCCTTGTTGTATAACAAAATATTCAATTAAAAATAATTTTTGTAACAAAAATAGGCCTTTGAATGCAGTTCATTTACTTATATCCAAAATTAATTTAATTTCATTTATTTTATTTTATTTTATTTTATATTATTTTTTTTAAATTAATTTAATTTTATTTTTTTATTTTTTTTTATTTTATTTTATTTTACTTTATTTTACTTTCTTTTATTTTATTTTATTTAAATTTTTTTATTTTCTTTTCTTTTAATTTTTATTTAATTTAATTTAATGTAATTTTATTTTATTTAATTTTTATTATTATTTAACTAGTTTTTTTCATCTTTTGACTTTCCAAGCGTCGCTTGATGCATTGCTGCCCCTCATTGTAGCCAAGTAACCCTCTTTTATGCAAAATTGCACTGTTAAAAATTTACACCTTCTTGACTTGTGCACATGAAAGCCGCTTATTATTGTACGGGCGCTTTGATATGCAAATTAAAATCATAAATAAACAACCAGAGCTGTAATGGTGGCCATTTTTTCATATTTTCTTCTCATATTTTTTGAATTTTAATGCAAAAAAAACATCTTATGTGTGCAAAAAAAAAAATGTTTTTATGTAAATTTAGATTTATATATATTTTTTAATTTTCGCTTACATCAAAGCCTTCGCCTGCAAAATGGCCGCAGCCATTTGAATGAATGGCATAACTGTTTCTCACACACACGACTTCGCATCTCTGGTGAAATTTGCGCTCGTTCCGCTTCTCTACATTTGCTATTCACCTTTGTATGATTATCAACGGTTTGAGTCTCTTCACATGCACATACATACATAGCTACATATGTATGTATGTATGCAGGTATCTTCAAAGCAAGTGGCAACAATTCATGCGTTACCTACCACCATAAATTCATGAATATCACGCAACGTTGCGCATTTTTGTTTACTTTGCGAGGAAAATAGATTTTTTTATTATTGTAATTTTTTTTTTTAATTTTAATTTTTTTTTTATATTTTTTTTTTATATTTTTTCTTGTCTTCAAAACAGCGAAAATTCACATTTAATTGTAAATGCCAACTCAGTGGACAGTGGCAATATCAGAAAGCGCCATTTGCCGTTATGCAGCAGTGCACCGTTAACCGTAATTTGCATAAATTTCTGTTTTTTTTGCTTTTAGTCTATTCATCACCACCATTTTCGCCTGCTGACTTTTCTTTTCATTAAAATCAACTTCTTTTGAATTTTTCAGTCTTTTTTATTTTTAAATTTATTCATTTGAATTTTCATTGAAAAATTTATTATTTTCAAACTTTATTTTTTTTTTCTCTTTTGTTAAAAGTCACTTAAGTGTGGCAACATCAAAAGTTAACGGAAGGCCATGATTTTTCTTTTACACTCATTTCACATCTGAGTTGTTAACGGTAATGAGCGCCATATTCGAGAGCAGTAATCGAGAAATCAAAGAGCAGCTTGAGTTGCTCCGAAGTCTGGCCTAAGACTGTAGGACAAGAAGGTAGTCCTTCAAGAAACTATAAGAGCAAGGAAAGTTGGCTGAAGGAAAGGGTGTAGTAAAAAGGGAAAACTAACGTAGACCAAATTAACTTTTGGCCAGTTCAGGAGCACCGCTTGACACTCTCTTTGTATATGGGCAGAACCCCAACTCCTTTAGGAACTATTAGGAGAGAACTTCAATTGAACCTTGAGCATAAGGCTCCGAATAAATGGAAACCCACATACAACTGCAAGCGAGCGAAGTAAATTTGCTTCAACTAAGAACGAACAAAAACAAAATACAGTTAAATATCAGTATATCTAGACTAACAGCCACATTAGCGGGTTTCATTCAGGCCATTTGGGCAGTCAGCATGACGAGTAACAAAAAACAAACACACGAAGAATCAATGCAATAAATCCCTTATCGTGAATAGCTTGAGGGCTTGCTTGAGGATCGAAAAGCTACCAATTTCTTCGGCTCTCTTTGATCCATAGCCAGATCTGACTGATCAGATTGCATGTGGATTTCTTACGCCACCTGCAATGGGCCCTACTGATGAAGGCCAATCTTAGCTGGTTCTTTTTCGGGCGTAAAGAGGTATGCCCGAGATGTGTGAAAAATTTGCTATAGTTAGAATAGTTTCCCTTGTAGCTAGCCTGTCTGCCACACCCTTCCCAGGAATGTTCCCAGGAATGTCCAAGCCACGGAGGTTTTCTTACATCCTCTTTAGACGTGTCCTGATTGCGTTAAACATAGTTCTTTGGGCTCCTTCTTTGGCGTGGGTATCACCGTTACGCGATTATAGCCGAATTAACAATGACCAGTTAGTTGTTTCTGCTTTTAGCCGTTCGGCGTCAATTCGAGATACCCAAGTGAAGTTGGCTCTTTCTTAACCAGAATTCCTCTTCTTCCACTCTCAACGGCGGTTAGTACATTGAAAACTTTCATAGCTGAAGTGCTTGCATCCATCGGGACAACTTGCGACCCAGCCAGCGTAGCCGGTGCCTATTTATTCGCTGAACTATGTCAATCTGGTCGTATAATTCGTTTAGCTCATCGTGCCATCGCCATTTCCAATACACAGACAATAATAAATCTTCAGCAAAACCTTTCTCTCGAAAACTTCTAGCGCCATATAGCAAGATGTGAGTCCTGAGGTGTTTGTGGACTTTGGTCTTCGTTGGTTGAGAGCAGAATTTACTTGCCTACTCAGTCCAAAGATACTACATCTTTTGGCAAAAATGATTCTGTGTTGGATTTAAAGACTGACATTGTTGGTGTTGTTAACGCTAGTTCCTAGAATGCTCGAAGTTTGATCACAGGAAATATTTCGTCTTATCCTCATTCACCATCAGACCTCACTTCCTTATTCAATCTGACTTCAATATCATCAAACTGTATAATCTTTACAACAGAAAGTATTACATGTCGTTATTGAAACGTTTGCAGGAGGAAATCACCTTTGAAGAGAGTGCTACTTCACCAAGACAACGCACCGTGTCAAAAGGCAGTGAAATCGTTGGCAAAAATCCATGAATTTGGCTTCGAATTGCTACCACATCCACCGTATTCTCCAGATTTGGCGACTACTTCCTGTACTCAGATCTCAACAGAATGCTCGCTGGAGAGAAATTTTCATCGAATGAAGAGATGATCGCCGACACTGAGGCTTATTTTGAAGCAAACGACAAATCGTACAACAAAAATGCCTCCGATGGTTCTTCCGTTGACTACAATTTTCGATGACTCGTTCGAGCATTTCGACTGGTAACTGGCGAATGACACGCGTGATGTTTGACTCCAAGCCCGGAATCGAAGCGGGGTTTTCCGCATAGACTTTAGACTTTACATATTCCCACAGGAAAAACGGTCTAAAGGTGTGATATAACACGATGTTGGAGGCCAATCGACCGGCTCAAAATGTGAAATTATCTGCTCACCTCAGGTGTACTCTCAATAAATCCATTGATTGATGCAATGTGTGGGAGGGAAGTCGCGCCGTCTTGTTGAAACCAAATGTTGTGGAGATCACGAGATTCCATTTCAGGCATCAAATAGTCGGTTATCATAGTCGTACCGCTGATTCCACCGGCCCACAAACTATACCAAACCGTTGTTTTTTCTGAATGAAATGGCAGGCGGCTCTTGAATCTCTTCAGGTTGTCCTTCGTCACAAATGTGGCAACGGCAATTTTGCTTGTTTACATACGCATTGAGCCAGAAATGAACCTCATCATGGAACACAAATTGCCTCTAAAACGTCGGTGGATCTTCTTCGAAATTTCTCAGAGCCCATAGAGCAAAGCGATGTCGCTTGGGAAGGTCGAGCGGCTTCGGTACTTGCACAGGCTTTGTTTTGTACGTTTCCAATTAAAGATCTCGACGTAAAATGCGCCAAAACGTTCCATACGTCAGTCCGAGTTGCTGCGAACGGCGCCGTATCGACTCTCCACGATCTTCGTGTACACTCTCAGCTACGTACAGCCGCTATATTTTCTTCACTGGACGTGCTGGACGATCAACTATTCGGTCGAATATTATCCAATAATGAATGCTGGGTCTCAAGATGGGTGATGGTGTTGCTGCGAATGCGGACGCTCAGTAGGCCGATTATGTTGACCATAACCTAACCAATATACATATGTTTGTACATTTGACATTGAAACCACTTGCCAACTGCCATCCATATTAATAAAGTGTCCGGTGTCAAAAATTACACCGCTAAAGGTGTTGATGAAGTAACAACAGCAAAGGTGAGAATTATCCATTAGCCCTAGAAGCCTACAAGCTTAAGCTAAGCAAAATTAATTATTAAAAACCAATTCTTAACTAGTAACAAAGCCAACCACCGCCAACGGAGAATAATTTCACTAATTGTCCTGCTGCATATTATCATTACATTTTTCACACAAATTAGTAGCAACAAAAACAAATTTCCTTAATCACCAGTTATTTAAATGTCAAAGTGGTTTTTGAGATTTTAATGAGATGAAATGTGATATCATCGGAATGAACGGAAGTAAGCGGCAAAGAAAAAAGGTGTGGAAATTCGCGCCACAGAAGAAAGTAGTCAAGGAAAATTAGTAGCAGAAAATTCGCTGCCAAGCAGTAAATAGAAAAATTAAAAGTGAAAAAAGGAAAAAAAAATTGATTTCCAAAGTGGAAAATTCCTAACGAGCTAGTGATTGGGGAAAAGATGGCGAGAAACTACGTAAAGGTGAAAAATAAAAGGAAAAAATTACACAAATTGGATTGCAGTCAAGCAATATGCATATCATCAGAGTGGTCGTTAAAGACCTTTTTTTCCTCAGCGCTGACTAAAAGAGAAAATAGTTTTTGACAAAAAAAAAAAAAAAAAAAAAAAATTTGGCTTAAGTTGAATCTGCGGTGTAGTGCAGTGTAGCTGTGCTGCTGGTTATGCAGTTGCAGCAGCCAAGCTATACTCAACTCCTACGCTTGTGATCACATCGCACCTCTCGCAAAGGTGAAAAATTTTTTTGAGAGAGAGAGAGGTAACCAACGCATGTGAAATCCTTTATCATGGCTAAAAGAGATCGAACTTTAGCAATTCTACTCCGACATATTCGGTTTAAGGGTTTACTAGAGTCTATGTGCAGCGTCTGTTTATGAAAAGCGCGTTTGTGTGAGGGAACTGCCCATTGTAGTCATTTGCCATAGTCATCATTGGAACGGAAGTTTCTCATCCGAGGGCATTGTCTCTTTTTTCTTCGAGCTGATTCCTACTTGATAGATTCCACTCACAGTCGCACATTTGATGTATGGTGCATGCACCTGGAATGTTCGGTTTCTTAATTGTGGAGGAAGGTACTGCGGCACAGCTGGTTGATGTTCTCGGCGCACCGTCAGCCAGTAGATGTGGCGAACACGACAAAAAACGGAAAAGAAAATCCATGGGAATTTTTTTTTTCAGGGACATTTAATCGTGGTGGAAGAGAAACTTTTTTGCCGTGTCCTGGCCTCGGTAGAGGGACGCCTCGTCACAATTTGCATCAAAGCGAAGTTCTTCACCCACCCAAACGAGCTGAAGCTGATCGATTTCGCCGAGGTTCGAAATACTAGATTCCATGGCTGTCTCCGGTTCGAAGAACTCGTAATCAAAGCGAACATGTTGTGATTGACGGAAGACGAAGGCAGAAGAACGATTTTGTAACCGACATTCAGAGTAGTCCAGGAGAGAAAAGCAAACGAAAAGAAAATGCAAGAAAAAGGAAAATATAAAAAAGAAAACGAGAAGAAAGCACAGAAAAGAATATGAAAAAAAGAAAAGAAAGGAAAGGAGAAAAAAAAGCTACGTAAAGAAATGAAAGAGGAGGAAGTGAAGAGAAGGGAAGGAAGGGAAATAAAATGAGTGAAAAGAAAGGAAAGGAAATGAAAAGAAAAGAAAGGGAAGGAGAGGGAGGAACGGAAAGGGAGAAAAAGAAAGAAAAATAAAGGACAGATAAGAAAGGAAAGGAAGAGATAGGCAAGGAAAGGAAAGGAAGGGAAACAAAAGGAAAGGAGAAGAATGGGATGGAAGGGAGGAAGGGAAAGGAAAATAAAGTAAAGGATAGGAAAGGAAAAGAAAGGAAAGGCAAGGAAAGGAAATGAAAGGGAAGGAAAGGAAAGGGAAGGAAAGGAAAAGATAGAAAAATATAGGAAGAAAACGGAATGGAAAAGTAAAGAAAAGAAAAAAAGAAAGGAAAAGAAGCGAGTGGAAAGAAAGAAAAGAAAAGGAGAGGAAAGCGAAATAGTGTAACGTAAAGGAAAGGAAAGGAAAAGAAAGAAAAAGAAAGGAAAGGAAAGCAAAGAAAAAAATATAGGAAAAAAAGAAAAGGAAAGGAAAGGAACGGTAAGGTAAGGAAAAAAAAAAGGAAAAGAAAGCAAATATAGGGAAAAAAGGAAAGGAAAGGAAAGATAAGGTAAGGAAAGGAAAAGAAAGGAAAAGAAAGGAAAGGGAAGAAAAAATAGGGGAAAGAAAGGAAAGGAAAGTAAACGAAAGACAAGGAAAGGAAATTAAAGAAAATGAAAAGAAAGGAAAGGAAAGGAAATGAAAATAAAGGTAAGGAAGGGCAACGAAAGAAAAGGAAAGGAAAGGCAAGCAAACAAAAAGAAAGGAAGGGAAAAGAAAGGGAAGGCAAGTAAAGGAAAGGAAAGGAAATAAAAGTAAAGGAAATGGAAATAAAATAAAGGAAAAGAAAGGTAATGATCGGAAAGGAAATGAATGGAAACGAAATGACAGGAAAAGAAAGGAAAGGCAAGTAAAGGAATGGAATGGAAAGGAAAGGAAAAGAAAGAAAAATATAGGAAAAAAAACGGAATAGAAAGGTAAGGAAAGAATAGGAGTGGAAAGAAAGGAAAGAAAAGGAGAGGAAAGAAAAATAAAGTAAAGTAAAGGAAAGGAAATGAGGGGAAATGATAATAAAGGAAAAGAAAGGTAAGGATGGGCAACGAAAGGAAAGGAAAGAAAGAACGGAAAGTAAAGGAGTGGAAAGGAAAGGAAGGAAAGGAAAGGAAAGGAAAGGAAAGGAAATAAAAGGAACGGAAAGGAAAGGAAAGGAAAGAAAAGGATAGAAAGGAAAATAAATGAAAAGAAATGAAAGGCAATAAAGAAAATAACAGGAAACGACAGGAAGAAAGGAAAAAATACAAGAAAGGGAAGGCAAAGAAGTGAAAGGAAGAGAAGGAAGGATAAGCAAAAAAGTAGAAAAAAGAAAGGAAAGTAAAGGAAAGGAAACTAAGAAAGCAAAAAAAGGAAAAAAGGAATGAAAGGACAGGCGAAGATATGAAAGGAAGAGAAGGAAGGGAAACTAAAGAAGTGGAAAAAAAGAAAGGAAAAGGAAGGATAGAATGGCAATGAAAGAAAATGAGAAGTTAAAATCAAAGAAGCGGAATGAAAGGAACGGAAAAAATTTAAACAAAGGTATATGAAAGGAAAGGAAAGAACGGGAAAATAAAAGATACCGAAGGAATGGAAAGGAAGCGAACGGAAGGGAAAAATATATGAAAAGGTAGAGGCGAGAAGAAAATGAAGTGTTGGAAAAGAACGAAAGTGAAGAGGAGGAAAGGAATGGAAGCCCAGATATTAAGGAAAGGAAAATCCAGCTGGGAGGAACCAACCAAACGCGGGTAATTAGAACAAAAAATAACGGAATCTCAGCTTCGTCTTTTTTTTTTTTTAGTAACACACGCACACAATCATGAATATATTTACATACATACATACATATGTACTATAGTGATCTACCACTCACCCCATCCTCAGCGCCTTCAGCCTTCAATGCAAATGACATCTCACCAAACAACACTCGCTCTCGCCTCAGGCATACGCCTGCTGTGCAACCAACTACAACGCGCTACGCACACACGCGTCAAAAGATTATGACAAATTTGTATCACCACAAATGAACAGCCGAGGCAGCAGGAGCAGCAGCAGTAGCAGCAGCAAGTAGCGTGACTTTGATGGAAACTGCGCAAAAAAAAAACATAAGGAAAAGAAAATAATAACCGTTAGAGTATAAACAAGGACAAATAATGAGAATATAAGCATAAATATGTGGATAAGGATAATGAGTGGAGTGTGGGTAGTGGAAAATTCGTGCACAATGAGACACTTTGACATGCATACATGCATACATACATACATACATACATACATACATACATACATACATATATATATTACTTTATGACAAATTTACGTTCGAATACAAAATCATCTTGTTGATATTGTTGTTGTAATGCATAGCTAACTGTTTTTTTCTTGCAATTTTTTTGTTTGTTTTTGCTTTGAAAAATTCTTGCAAGGAAAACTGTGTTGTTGTAATATTGTCTTGGCATTGTTTGACAAGGTGTAATCCCAATCATAATTGGTCGTTGGTTGGCTGAGAAGTGGAATAATAATGGAAAATCATTAAATGCGTAGTAATGAAAAAAATAGAAAATAAAGTGCCAAAGAATCAAAAAAAAAATCCCACGAAATCCCTTGATATGAGAAATAGTGGTAAAAATGAAATTTGAAAAAAATTTTCGGAAAATATTTTTACACCATTTTTGGCAACAATGCGATTAAAGGGAATAACACTTTGTGACAATTATAATCTCATAAAATGCATTGTTGAGCTGCCAAGCTGTCAGGAAATGACTGCGAAGAATTGAATGCCAAAAAAGGAACATCTGTGAGAGCACAAAAAAGATTTAATTGTCAATCTATCTTCCTCGAAAGTATAAAATTTTCTTAAAAAATTGTAAGAACTGAAATTTGGCGGACGGCTTAGACATGTCTTCGTCCCTTAATTTGGATTTGGTGATGTTGCTAAGCTGGCTATTTCGAGGTTCGCTAACATTTTAAAGAAAAAAATACAGAAAATTCAAATCAAATGGGAAAGTTTTTTATTACCATTCGAAAGAATATTTCTTGGAATTTATTTTTTTGAAGTTTATCTCATTCAAATGTCGACAGCGGCTACGTCTCAGATGGTCCATCCGTTTCGTTCGAGCTTTTTCGAGCATTCCGACTGGTAACTGGCGCATGACATGCGTGATGTTTTTCTCCAAGGCCTAAATCGAAGCGGGATTGTCCTCATAGACTTTACACTTTACATATCCTCACAGGAAAAACGGTCTAACGGCATGATATCACACGATTTTGGTGGCCAATCGATCGGCCCAAAGCGTTAAATTATCTGCTCACCAAGGTGTTCTCTCAATAAATGAAATGAATGATTGATGCGATGTGTGGGTAGTGGGGCGCCGTCTTGTTGAAACCAAATGTTGCGGGGATCACGAGCTTCCATTTCAGTTATCAAATAGTCGGTTATCATGGCGCGATAACTGTCGCCATTTCGACGGTGACGTTCTCAGCGGCATCATTTTTGAAGAAATATCGACGATGATTCCACCGGCCCACAAACCACACCAAACCGTGGTTTCTTCTGGAGGAAATGGCAGCTCTAGAATCTCTTCATGTTGCTCTTCGTCCCAAATGCGGCAATTTTACTTGTTTACATACCCATTGAGCCAGAAGTGGTCCTCATCGCTGAACAAATTTTATCTCGAAAACGACAGTGGATCTTCTTGGAACTTTTGAAGAAACCATAGAGCGGCGAAGCGATGTCGTTTGGAAAGGTCGGATGGCTTCAGTTCTTGCAGAAGCTGTATTTTTTACGCTTTCAATTTAAGATCTCGACGTAAAATGCGCCAAGCCGTTCCATATGCCAGTTCGAGTTGCTGCGAACGGCGCCGAATCGACTCTGCACGGTCTTCGTGTATGCTCTCTGCTACGGCCGTCGCTATATTTTCTTCACTGCGCGTTGGACGTGGTCTATTCGGTCGAATATTATCCAATAATGAATGCGGGGTCTCAAGATGGGTTGTTGTGTGTTGCGGATAGTACGCTCAGTAGGCCGATTATGTTGACCTAAAGTTGAGCGAAACACATTCTTTACAGAACGTGAATTTTCGTAATAAAAATAACATGACAGCTTGACACGAATCACGCGTAATCTGTCAAAAAAAAAGGGCTACTGAAAAAAGTACCTCTACTGGGATCACCCTTTTATATATATTTAGCGCTTTGTAAACGCTGAAGCAATTTTTGGCCGAGCTCCTCCTCCAATTTGTGGGTTTGCGTCTTAATGTTTTTACCAAAAAATTGTAGGGACCTACAGTTTATACTAAGCAGCCTCCGAACGACCGATGATTTTTAATTCGGAGCCCTTTATTTCATGTCAGAAATACTCTCGAAGGGTTTGATATTCCCTGCCGAGAGGCGACCGCAATTAGAAAAATTTATTTTCTATAATTTAGGATGTTCAGCAAACTTGTGCTCGAACCCTGGTCTTCCTAATAACAGTACGCAATGCTAACCACTTGGCTACCAGCTGGTTGAGGTACTCAAAAAAAATCAAAGCTGACAATACCAGTGGCCGTCTTGCAACAACCCACATTAAAACTGATTTGCGCCCACGTCCGCGATGGAAGAAAGGGACGATGTGTCCAAAGATATCTTCAATGAGCATCTTGAGCATGCCTATGCTACACCCCTTCACGCCAGTGTGGGCAAAGAAGGCATCTTTGTCTGTTAGCAAGGAATGAGGACAAGATGAAATGTCTCCCGTCATCAAACAAACATTCACCGGGGCTTCGACAATGACAACGTCCTATGAGTCGGCTTTGGGAGTCTCCGTGTGAAGGGTTTTGCGAATGATTTATGATCCATTCTATTTTCGTCTACCAAGAACGATTATAGACGGTGTGTGGTCATGTCTCGGGGTATGCAGTTACATTCGCAGAGCTACACTCTATTCCTATTCTAGTGCCCACGTCATGCCTGCTGGAAACGTGAGCAGGCGGTGGTTTAGTTGTTAAAAAATTTACCCGCAGTAAGTGGTACCGATTTCAAGGAGCTACTAAAGTCCAATATTTCCCGCTACAGTCGGGTCCTCACTCCGGAAATCATCGGATTATTATCCATAAAGCCACTGTAGGGAATACTTTTGCGTTAACAACAACAACAACAACGTAGTTAAGCGACTTTGCTGACCATAGAGTCACCAGCGGTAAGCTCCAGCATCGTTAGCTTGAGTCAGAAGATGTTAAGTTTGCTGAGAGGGCGACTCGCATTCTCTATTTTCTGGGTTCCTGGCTGTAGGAATACTTACGGTAATGAAAAGGGTGTTGAGTTGGTGAAGTCAAGAATATCTACGTACCATTTCATCTATCAAGAAAGACAATACAATTGCTGTGGGAGAAAAGTCCGCGGTTTGCCCCAACCACCGTAAACTCTGTGCACGATATGTTTATACTTCTTTCGTCGGCAAAGTACTCGCTATGAACGGCCTTCACCAGTAAGGTCGATAAAAGCCACAAGCAACGTAAGAGACATAGACGAGATGGAGTCCGTGCAACACTACCCCTGTCAGTGTCCACTGCCCTCAGACATCATTTCTTCAGTCACTTCCACTGCGACTGAATTCGAACTCGCGAATTTGATATAACACGCTAAGTTCTAAGGAACAGCTGGAAAGGTGAAAACAAGCCCTTTTCATAGTTTCACCATAGTTTCCAGCAGGCTTAAGAGGCGCTTGTGCAGTGTTCGGTGATTGAGCAACCTCCAACTGCCTAATGGGTTCTCAAGCGACACTAACCACCCAGTCTTAGCTAATATCACTCTTTCTTAGAGCTCACCTCGGCGAAAGAGCTCATTTCCTGAATCTGCAGCTAGATTACTGAATAGACCAAGAAGAGCTGCTCGTCAGGCAAAAGTCTAAAGGAACTCGCTTTCCGGAAGTTAAAGGGATTCCAACTGGTTTTGCGCCTCAAAACTAAACTCTTCTACGTACCAACTCCCACCACCTCTACGCATTCACACCTCACGAAAGCAAACTATGTATGTATGTATGTAACTGTAAAGTGCAAAATAAATGCGCACAAATTGTCTTTCTTTCAATCAATTCTTCTACAAAAACCCAAGCACCGGCGTATACAATTGGATTTTCTGCATGGATGAGAATTGCTTGTGACAAGCAACACACCAAACACACACACACACATCCCACACACCCAGTGAGTGAGTGAGCCTGCCAGCAAAGCAAGGCAAGGTAAGAGGTGAGCGCATGTGAGTTGAGCAGAGACAGTGAGGTGGATGGCTGGCTGGCCAACGTGGTAGGTAGTGGATGGCTGGCCAACGTGGTAGCTAGTAGATGTCCCAGCTATTAGATGAGCGAGTTGAACTGAGCGCTGTTGTGACGCAAAAGCTTAGCATGATGCCAGGCAAGTGAGGGAAGAAGATGAAGAAGTACGATTGAAAAGGCTGTGCAGTTGCTTGTGTGTGTGTGTGAAGGCTAAAGGAAAATATAACTGGACATTAGTTGTAATACAGCAGACAACAAAAAAAACTCCTTTTTGAGTGTTTATTTAGTTACTTTTCGCTGCATTCCGCTTCCACTTCTTCTTCTTCTTCTTCTTCTTCTTCTTCTTCTTCTTCATTTTCTCCTCCTACTTCATACAAAATTATTCTTTTACACTTGGCGCTCTGTTTGATTTAATTTTGCGCATCCTTGCGATGAACTGGGCAAAGTAAATTGAATCAATTCAATTTATATAATACTTACACACACATATATACACCTATTTATGCTCTTCTTCTTCTTCTGACAACTTTTTGAGGCGTTAATTTTTTTTTTCTATTTTTTTTTTTCTTCTTTTTTTTCTATTTTTTCCTTTTTTTTTGCTTTCTCAGGCGAGAAAGTAACATTAGAAACATTTATTATAATAATATAATCTAAAATATATATGTATATATGTATATACATATACACACACTTATTTTTCTATGTACACACACATACACATATATACCTAAACATGTGCATTCATAGCAATCATAAAGATAATTCAAGTGGAAAACAAGTCCTTCTGTTGGGTGGTGTGGTGTCAATTTTGTAGTAAAGTAGAGAAGAGCGTTGGCAACACACCACGGCAGAGAGAAGTAGAGCGTATGGAGGGAGAGTGAGTGAAAAAAAAATTTATTTGAAAGAAAAGAAATGCAGATGCGGCATTAAGTAACTGTAAAAAGAGATAATGAAGCGAAGTGTGTTTGTTTTTGTGTGAAATACACACACACACGCTCTCTCTTATTGAAATTGAAGGGAAAAAGTTTATCTTATAGAAATATTCAAAATATTGCTAAGTAATTGGAAATAAATCGAATTTTCTTAGGCGAAAATTTTCTTTTGATGTGCTTTTGATGAGAGAGATTATTAATGTTGATTGGAATATTTTTAATTTTTTTTTGATTTGCATTTAACTGGTTTTTATTTCTTTTTTATTTTATTTATTTGTTTTTTATTAAATTTTTTTTTTTGAATTTTTTTAAGCTGAATTTTTTACTGATTTTCTTAGGCGTAAAATATCGTTTGAAGTTTTTGAAAAGAGAGATGTTGATTGGAATTTTTCTTATTAATTTCGATTTGCATTTATCTATTTTTTTAATTAATTTTTTATTTTTTTTATATTTTTATTTTTTTATATTTTTTTAATATTTTTTTTAATTTTTTATTTTATTTTATTTTTTATTAAGTTGGATTTAATACTCATCGCAATTAAATAGGAGATATTTTGTATAAAAAAATTAAAAAAAATTAAAAGAAAATAAGCAGATGCCGAAAAACTCCGAAAGGAGTTACCATTAGCTTCTATTTAACGAACTCTCAATAGGTTGAACCATGAAATAAGTATTCGAATTCTTCCGAGTCGTTCGTAATGACTATGGAACCAATCTCCATGCATTTAGTTACTAATTAACTCACTTTTCAGTGTTTTGAGACGTTTGGAACAAACTTTCTACCTTTCAGCCCTGGCTATAGGTGATATTCGCTATGTCAAAACAAATATTGAAAAGTGAAATAGCCTAACAGGACAATTGAAAATTCCCCAACATAGCATAGTAAAGCACATTTTTTGGCAAAATTATTTTTTTATATTAGTTTTTCGAGCTGTATGAGAACATGTTTTGTGTTTGGGGAAAGTGGAAAAATTATAAAAGCAGTCTGAGCGCGTTGGAAGTTATTACTATCTCGGAAACCACCACGTTTCTTCATCAGACTTCTTTCCAGGCCCATTGTTCGAATTGGATTCGAACTTGGGATGTCCACAACATGAAACCAATGGGATAAACCATTAAGCTACATATGTGCCGGGTTAACTCATTGTTGTTTTTCACTTTTCACGATGAAGTGCTCAGAATTTCTGACAAATATTCTAAAGCAACGCGTTTTTTATTGTTAGAAAAAATTTCATTCGTACCTCAGGCTCTTCCGTAATTCCTAGATGATGTTTCAGATTATTATCTTTTTCCATTCAACATAGTTCTCTTCAAGGGTGATACACTGATGTGATTGTCATTTACTTCCAAATAGGCCTCAGTTTCGGCGATCACCTCTTTGTTCGACAAAAATTTCCACCCAGCGAGCTTTCTTTTAAGATCTGAGCACAGTAAATAGTCGCTGGAGGCCAGAGCTGGAGAATATGGTGGATGCGGAAGCAATTCGAAGCCCAATTTATGGATTTTTGCCACCGATTTGACTGACTTGTGACCACAGTGCATTGTCTTGGGTGAAATAGCACTTTCTTATTCTTCAAACGTGGCCGTTTTTCGATGATTTCGTCCTTCAAACGGTCCAATACGGCGATGTAATAATCGCTGTTGATGATGTCCTTCCTCTTTTAAGGTAGTCAATGAAAATTATTTCCATCCCAAAATACAAACGACATAACCTTGCCGGCCGACTGTATCGTTTTCTTACGCTTTGGCGCGGGCTCATTGTGTGTAGTCCACTTGGTTGACTGACGATTGGACTTCGAAGTGAAATGATGATTGATTCATTATCACACATCGATGCAAAAACTCGGGTTTATTACGCTTGAACACCTCCATACATCTAAAGGCTGCTCCGAATCATCAAATTGTCGTTGTTTGTGGCCAAAAGTGAGCTCGCGTGGCATCCACTGTGCACAGAGCTTTCTCATACACAAATATACGTGAATGATATGCTGTAGACGTTTAGTTTATATCTCTAGAGTGCCTGCTGTTTCATTCAATTCTGAATTTACAGTCATTCAAAATCATTTTGTGAATTCTTTTTGTTGTTTTCGTCGATAACAAACTCTTTTGGGCGTCCACTGCGTTCCACTGTATCTTTGGTGCTCATTTCACCGCGTCTAAATTGAGCATACCCCAGTCCTTAATGGTTGATTTTGCTGGCACAGTGTCCGGAAACTCGTTATCAAGCCAAGTTTTTGCTTCAACTGTATTTTTTCCTTGGTTTTGTTCAGTTGATTCTCCGACAGGGTGAAAAATTGATGAATATTGGAACGAGTTCCCGTCGTCCATTGTCAAATTTGGTTTTGAGACAAACCGGTTTCGGCGTTCTGCCATCTTCAGTGTCGTTGATCGTTCTCTATTTTTTCCCTTCAAAAATCAATATTTTATCAACGCAAGAAATGTATTTTCATTCGATTTTCTTCACAATAACAAATGATGCTTCACTCAAAATGCTCTGTAATTCACAGATTAATGGTCCAGCTGTTGAATTCATGCATGCGTCTTTTCGAGTTTAGGGCTAACTGGAAAATATATGGATTTAATTCTAGAAAGAAGACGCAAAGATGGCGCTTGCGTCCGGCCGGGGCTTTCCAATTGACCGTTATGTCAGTGTTTCAGATGCATGATGTTCCCTTCTTCAAGATCTTCGATGAAAGTCCAGCATTTGGCCTTCACTTCACTCTCAATTCCTTCATAAATGCCAGATGCAGTATATTTAAGGAAAATTAATTTTTTGATAACTTCAATCCAAGCAAGCAAAAGCTTGGTGAGACGCAAGAACTTAGAATTTCTTAAGTTCTGAAGAGAACTTTAACAAGTAAAATGGATTTCAAAGGTTTTGCTGTGAAAGCTATGTATATGGAGCATTTCGAAATTAAAATTAGACGGAAAGAAAATTGTTCTCTTTTGGTGATATAACTTTAAAAAACTGATGGTTTAGGCTTTAAACAAGTTTTTTATGGAATTTTCAAAGCATTTTCTGCTTTATTTTTCCCTCTCAGTGGCATTAAAATTCACCGCTTTTGGTGCACTTATATGAGTTCAATCAATAAAGATTTTCTTCATTCGAGTGTAGTTTCTGCAGACACATGGAGCATGGAGCGTTTTGTGATTTTTTAATCAATTTAGTCTTAGTTAACCTTACACTAAAGCGCATCTGGCTGTATGCTTATCCACCATTGTTCCTCCTCTAAGCCTTTAATAAACGGAAATAAATGCGAATGACAAACTGATTACTCATATACATATACATAATTTTTTTTTTTTTTTTGCTAAGAATTTCATGAAATTTGTGAAATTTGATATCTAACTTTTTCAAATCAACCTTAATATTGCCAAGAAAAAAAATTAAAATTAAGAAAAAAAAAAAATATTTGTCCATGTGTCACAATTAAATCGAAAACAGACAATTGCTGTCAAAACAATTGCGCAATTGAAATTGATATCCTTTTTTCCGATTTTTTTTAAATTTTTTTTTTTTTTTTTGGATCGAGCAAACGCAAGGAAACGCAAAGTGTGAGAATGATTAAATTGCGCTGCCTTTAATTGCTCCCCCCAAAAAATCAACGTTGGGCTATTGAGTGTGTGTGTGTGGAGTGTGTGTGGGGCTTTAGCTGTTTGTGTGTGTATGTGTGTGTGTGCACGTATAATAGCATCGGTTTCAATTACAAAATAGGTTGGTAAAGGATGCGTTTCGCATTTTTTTTTTTATTTTTTATACAAATATTTTTTTGAAATCTTTTGATTTCTCTTCTCCAACTACACTTCAAAACACTTCCAAAATTGAAGCTTTGCGTTGAGCATTTCCTTGTTTTGACAACCGATGTCACTTTTGATAGGTTGAAAATTACGCGGATTTTATGCTATTATGCGCACAACTCTTATTATTATAACCTTTTTCAATTTTTTTTTCCAATTTTTTTTTTTAATTTTTTTTTTGAATTTTTTTTTCTTTTTTTTTTTTTCTTTGTTTTTTTTTTGTTAACCCAACTCTTTAATATTGTCAAGTGTTTTTTTCGGGCATTACTTCGTTTTGCGTTTATTTTGCATTTCCTAATTGTTTTATTCTGTTTTTTTTTTATTTTTTTTATTTTTTTTTCTTCTTCTTCCAATGTCTCTTATTAAACGCCATTTTTATTTCGGCAATGCAGCCCTCCGTTGCTTTGTTGCTTGAAAAAAACAAAAATATACATTTGCTACCCACATTTGCTCTCACGATTATTCAAACATTTGTTTAATTACACACACACAAACATATCTTTTCATAAAATACCCTTTTAAATAATATAAAGAATAATTTGAAATTTTACTCCTCCCTCGGCGTCCAATTTTCGTTTGAATGACATTTAATTGTTTTGACATTTCGCGTTTGATGTTGCACTTTGTACATACACACATACATACATACATACATATATATATGTATAAGGCTTAGGGCAGGTTTGCATTTGAAATTAAAATGAATAGGATTTTTTTTAAATTAAATAAACAAAATTTGAATGAAATAAAATAAATTAAATAAATTAAAAATAAAATAAAATAAAATACAAAAATAAAAATAAATACAATTAAATTAAATTAAATTAAATTAAATAAAAAAAAAATAAAATAAAATAAAATCAAAAACATAAAAAATACAATATAAATTAAATTAAAATAAAATAAAATAAAGTTATACAAAATAATATTAATTAAAAAAAAACAAAAAAATATAAAATTAAATAAAACAAATAAAATACAAAATAAAATAAAATAAATCAAAAAATAAAATAAAATAAAAGAAAATAAAATGATATGAAATGAAATTAAATTAAATTAAATGAAATAAAATAAAATTAAAATAAATAATTTAAAAAAAAAAAATAAAAAAATAAAAAAAATACAATTAAATTAAATTAAATTAATTAATATATAACAAAACAAAATAAAGCAAATAAAATAAAATAAAATACTTTTATTAATATAAATTTAAATAAATACAAACAAGTTAAATAAAATAAAATTAAAGAAATTAAATTAAATAAGAAAATATAAAAAAATAAAATGAAATTAAATTAAAATTAAAAAAATAAAATAAAATAAATAAAATGCAAAATAAAATAAAATAAAAAATAATAAAATATAATAAATAAATTGTATTTAAAGTAGATAAACTGACGTAAAATAAAATAAATGATATAAAATTTTATTAAAATTTTTTTATTTAAATTAAAAAAAAAATTAATTAAAAAAATTAAAACCAAATAAAAAGTAATATAAAATAAAAATAAAAATGAAATAAAATTAAGTAAAATAAAACAAATCAAATTATTTCAAATAATAAAACAAATTTAAAAAATGTGAAAATCTAAAAAAAATATATATGAATCGATTTTTGGAAAATTTTGCGGCTTGTAATAGAGTCCAAAATGTAATATATTTTTATCTTCTTCTTTATTGGCGTGGGCACCGCCTATGTGATTATGGCTGGGTCAACAAATTGACGTAAGTACAGAAAGAAATTCCATTTTTCATTATAAAGCTTGACAACATTCAAATAACGGTCTCGTGAATTTTTGCAAACTTCGATCCGTTTGAGGTAATTTTCGACCACTTTTTGGCACGTATTGGTCGGTCTCTCAACCATAACCTGACAAATGTTGGCTTTCAAGGGCTCAAGAGTTAAAAGTTTTTCCGCATAAGCACGTCTTTTGGTGTAGCCGGACAAAAAGTTTCCAACGTGGCACCACATATTGTTGGAACCACATATTGTTCAAGTCGTGCTCATCAATAGCAGACCAAAAAGAGCCGGTTATCATACGAATTGACACTGACAATCTCATCGTTATCGTTTGGAAAGAACTAAGGCCAAATCACACCTCCGAACCAAAGAGCGCACCAGACAGTGAGTTTTTTGTGGATGTAATGGCCTCTTCTAAGGGTAAGGAGGATTGTGGGAGCCCCAAAGGTGACAGTTTAGCTTTCTTTCTAGTATTTTCGTCCATCCAGACGGCGTGCCCCAGCCAGTGTAGCTGGTTAATTCCATCGTCTCCGATATTTGACACCATGTATACGCAGAGGACCATAAATCTTCCACAAAACCTTTCTGTCGAAGGCTTGTAAAACCGACTCATCAGATTTTATCATCCTTCTTACCTCCACACCATTGAATAGGACCACCTAAAGTGGCTTGATGCACTTTGTAGGAGGCGCGATCAGTAATGAGAAGTCTACTTTTGTGAACTCAGATGGAGCTTGAATTTCTATACAGCAGTAAGACCTTCTATGCTCAATTTGAGCAAAATATCTTTAAAAAAAAAGTAAAGAATTTAAAATCTGCGCAAACAAGTTTCCACAGGCAAAATACGGGCTCTGTGTTGGGCACACTCCTATGGAATATACTCTACGATGGAATACTATGCCTCCCTTCACCAAAAGAGGTACCGATAATCGGATAGGCCGACAATAGTAGCTAAAGAACTGCATCAAATCCAACAAATATGTACTGAGACGGTGCAGGAGATAAAGCAGTAGCTAACGAGCTCAAAGCTTCAAATTGCCGAACAAAAAACGGAAGCTGTGCTTATCACACATCGAGAAAGTGTGTGAAAAAGCAGCGCGTGTAAACCGTGGCCCTATCCAGGATAATGGCAAATAACTGGGAGGACCGAAGCAGAACAGTAGAGCACTTCCGGCTAAGGTTAGCCAGTCAATACTAATAATATGCGTATGGGATCCAGCATTAATGCAAACAAACAAAAAATATATGCCAGAATGACAAAATCGGTGGTGATCTGGCTGAGTGGCATCAGAACTGCCAGCGCTTTTCGCAAAAAATATGACAGCCTTGATACTACAGGCGCTGAAAAGAGCCTTCATGACAAAGAAGTAGTGAAATTAGAGCCGCGAATAGCGGGTAAATAATGTGTGAGCCAACAGGCTCACAGCTGGTCCTGCAAAGAAACTCTTACCGCCGATACCGCAGGGCCTTCACCCAAAGCTACTGGTGACGGAGATCAAGGTTTAGTACATATTAGGCGTAGTATTGCTCCGCAAGTCCAATGTGGTATGAGAGTACTGATTGGGTGTGGACCCGAATGAGGTGTCGCCTTAGCGGACAGTACGAATCGTGCATGCTGCTGCATACTCGGAAGTAGCAGTATCTTTGGAAGAATTCCCCATTCGGCAACAACAACAACAACAACAACAACAACAACAACAACAACAACAACAACAACAACAACAAAAGCGATTTTAACATCTTACTCTCATCACATTCGAGTTTTCATCACTGGTTTTTTGGCTTTCGCCACTTTCGAGCATGTGAAAAATCATTGATAATGCCAATTATGCACTCGTTACAGTGTGCATACTCGTGTGTATCGTAATATACAAATCCATACATACATACATGCATGCTTATGATGAGAGTTCGATAATAAGGCAGCAACACACTGTGTAAAAATATATGTATGTATGTACATATAAGTGTATGCATATGTGAGTATGCAATATTGTATGTAGTGTTAATATCCATAAAAAAATACATATATATATATGAAGATATGTTGCATGCTGCCAATTTTCATAAATTTAGCCAATCAACTGTAACACAATAATATTCATCAGAGAAAATTTTAACACAAATGCTTATATATACCGATTTACACAAGACTAATACACACATAAGCGAAATATATATAGAAAAAACTTTTTGAAATATTAATAATAATATTTTATTATACATATTTACACAATTTTTTTAAGCTTATCGCACATAAAAGGTCACGTAAATTATGACAAACACATTTCAGTGCAACATTTAATCGATTTTTGTTGATATCGATAACTTCACAGCATAGAAGATCTGGTTAAAAGGAAAAAAAAATTAATATATTTTTTTTCAAAAGATTTTACCTCTTCAACTTCAAAATTGCCACGAAATAAGTGTATCTAACTGTTTTTGAGTGTTTTCTGACGACTGGGCGCATTTTACGTTGAGATCTTTCCATTGAAAGCATACAAAATACAGCTTGTGTAAGCACAGAAGCCGCTCAACCTTCCCAAGCGACATCGCCGCTCCGCTCTATGGGCTCTTGAAAAGTTCCAAGAAGATCCACCAACGTTTTCGAGGCAAAATTTGTTCAGCGCAGAGGTTCATTTCTGGCTCAATGGGTGTGTAAACAAGCAAAATTGCCGCATTTGGGGCGCAGAGCAAGCTGAAGAGATTCAAGAGCTGCCATTCCTTAAGTAAAAACAACGATTTGGTGTGGCTTGTGGGCGCCGGGTAAGTCTTCGGTTCATATTTCTTCAAAAATGATGCCAGCGAGAACGTAACCATCGTAATGGCGACCGTTGTCGCGCAATGATAACCGACTATTTGATGCCTGGAATTGAAGTTCGTGATCTCCGCGACATTTGGTTTCAACAAAACGGCGCCACTTCCCACACATCTCGCATCAATCAATGGATTTATTGAGAGAACATTTCGATGAGCAGATAATTTCACGTTTTGGGCCGGTCGATTGGCCACCAAGATCGAGTGATATTACACCGTTAGACCGTTTTTCCTGTGGGGGGGTTTATGTAAAGTCTAAAGTCTATGCGGACAATCTGGATTCGATTCAGGGCTTGGAGCAAAAAATCACGCGTGTCATTCGCCAGTTATCAGTCGAAATGCTCGAACGAGTCATCGATAGAATTGGATTCAAAGGATGCGTAGCCGTGGCCAACATTTGAAAGGGATAATCTTCAAAAAATAAATGCCAAAGAATGTTTTTTCGAATGATATGAAACATTTCCCATTAAATTTGAATTTTCTTTTTTTTTTCTATAAAAAGGGAGGGAACCTTGAAATGGATCAAACGTCATGGATAATAGATGGATGGATGGATGGACAGGCCAATTGAAAAGTCCCTGGCATACCACAGTAAAACACATATTTTGGAAAAAATTTATTTATTTTTTATTCAACACAGTTCACTTCCAGGGTGATACACTGATCATAGCGACCCGCCAACTTGTTGATACCATTTTTGTAGTACGATTGGTCCTTTGCTTCAAAATAGGCCCCAGTTTCGGCGCTCACCTCTTCAATCGGCAAAAATTTCTTCCCAGCGAGCATTCTTTTGAGATCTGAGCATAGAAAATAGACGCTGGGGGTAAGAGCTGGAGAATAAAGTGGATACGGAAGCAATTCGAAGCTCAATTCATAAATTTTTGCTATCGATTTCACTGTCTTGTGGCACGGAGCAATGTCTTGGTGAAACCGCTTTTTGTTTTTCTTCAAATGCGGCCGTTCTTCGCCGATTTCGTTCTTCAAACGGTTCAATAACGCTACGTAGTAGTCGCCATTGATGGTTCTTCCTTTTTTAAGCTTGTCAACAGCCGACTGTTGCGTTTTTCCACGCTTTGGAGCGGGTTCAACGTATGCAGTCCACTCGGATGACTATCGATTGGAATTCGGAGTGAAATTATGGAGCCCTGTTTCAACCGCATCGCATATCGACGCAAAAACTCAAATAACCCGAAGCTTGAACATTTCCAAACATCCAAACACTGCTCCGAACCATCAACTCGTTGTTGTTCTTGTCCAAAAGTGAGCTCGCGCGGCACCCACTTTGCACAGAGCTTTCTCATACCCAAATATACGTGAATGATATGCTGTAGACGTTTAGTTTATATCTCTAGAGTACCTGCTGTTTCATTCAATTTCAATTTATGGTTATTCAAAATAATTTTGAGGGAGTTTTTTATGTTTTTGCCGGTGACAACCTCTTTTGGGCGTCCACTGCGCCGTCCACCGACTTCGGTGCTCATTTCACCACGTCTAAACATGGCATAGCAATCCTTGATGGTTGATTTTCCTGGCGCAGTGTCCGAAAACTCTTAATGAAGCCAAGTTTTTGCTTCAACTGAATTTTTTCGCTTCAAAAAGCAATATTTTATCCACGCGGGAAATTCATTTTTTATACTTTTTTCCGCAATAACAAAAGTTGCTTCACTCAAAATGCTATAATTCACAAACTAATTATATGTCAAATGTATACACTCGTCTTTTGAAGGTTAGGGCAAACTAGGAATCACTATGGATTTAATTCTAGTAGCGCCATCTACATATGTGTCAGGCCGTGGACTTTCCAATTGACCTGTTAGAATGTTACATCTAACGCTTCACTCTATACTCATTATATTCATAACTGTTCGGCTCATTCCATTGACTTATTGCTATTGACATTTTATTTATCACTTAATTCACTTCATTTTCTCATCAATAAATTTTATGCGCCCTCACATAGGCATAGCTGTGTAAAACACACAAACAATTTCCTTACAATTCCCTTGCACACGCCAACTCAGTGCTTATCTATCATACGCTCATTAACAAACAACAACACTGCCCCTTAGAGCAAATTACTTCAATTTCCGTTGCCCATTATGGGCTTTGTACATCGTTTAATGTTCACGCACTGCACACACAACACACTCTCTCTCACACACACACTCTGTGTAAAATTCACCATGTTAACTAACTTTGTGCCGTTGCCAACTCGCCAACTCGCCCATTTGACCAACTCACCGTGTAGTGGTGACCGCAGTGTCAATTCGTTCAAACGTGTCCAACCAATCAAGTCAGTGTCAACTTTGATGTTTATCACATCATTATTTATGATTTTTATTTATTTACTTATTTATTATTTATATTTACACAACAATAATGACATTATTAGAGGCCTTCGGGCTAGTTGTTGGCGCTCGTTTTATGTACGTACTAACGGCCCAAATGGACAATCATTCGTTGCCTTCACCCACTCTCACTGTCACTCTCTCCATCTAACGCTAACTTGATTGCTCCAATGTCCACTGTAATTGTGTTTGATTGATTGGAAAATATGTTTTGTGGGTTAATTTTTTGTTTTATTTTTCTATTTTATTATTTTTATGCACAAAATTATTATTTTATTGTCATTACGCTGTGACGTGTGTGTGTGGACTATGAATAACCGATTATTATGAAATAATGAGGAATTTAATGTGTAAATTAATGTGAAGTTGGGCGAGAAAATTAGAGAAAATAATAATAAAAAAAGAATGTGCTTCATCGAACGAACTGAAAAAAATTCGAAAAAAAAATTTTCCGCCTGAAGAACAACAAAATGGCGGCAGCCGCTTGCTTACCGTCTGAGCTATTCAAAGAACTGCTCGCAAAGAACTGAGATGGTGCATGCATCAGCTTCTTTACCAGATGTGGTTGGACGAACGAACGACGATTGCAACCCCAGGCAACTACAACAACAAAAACACTTTGAATCTTAGTGTGAACTGCCCCATCGACAAAAGTAGGGGAATCCGCAATCTCATCCGGTTATGTGGGATAAGCCGAGGCGGCATATAAGATCTTATAGAACGTACTGTTCGTAAGACGAAAGCCCACCGTCAGCCGAACTGATTGAACCTTAACAATGTGTGGTTTTACAATTGGCAAATCTACAATTAACCAGATATCCACAAAGCGTCAAATTTTGTTAAATACCTGTGAAAAGAGATCGACACACACGATCTCTTTGTCGATTTTGAAGCAGCCGTCGTTAAGCGCGAAAAGCAGCTAGCTCTACGCCGCTAAATCAAGGTTTGGCATCCGTTCAAAACTTATACGGTTATGTAAAATGAGACTGAGCAACAGGAAAAGTCTGTCAGAGTCGAGAAGGATGTCTCCGCGCCGTTCGATACCAAATGCGACAAAAACTTAGCTCCACAAGTCGCTCAACATTCCTATCTTGCTAATGATGCGGAGGCATGGACGTTGGCAACTTCTGATGAGTCGGCTTTGAATGTCAACGGAAGAGAGCTCGGAAGATTTATGGTCCTCTGCGTTAGGGCGATGACAAATACCGCAAACGATGGAACGATGAACTGCACGAGATACTCGTTTACGACGATGCTGACACAGTTCAGCGAATTAAGCGACATAAGATGCCGTCCGGATGGATGAGAACACTACAGCGCTGAAAGTATTCGATACAGTACCCGGTAGTGGAAGCAGATGAAGAGGAAGACCTCCACACGGGTCTCCTGTGGGTTAGGGGTTCAAGAATTTACACGCGGTAAGGCATGCCTGTCGTAAGAGGCGCCTAAAATCCATCTCCCGACAGTCGAGTAATTATACCGAAACAATCCGGATTTTTATCCAGCCGAGGACTGTCACTGCCGCAATATTCCCCGAAGCCGAGCTTGGGGAATTTTTCTGCGGTTACAGCAACAACAACAACACCACCACCAACAACAACAAAAACAACAATAACAACCTTCACACGGTGAGGGGTCAGATTCGGAAGGACCTGTCTGCACTTGCTGTATCCAATAGGCGCCGCATAACTAAGAGGAAAAACGCCTGACGCGCTATTGTTAACTTAGCTCTAATCATGTAAGCGCGGTGCCTACACGCCAATAAAGAAGAAGAAATTATATAAACCAAATTTGATTTGACATTGATGCAATGTCCTCGGGAAGGATATCTCTGAGTGGTGTCATCGAAGGAATGAGAAAGAGAGAGCTTATGGCTGTACATATATGCATGTATGTATGTACATATGTTTTTTAATGAATATGTAAACTTACATTTACATATGCACATATATCCACTGAAATATGTCACACACACTCACCTGAGTTCTCCACTGCAGCTCTTTTACGCCACAAACCTGGTTTGACTTTTCAATTTCCGCCTCAATCGGATGCATGCGGGGAAAATAGTATTAATTTTTGACACATGAATATATGTATGTACGTTGTGTACATGCATACACATATACATCGCTACATAGGCATGTTAAAATATGCAGATTTTCAGATTTTCACACGCTTTTCCCCCACACAGTGCGAATTTAAAGGTTGCGTGTGTATGTATGCATACACACACATATTTACAAGGATAGCAAGGATAGTAAGGCTGATGCTGCTGATGATGAACTTTGATTGAATCAAGTTTATTTGGAAATGATGCCACTTAACGCACAGCCATTCGAACTATAAACTCGCATAAGTATGTATGTGTGTATTATGTTTGGTAGCATATCAGTGGCAGGCAAATTTTCACCAAAAATATATCTACTTATCTGCTACGTGTTTTTTTTTTATTAATTTTTTTTTTTTTTTTTTTTTTTGAATATTTGCACCCAACCATGTGTAATATGAGCTCAGTTGCAGTTTTTCATATACTCATATAGGTGTGTGTGTATATATTTATAGCCAGAAAAGCGGTAAAATGTACATTTTCCTCATAAAGAGTAGTGCAAGTAGTGAAAGAAGTCGAAAAAAATCGAAAAAAGCCGAAAAAAAGTCGAAAAAGCATACACGCAGCCTCCTCCTCTAGCAACCCTTTGCTCACGTACAGCAACCATATGAGCGCCTGTTGGTATGCAACGAAAAAAAAAATTTTAAATAACAATATGGCACACACTTGACAATTTTTTTTTTCTCTGTTAACTTGTAATTTCTCACCTTCGACATGTCACATAAAGTTGTGTCATTGTAATGTCAAACACACCACACATACTCTTACACACACGCTTTACACTCACACTAATGACTGACTGCTGCCTGCTGCCGCCCTGAGAGGAGTGAAAACTTGTGTGTCTCTTTTAGTCACTTTGAGAGTGCGGCACTACTGCCATTTTTGCTTATCATTAGTTTAATTGGGCACGTGTGGCGTGTCGAGACGGCGTTGCCTATATGTATATATGTTTGTGTGCATATGACTGTTGTGACATTTTTGCGTGCACACACACACATGCATATATAGCATAGTTGGTTGGCACGCTGTTAGTTAATTGAATATTGTAATTCCGACACGGCGGGTGGCAGCCCTAGGCTAAGCAGCGAGTTCGCTAGTGGCTTCTCTTCTACTAAGGTCTTCCCGCGCACCAAAAAATCGTCGTTCTATGCATAACACTTGCGAAGAGATGCTGTAAGAGCAGCAGAGATGCTATGTCCGCCCCACCTGAAGATCCTCCGTGAGTGCCCTCACCTTGACGTGGTACCTGGGCTTAGCCGAATCACCAATTAGCTCCCAACTGGTTGGGCGTAGCTCAATAGCTTCACTAGCTCTACCACTGTGCCATCCGCAACATGCAATTAGGGCTGGAGAACAGTGACCAAGAACTGAAGAGCCCCCACCCCCAACCTCTAATCCGGTGGTGTTATGCGCACCATGCCTATTGGCAGTCTGGGGGTAATATCGGCAGTATTAGAACTGCACCTTCCTGGCACCGGCTGGCTCAGGAAGAGGAATAGAGAGACGAAGAAAGCCTAATCGCAATACAAAGCTACACGGGGGTTAACACAAAGACTGATGAGAAAATGCCTTCCCGTGAGAGAGTGAGAGCCCATCTGGAATGGACGAAGGCCAAATTTAATACAAGTAGAACGCACTTTGCGAGCGAGCGCGTTGCAGCAGCCAACACCAAAAACCACAACCACAATCGAGGGGCAAACACGTGAAGGACGAGTTCAAAAGTCAGAGCTCGAAAGATGCTCGGCATGCGTGCGTGAAGGTTCTGCCACTTCCAGGCTCCACTCGAGCAACTGAAAGTCTGATAAGCGTGCTGGGTGTGATAAAGAAAAGCACATTCACATCAAGAACAGCAAATCTGGCGCCTCCAACGCCAGCAGAAAGGTTAAACGAAGTAATCAGTCAACACCTGACAGCCACCTGACTTGAACGTAGCAATACTTATGGACACTTGAGCATCGATAGATGGAAATCTACGGTGAAGCAGCTACTAAGCCTGTTGATAAGGCGCATACCGGAGGCAACAGGTAAACCCATGCCGCTGATCGATGGCGGAGAGTGGTTCAGTTGAGTTAAGCTGATCAACTGTAATGACGCAGCGATGCTAGAGTGTCTAGAGGGAGCGGTAACAAGCCTCCAAACCTTCAAATACAAGGCGCCAATATCAATCTGGTGGGGTTACATAAAGCCTTGATATCTGCGATCCTTGCGATCCTTGCGATCACTGCGGCTA